>OX336388.2:259429238-259792732 GCA_946902985.2 Meconema thalassinum
GTCCAGAGATTTTAATCCCACTGCTGACATTGATCATCCTGAGCGTGGCTCTTCAGGGGTACCCACACTATACCAAGGCAAATGCTAGAATGCTACTTACGGGACCTGTAAATATCATCCATAGAAAACTTACTAAATCCACTGTTTTCATTACACAGTTACATTCCGGTACACTACTACAGCCACCTCAAGTTATCAGACAAAATCAACACACACCCAAGTACACAGGGCTGTTGACCAAGATGTTCCAACGACCATTTGATAACATGTTCTAACGTTTAATTTTTTTAAAGTGATAAAAACCCATATTTAAAAACTACTTTTTGAAAGAAAAGTGAACCTGGAACCTCCAATAAAACAGTGGTCTGCTTCATAGTAAATTCTCTCCAAAACCTACCCAATTCGAATGTTATTATGTTAACCAAATTTCAAGAAATTCAATACGCAAGCAATTAACAGCTTGGCTTCCACTGTCCCATACATGACAACTGTAAATAAATGGCAAACAGCAGATTTCTGATTAAAGTTGTTAGTGCATTACAAATGATAACTGTTGTACTGGACATTAACTTTGATCAATAATGCTGAATGCCCCTCGACCAATTTTGTAGCATATCTGCAGTGTTCATCAGTCTTATGTTGCACATTTAACACAAATATTCTTTTGCATGCACATAACAAGATTTTAAAAATATAAATCATCCATGCTCAGTTGTAGAGAGAGCACAAATGAGTGTTAGGGACATTGTACTCCAATCACTGTGTAACCTTGTTAAGTCAATGGAGGACAATATTGTGGCAACAATTTCAGGAATAACAGGGCCTGAAGAATTAACTAGTTCAGAATAACATTACATAATTTTATTTTTATTAAATAATGCATTAGTACATTTCATTTCCTTCAGTTTCTGCCTGCTCAACATTTCATATTCTAATTATTCTTACATTTTGCCCATTGTCTTCTCCACACAGTGGCTTCTGCTTGCTCTGTGTTCTTAAAGGCTCCTCCAAAGCTACCTGCAACATGATATAAAATAACAAGTGATGTGTGGAGTGTACTTAACAACTGAATTCTCACCATGGTTAAGCATTCATTTAGCCTTAGGGCATAAAGTGCACTAATTTACAGTATAAATAAATAATAAGTAAAAGTCTAGGAAAAAGTCTTGCTAAATAATTTGTTTTATTTAATACGGTAGGGTTTGTTTTAAGTTTATTTGCCTATTGCTTGGGAATTAGTACCTTCTTGCTATGTTTGATGCTGACATACTAATAAAACAGATAGCATCAGAAGATTTAATTCCTCCCCCTTTCAATTAAATGCAGTCCGGTGTAACATTCCACAGAGACTTATTTATCTTTGAATACCAAAAAAATGTTGCCATAATTTAATTTGAGACTGTCGTAAACAATGCTACTGAACCATTGTGCTATGTTGTCCATAAATAGCAATCTCAGCATAATAAACCGATAAGTTTGCCTCTCTACTGCGGCATGCTAAGGAGACCTAGCATTGGACAGTACTGTACCGGTGAAGGTTTTCTTAAATTCAGAATACGGTAACATGACCTATCTAATCAATACAGTACACTATATACATTATAGAGATTTAAATTATTGAAACTTTTCAGTTTGTATCTCAAATAAAGTCAAAACTTCCGCATACAGTCCAGTGCAAGGAGCTGATGACCATGTCCTAATCCCCAAAATGAAGCAGAAACAAAAAAAGACTGCTTAAACCATATCAGAGATTGGTATCAAGTTGCTTTAACATGACCTGTTCATCAGTAAGCCATTGTAGCCATTGCCAGCAAAGGCTGAAAAAATGATCAGGCTCTTGGTTACTCATGAACTGGCTCCACAGCACTGGAGTGGAGAGCTGGGCAGTGGCTACAGTGTAACTGAACAGAAATGCCTGGTCACACTGCTTTGTGAGCAAGAGTTCAGCCCTGGCATACATGATAAAGAATTCACTGTAATTTACTGCCCCCCCCCCCCCCCCCCATGAAGGGAGTACGACTAGAGGAAGAATTCTACTTTTATAAAGACAGTAACATTATCATTTATTTTAACGTTAAGCTGAGTTAAAAAATAGGCATAACAGATCAATGCAAAGGGTGCATAAAGAATGATAAAAGGGAGGCTACAGTATATTTCAGGAATTGGATTTTCATGGCTGCATATATGACCAAGGAGGCTTTCAGCTGTTGGGTCATGTGTTGTAAAAATAGTTGAGTGTAAGACATTCCACATTAATTACCTGCACTATACCATGACCTAATAACTGGAAGCCTCCATGAGTATGATACAGTATATTTATTTACATAACGTACCAGTACTTCTTTTATGTATAACTGCACTTTTTCTACCCACTTATTTTTAAGATTTTCCATACCATACCAACAATGTTGCAAACGTTTCAGGAATCAATTGCAGCTTACGAGAAAGAAAAGCAATGAGTTTCCAAACATGATGTATGGTATGATGTTGCCATTGGGGTAGACCTAATAATACTATCATCATTATCTTCATTTCCCGTTTCCAGCTTCCTGGGTCGGGTTGTGAATTAAGGACCTCCAACGTTTCCTGTCTCTCCACAAGTCCTCTCCTGCTTTTAGTACTTCTTCAGGTTTTCCTCTTCTCCTCTCTACACACTCCCACACTGTATCTGCCCATCTCTTTCGGGGCCTTCCTCGTGGTCTCTTCCCTGTCATCTTTTCACAGAAAGTTTTCTTTGGTACTCTCTCCTCTCCCATTCTCATCATATGTCCATACCACTTTAACTTTGTTATTTCTATCCTGTCCTGCAGCTTCAAGATTCCTGCCCTTTTTCTAATCTCTTCATTTCTAACTCTAACTCTACTGGTCTTGCCCTCTATACCTCTTAGGAATTTCATCTCCGCGGCTTGTATTCTACTCTCCTCTCTTTTTGTAGTAGTCCACGCTCCAGCTGCATATGTTAGTATGGGTCTGTAGCAGAGGCGGCTCCAGTCCCGCACAAGGGGTAGTGCCAAGTAAAAAATATGAAAATATTGGTATTTTCTTAACATTATATCAGAGCAGGGTTCATTTTCCGAGGTATATATAGGGCCTACACTAATCTTGATAGTCAACATTTCACATCGGGACTTACCGAATATAATATATACGATAAGAAAATATATTAAAATACCGGTATATAAAAGAAACTTTTTCAGCACTCAACCATTCACTCAAACTCAATGTTTGACTCTTTAATATCTTGACTCACCAAAAATAACCACGAACCGTTAACAAGAACTGAAGATAGACTAGTCCTGAACTGACAGTTGTAGATGGTTTATCAACCATAAATATTTAGCTATCGAGAGTAATCCGTGAAGCTTTAACATGTAGGCCTACGGCAGTCATGATCTTACTTTTCTTTCTCTTTTATTCATTCGCTTTGTTATTCACTTTACCAAATAAGGAATTAATAAATACATACATATTATTTTCACTATTTATTACGGCAAGTTTAAATTTCACTGTTGGACGCAGAGCTCCCTTTCAGAGAAATCTAGAATTAATGCTCTTTGTGTGAAGCGATTGGTTGTCAATTTGTGTCAACCAACGCCCCACCCCACCAATAACCAATGAGTCAAATTACTTCCAGCCAATCAGGCCATCGGCCCACACCCTCTTCCCTTCCACCCTTTGTGACAGCTCGTGATAGTAGTAGGTAATCTGTGGCTCGTGACAGGCATGTCGCTGGCCCAGTACCTCGTAATGACCGCCAGATAGCATTGCACTTCACTTTCAGTACCGCTTTGAGCCAAACTCGATTCGGCACGGAGACCAGCATATTTCCTCATAGCGAGTGAAGAGAGAGGCTACGGAAAATATCGTATATTAAACTGCGCTTGCGTCAACCGTGCCGTATAGACCGCGGCTCAAGATATCACTGGGGCGAAGATGGAATCAATGATCATACTTTACGGACGGAATATTTTAACTACAAAGTAATTTGAAACTAATTAGATATCGGTATTAAACGTAGGCGTTGGAAATTATTCTTTCAGGACTATGCATAATTTATTTTCTCTTAGAGGGCAGTGCCATGGCACGGTGGCACTACGCCCCTGGTCTGTAGTAGGTTGAATATAATACATTTTTACATTTCTTTGGGACATCTCGGTTCCACAGAATACCCCTTATGCTCTGGTAAAAACTGTTCGCTTGTTGTATTCTCTTTCCAATTTCCTCAGTTATCCTTCCATCTTCTGTGATCACACTTCCCAAGTACTTGAAACTTTTAACCACTTCTAGAATTTTCCCATTCAATTCTATCTTTCCTCTTCCTTCCTTTCTTCCTCTTGACATTACCATTGTCTTGCTCTTCTCTGTGCTTACTTTCATCCCATATTTCTCTATTTCTTGATTCCATACATCTAGTTGTTTTTGTACTTCCTTTTCATCCTTGCCCCATATCACTATATCATCTGCAAACAGCATGGCCTTTGTTGCCTCTTGTCCCAATCTCTGTTTAACATACTTGTGAATTTCATCCATGACTGTGATGAATAGTAAGGGGGACAATACACTTCCCTGTCGGAGACCTGTTTCCACTTTAAACCATTCTGTTTCTCCTATACTGGTCTTCACGCTACTCACACAATATTTGTACATAGCTTTTAACATTTGGACATCAGCTCCGTTAACTCTCCTTTTCCTTAATACATTCCAAACCACCTGTCGAGGCACACTGTCGTACGCTTTCTCAATATCAATAAATGTCATCGCCATGTCTTTTCCAAATTCCCATCTTTTCTCCATCATTTGCCTTAATGCAAAGATTAGGTCAAATGTTGATCTGTCTTTCCTAAAACCATACTGTTCTTCTTCCATCTCTCCTTCTATCTTCCTCCTCAGTCTGCCTTCCAGAACTCTCTCAAAGATCTTAGCTACATGAGCGATAAGAGTGATCCCTCTGTAGTTATTGCATTCCTTTTTGTCACCTTTCTTAAAAATCGGGATAATAATCCCTTTCCCCATTCTTCTGGAATCTCTTTCTTCTTCCAAATTATTCTAAATAATCTATACAACCACTGTACACCTATTGGTCCCGCTGCTTTTATCATTTCCGCGGACACCTCATCCTCTCCTGCTGCTTTACCGCTCTTCATCTTCTGTATGGCTTCCTCTATTTCTAGCATAGTGATCTCCTTTTCTTGTTGTTCTTCTTCTTCCATTGTTTCTTCTTGTTCTTTTTCATCTTCCAGTTCGATGTATTTAACATTTAGTAGCTTTGAAAAGTATTCTTCCCATCGTTTTAATATATCATCTCTTTGATACAATATCTGTCCTGCTTCAGTTTTTACAAATTTTGTGTTTTCCCTACCTTTTACACTGTTTTTCACCAATCCATATAGAACCTTTGTACTTCCTTGGATATCCTCCTTCAAAGTTTCCGTGAAACCTTCCCAACTTTTCCTTTTTTCTTCTTGTACAATTTTTTGGCATGCCTTCTTTGCTTCTCTATATTTTTGCCATTTCTCTGCATTTTTACTGCCTATCCACTTCCTCCATGCCATTTATTTTTTAACAGGTTCCTTTACCCTGTTGTTCCACCAAGGAGTCTCCCTTTCCTTTTTCTTCCCTGATAGTCTTCCACAAGTGTTTACTGCACACTTCGCAAAACAATTTCTAAAACATGCCCATTCCTGTTCGACACTTTTTGCTTCGTCTTTGGGAATTTCCTTTTTCAAGTCTTCTTGGAACTTTTCCATTGCCTCTCTCTCTTTTAGCTTCCACACCTTTATTTTTCTTTCCCTTTTCTCCGCAAGCTTTGTGATTTTCCCAAGCCTTAATTTGGCTATCACCACTTTATGGTCTCCTTCAAAATCTCCTCTTGGCATAGCTGTCACATCTACCAGTTGTCTACGTTTATCCTTTTCCACTACGATAAGATCGATCATTGTTTTTGTCTTTCTGTCTCCCCATCCATACCTAGTTATTTTTGGGAGTTCTTTTTCCTAAACCATGTATTTCCAACAATTAATCCATTCCTTCTACAGAAATCTATTAACATTACTCCTTCTTCATCCTGATTTCCATAGCTAAATGGGCCAATTATCTCTTCTTTTCCCTGCCTATCTGTTCCCACGTGTGCATTCATATCCCCCATTATTATAACCTATTTGTCTTCTATACACTTTTCCAGTTCTTCTAAGAAATCCTCTAAACATTCATCTATCTTCCCTGTCTGGGGTGCGTAAATCTGTATAAAATCCTTTGTTCCACTCTCAAGTCCTAGTCTAATTTTCATCATTCTGTCATTAATTTGGTCTACTTTCTCAACATACTGCACTAAGTCTTCTCTCAATATTATTGCAACACCATTCATTGCCTTCTTTCCTCCACTCCAATATATTCTATATCCCTTCCCTTTCTTGACTTCTTTCTCACCTTTTCCCTTCCATTTCGCTTCACTGACTCCCATCATTGCTATTTCCTTCTTTTCCATGTAGTCCACCAATTCGTCTGTCTTGCCATTTAGGCTCATCACGTTTATGAAGGCGATGTTTGTGGTGTCTGGTAGCCTACTTCTCACAGTTCCCCCAGACCCCTGGGAACTGCGCGTCGCCTGCAGGGGACGCCCTAGCACTTTCCGAGGCCTCAATTCACACTCACTCATTTTATAGGCTATTAGTACGATGAGTTCGCCACACTCAAAGGCATTTTATGACCTACTGCCAGGTATTGTTCTAGGCCGATCCACTGGATAACAGACGCCTTTTGTAGCCGCTCCTCTGGAGTACAGACGCTACAGAATTCCCTCTTCCGCCATCGACGCCGTACCGAAGTCCATCCTCTCCGCCGCCGATACCGTTGGGGCTTCGCCCATAACCCTGGGCTTGGGCCCTCCATATTTATGACCCCTGGAGAGAGGGTGTCCCATTTTAAATAATACTAATATGGCATTAATTTGCAAAATTAAATTAAAGTTTTGATTTAAATAAACCTTTGGATACCATACTGTTCCGAACCTATGCCATTACCTAGCAATGCATGCTAGTATATTATTTCTTGATGGATTAAGGTTTAGGGGCCTTGGTTGCCAATAAAAAGGATAGCCTGTTGTCCTTTGTGATACAATGACAAGGCTACACAAATAAACTAAGCAATCAATAGTCTACAATATCGAGGCTATTGATTCAGTAGCCTACTTACCTTGAGGAATGACCTAGCCTACTTGTCTTAAGCATATATTTTATAACAGTGTAACTTATGTAAAATTATATTTATGGAGACTTTCAGGGTCCTAATATCAGGTATCAACATGATCTTCCCCTCTATATCTTGAAATTCACTTCATTAATGTATAAAACTATGGTACACGGACCAAATTCAGCTACCGGTATTGTAGATTATTTTCAGGTTAGGTAGATAGGTGGGGTGGAGAAATGCCTTACTATACAATATAACTGAAAGATGTGCAAGGAACCTACCTTCATGGATTTCATGCAGAAGGAAGCATAGTGATTTGTATGAATATCAAAAGGTGTACGAGACCACAATTTACATGTGATCCCACTTCCAGCTCAGGCAGGACCAGATTGGAACAGCTAGCTATAATCAAATTTGAACCTGAAAGAAATTTAAAAAATGGTTTGAAACCGTGTTATACATCTTTCAGCAACGTAATCCCATCTAGGGTACATTTAGAAGCTGTTAATAATTATATCAATTGACTTCACCTACCTTTATGGATTCGGTTGCAAGTCCTTGGCGAAATTTCGGCCGCGAATTTGAAGTCCATGGAACATTATTTTTCCGGTTACCGGTACTGAAATGGTATTTTATGTTAGATTTTTAGTTTTAACATTCCCCCTCAGACAAACATGGTGTGCACTTTGGTTATGTTCTAGGTTTTTATTCCCAACACATGTCAATACGCTTTCTTTTGAGGTTAACATGAAAATGAAAATCCACAGCCTGCTTCCAGTCTCCGACCGGGTCAGGAATGGAATGAATGAAGCCCCCATCTAGCGGCGAGGTTAACATATGAGGTTAACATATAGCCTACAAAAATAAACAAAAAAAAGTTGAAGATCGCTTGGCGATATGAGTTTAGTGCACTCTATACGTGAATATCCTTACTATTTTGCGGTGTTGCCATATTGAAATCCTTGAACTTGAGATCAAATTGAACTAGGATCTCGGAATCCGCGAATAGTTTTATACAACATGGACGACGACTGAACTTGGTTCAGATTTTGAACTCCAGTTAATTTGATCCCCAGGCTAGCGATCTTTATACAATCGGCCCTTAGAGTTATGTACTGTTACATGAAGATTATTGTGTACGTGTAGTATTCAAACTTCAATCGCATGATTAGGACACAAGAAGTAAAAACGAGATTTTCAAAAATTTCGCACAGCTGCTATCTTGTCGTTATGGAAACAATTGAAAATAGAAGCCAGTGGATTAACATTTGTATAAGAATTTACTGTACCAAGTATCACTGCACTCCGATGTTTAAATTGCGAGAAACGACCATGTGAATATTTATACTTTTAAATTTTTAGGGCATTTATTTTAATAGGTATATTGGCTTTCACGGCCAGTGAATTAAAACTCAGCGATTCCTTCAGGTTTGTGCCGTGTCTTTTTGGAAGCCTTCATAGGGAGGTTAAGGCTGCTTGAGCTCTTAGTTCTCGCAGTGAACAGGTGCAGTTGTACTTCATATAAAGGGAGGTAGCGCACAGTTCGCTGCTCCTGTTGGGGTCTGGGCGGGGATATCAAGTGTCCGCTGATGAGCCATCTTTGTGTCCTAGTTGAAACCCCACAAAAGACACAGCACAAACCTAAAAGAATTGCCGAGTCTTAATTTTTAGTGTCCTTTATGTTTCATTTTAAAGTTTTGTGTGTTTTATTTAATTTGTATATTTATGTGTATTTTTTTTTGTTGAATTCTAATATTTTTGATTATATTTACTAGTTAAAATGTTATCCAGCACCATAAAACTAGATAAATATAACATTTGCTCATCAGAAATATTACATCTACAAGAAAGTTTGTTGTAATTAGACTGAATGTTTCAACTATTAGCACCTTTTATAATAGCCTACAAACTCGTTTTATAGTAGGTGGTTAATATACTGTATAGGTCACTATCCTATAAAAGGTTAAGACAGATTCCACACTGACCCAAGTACACGGGGCTGCATGGCCAACAAGTTCGAAGATGGAGTTTCGAATCCTAGGACTGACATCTAGTGTGTGGTTTTCCATTCTTCCTCCAGACAAATTTCGGGATCGCACCTTCCCCATCACCTAATTCAATCTCCGATAATTTATTTTTGCTGCTTAGTATTTTAGGGGCTGCGACATCGTTGTCATGTATCCCCGTGTATTTGTGTGGGAGTGTGTGGAATTTAAGTTATAACCTGTGTTATAATAACTGTAACGGGCGGCCGTGTTACTTAGGAAGCAAATTAACCAGTGATGGACGAAGCAAAGAGGATATAAAAAGTAGATTGGCTCAAGCAAGGAAAGCATTTCTACAAAAGAGGAATCTGTTGAGATCGGATATAGATTTACGTATTCGAAAGTCATTCTTTAAAGCCTTTGTCCGGAGCGTGGCGCTCTATGAAAGTGAATCTTTGACTATTGGTGCAGCAGAAAAGAGGAGAATTGAAGCGTTTGAAATGTGGTGTTACAGGAGAATGATTAAGATCAGATGGGTAGACAGGGTTACAAACGAGTGGGAGAGGAGACATGTTTATGGCGACTGCTAATGAAGAGAAGAGATAGGTTGCTAGGACACGTAATAAGACACCCAGGAATAGCAAGCTTAGTTGTGGAAGGAAGGGTCGAGGACAAGAACTGTAGGGGTAGAACAAGGTTAGAATATGTTAAACAGATTGCCTCGGATGAAGGGTGTGGTAGCTATGTAGAGAAGAAACGATTAGCTCAGGACAGGGAGGCATGGGAAGCTGCATCAAACCAGTCAAAAGACCGAGGGCTCAAACAACAACAACAACAACCAGTGTTATTGTGATGTCTGTACTAGTGTGTGTATCTGTAAATTGGGAATGGGATTGGGAAGGAGGAGGCCGTCGCTTTAAGTTTGGAATCCATCCGAGCATTTGCCTGTAGTAGAAGTGGGAGGAAACTATGGAATGGCTGATGTGAGAATCCAACCCACCTCTTCTCAGTTTTGCCTCACGAGGACTGACGGTGCACGGCTTCCACCACAAAATGTGCATCACGAAACTTTTCCACTCGATGCACGTTCAGCGGCCGTTTTCACGTGCTGCACTCTGGTGCACGAAATGTGAGAAATCAGTGACTGAACCAAGTGTTGAAGATTGAATCTCTATGTGAATATGTAATACTAGCGGACTCGTGCGAGAAATCTCGCATGTTCATAAACCTCACTTTCCCCAATAGGTTTATAATGAGGGACTTAAGGAGAAAGGTTGTTATGTTTTTATTTCAACCAAATGATTATAGAACACTATTTACATTTGAGTTAAAATTCCAAGTTCTACGTTCCCTAACTTAAGATGACAATCACTTTAAATTGGATCATCATAACACTCACCGGTTATTCGATATTTTTGAAATTTTACGATTTGAGTACTCATTCCTTTGATTTACTGTTTCTGAATTCCATGCATAATGGATGGCCCTCAGAATATTAAAATGACTTGGAACAGGCGACAGATGGGCCAAAATGTGAAGTGGACAGCAATTATGGAGCGTACTTTCCTACTGCAAATCGCACACTTCGTACATATTTTTAACGTGATTTTTAAAAGATATTATAGACATTTATGGAATTAGAGTGCAATTCGTAACTGCTAATGTCTATTCTCTTCCATTTGAATGCTCATTTGTCACGATCGGTCGCTTGTGAGCGCCGCAGGAAGGATCTATACTACAGAAATAATTTATAGATAAGTAGAGCTGTCGAATGATTACAAATGTTGATCGGTTAACTGAAAGCCTTTAATCGGTTGATTAATCGAATTTTAGTCGATTTTACACAGGATCAGTTCGAGAAAAAGAATCGTTTGAATAATATATTTCAAAATGTTTACTCCATTTGCTATGAGGAAGATACAATTTTAATTTTTTATTGTGTTAGCCTAGTGGCGTGGAAGTAAAATAAATAAATAAATAAATAAATTCAAAAGCATTTTATTTAATAATATTATTTAAAATATATTTCAATACCGTATTGATTATTTAATGAAGCCTCCGTGGCTTAGGCGGCAGTACGCCAGCCTTTCACCGCTGGGTCCGTGGTTCAAATCCCGGTCACTCCATGTGAGATCTGTGCTGGACAAAACGGAGGCAGACAGGTTTTTCTCCGGGTACTCCGGTTTTCCCGGTCAAAATTTCATTCCAGCAACACTCTCCACTATCATTTCATTTCATCTGTCATTCATTTAATCATTGCCCCAGAGAAGTGCGTCAGGCCTCGGCAGCCGGCACAGTTCATATCCTCGCCGCTAGAAGGGGGCTTCATTCATTCCATTCCTGACCCGGTCGGAGACTGGAAGCAGGCTGTGGATTTTCATTCATTGATTACTTAATGACACTAGAGTAAGTAGTTGAAGTTCACAGTTGCTTAGTCACACGTCATTGCTCCAGGACTTCCGATATGTCAGTAAGTTGACATGCTCAGAACTAAGGGCTGTCCTTCTCTTAGTAAAAATATTTCCAGCGTCAATGAACACTCTCTCATACGGAACTAAAGTAGCTAAATTGCAAAGCAAAGAGTGCGAGATGTGGAAGATAGACTGAATGTATTTTCCACCATTGTAGAGGGTCTGCGATTTTCATCTTCTAGTTCCACCAACGTCTTGTTAACTTCAGTAATAAGACAATAATAGCCAGTCCGGTATTTCCTTTCCTATTGTTTGCTAATCTCTACTGGAATCGACGAGGGAACATTCGGGTTGTCCGATGAAGTAAAAATTCGACGTGATGTTCGACAAGGCTGTGTTCGATCGAACGGAAGTGTGCTCGAAAAACCGGTGCTAGCTGGCAGTGTTGAGTCGAACGGAAGTGTAAGACGCTCTGCCATCTCGATCGATCGATCCAGCTGGGAGTGGTAAGATCCAGCTGGCAGTGGTAAGAGAAACAATGAGCTTGCGGTGCCGGAAATTGATACCATGACGTACTCTCGGCCATGTGGAATGTATATGACATACTGAACGTTAAACGCTCATGCGAACTCTAGTGTCAAGTGATTGCAACAAAGCACATGGTACATGTTCGAAGTCTTCGTATGAGTATTTAAATGGTAAAATGCCTTAATATCAAACATTGTAAGTAGTCGGCATTGCCGGTATTATGTTTCTGCACAATGGCTATTCAAATATTTACCCACATAACGGTAATGCAGTCATCAATATAATATAATCGTTGTGGTTATCGGAGAATTGAGCAAGCCTTCATGAACTATTGCTGAATGCATTCTCTTTACTCACAAGAGGGCCTATTCATAAGGCATTTTAAACTCAATTTCACGCAGGAACATTATCGAAACCAGAAAAATATAAATGAAACTAAAATCCGTAATGTAGTATTATTGGAACGAGGAAATAAGTCACCATCTTGTGCTCAATATTTGTGTAGTCGAAATAGCCGTGGGTCAGTGCCTATGAATGTGAATCTACAGATCTCGGGTTCGAATCCCGGACTGGGTAGATATTTTTGCTACCAGATTATCATTTTAAACGATATTTATCATATCAATATGACTCAATTTAACAGAATCCATATGAAATTACGTGTTGGTCTGTGAATCAAGAGGACCTGTTTATAAGGAATTTAAGGTTATGAGCGGTGTCGCGTCTATTAATCTAGTTGATCCATATCGTATTCTTTATTTAGGCTAGTGCTGGTGGAAGCTACAAATCATCTAATAAAATGAGTTCCGTATTATAAACTACAATATCTGTAAAACACTCCCGTTTACAATAGATTAATATTTGTGCCAATGATAGTAGCCTATAAAATACGTCAGATGTTACACATCATATGCGACTACTGTAAGGCTCGTAACTTTTATTTTTCTTTCATCAGCCTACTTCTTGCCGGTTTTCAATTTTGGGATTCTATTATAACACTGTGCATTGATGGGAAACGAATACAATACTTGGCCTAGGCGCACCGACGTTACTATAGATCATGTTGTTTCCATACATGGCTGACAGTGTCCTCGGCCTTGAATCCACTCGCAACCCATCACTATCACGAACACTACGCCACATTCCAACACGGGGAGTTCCTTGGATCAGTAATGTGTTTGGATAATAATTTCCTGGGCCCAACTACCAAAAATTACGCGTCCGAAATACCCATAAGAGGGTTATTCGCAGAGAACGATACAAGCTGAGCTCAATGCTCGTATCTCACCCTGGGGGAACTGCCTTGTTAAGGGCTGAACCCCAACGCCAATTTTGATGCTTGTTAAATTCCCAAAATCATCAAAATATTCCAATAACGGACGCCGGGCTCATACGGAAGTTGAGAAGCTCGTACCGGCATGTTTTAATACCGCACACTCGCTCTCTACCTTACCTTCCGCCGTCAATGCATGACCCTAGGAGCTGTCGACAAACCCCTCTGTATTTCATAACGAGTTGCCCGATTTTACTACCCATTATACACCGTTACATGGACCATAGCTGCCAACTCTCCCTTGGCTTTAGTAGTTCTCAATAGACACGATCAAAGCGTTAGGAGTCATTTCCAGCCACCACCTAGTTCTATTTGCAACCAGTAGATGGCGGCATAATCTTCGTTTTTTTTTAATATTTTGCAATTTACTCCTCAACCCGCGAGGACTGGCACATGGGTATTTTTGACTCGAGGATTAAATAATGCACTACATTTTCGTTTTGGTCAGCCCTTATTTCCTGTCGTCTACAGTACTTTCCTTCCTAGCCTTGAACTTCACCCTGCAAAAGAAACTTGTCCATAGCTTTTGGAACACTCGAGTCATTTCAATATTACAGTATTTACGGTCGGGTCAGATTTACCCATGGCGCCAATCCTCACGTAACAATTTTCGGCTTACGTTAGTCGGAACAATCTGTAAAATATAAGGGGGAAAGTCCAATAATTTTGGTGCAGAACATTCACATAGCTCACGTTCTTACTGATCCATGTTTACAGTTTAGGGACACTTTGGTCATCAGCTCCTTTGTTTAAAAAAATGAGATGACTGCTTTGAGGCCACTAACAAGCCCAATTATTCTGTTACGAAAAGGGTCATTTTCCTGCAAGTTAAATTTGAAAAATATAAATAAGCCTCATTTTATATTGGAAATAGTTCATAGGAAGACACCAGGTTTAAAATCACTTCATTGAAATCCGCAAGACTATGACATACTATGGGTCACAAATACCCGGCGCCAATCCTCGTGATATATATTTTCACGCCAATTCTTAAGGGTTAATGCGGTTCGAGGGGCAGATGGCCTCGCTCTTCCGCCTCTTAAAGCAACAATAACTAACTTAATCCTGTTCAAAATAAATTCCCATTTATGAAACATTAAAACTGAGAATGATGGTGGACTTTGCTCTTGCTTCAGGTTCCATGGTGCCTAAAGAATGCTGATGACGGTGATACCAACGCATCTGACGCACTACAAGGGCAACAATTACGGTAAGTGTTCGCATTTACGTATTTTGGTGGGAGATGATACAGGATGTATTGAGAAAAGACGTTTTCCACCTTTTCTCAATCGAGGGCCATATTTATACTTTTGATGTAAGCTATATGTTTTTTCAGTTTACGCATGTACGCTTTGAAGAATTAGTACATTTATAGGATGGATCAAGATAAGTAGAACCTAACCAAGTAATGAACATATCGATTATTTGCTGCAACAGTGGCATACCTAGAAATATGTAATTTTTCAGCTTGACATCATTGTAGTGCTGGAGAATGTTCTCTATCCATAGATTAAATCGATACTACTCTCTCGTTTTTCTTGGCAACGTAACACTACATAATTCGTTGATCCAGTGCCCGAAAATATTGCAATCGCATCAAGAACTTCGATAATTCTTAATCGCCTATTGTTACACTCATCGGAAGCAAAGAATTTAATCCCCAATTCAATATGGCGTCAAAACTTTGACATTATTGTATTTAAATAATCCACAGTTTATTAAATGGCTGTAAATCTTTAAAATCAGTTTCCCACATATATATATATATTGAGTATATAGGCATAGTATAGTATACAATATTTGTATATGCATTAAAACATTAAAAATGAGTACCGGTATACTTATCATGTACCATTGTTACTAAACGACATATGGCAACGTTGCAAAGTTATTTATTTATTTATCGTATGGCTTTTATGCCGGGATTATCCGAGGACATGTTCGGCTCACCAGAGGCTGTAGCTGCTTCAAGCGGACACCCATAGGGTGAGCTTCAAGTTCCGTTCAATTTCAAGTAGTTCCAACTTTCGCTACCAGATGTCAATGATACCTAGTGGTGAACGTTGGAACTTAGATAGAGTGTTCCAACGAAATCTAACCTAGAAATTTAGCTTCACACAAGTTTAGTCTGTGGAAGGATCTTTTAAATGCCTTAAATCTACGACATGGGACTGCCGCACAGTGGGCCAGAATCTTGAAAACTTGTCCAAAAAGCAAAAAAAAAAAAAAGTTATAGATGGGAATTTTGGACTGTCAGGTTGGCTACAGTAATGTTGGGACTACTGAATACCAGTTGTGCGGACGAGTAGGTGTTCATTTCGCCCGTTATATTTCAGGTCAATCGCGGCAATTCATTGTTAGCGGTGCGTGCAGCCGGCCAGGCTACAAAATAGTCTTGTCGTAAAAGACAAATATTTGTGTTCTGAGTAAGTGAAGCGAATATTTTCAATATGGTGGGCGTTCTAGAAGGTATGTACTATATAAAACCCATTTATATCATTATTAAGTCATTAAATTATACATGTTTTCTCTTAATTAACTCAATACCGGAAAATGCACGAGAAAATTGTAAAGCGTGCTTAAAAAATAGAGATATATTACGAGTTCCACGACATTCCGCTTGCTTTTGCACTGTGTCCGCAAGTTTATATTATTACCTTTGTAAATTAACCTTCAAATCCACCAACTAGTACCAACTTCGGCTTTGAGCCACGTTTTAAGCGATACTTGCAAAATGTCATTATTGAGACATGTTGGAAAATGACAATAAAATTAATTAGTTATGACTCGGCAATTCTTCTAGGTTTGTGCCGTGTCTTGTGTGGGGTTTCGCCTAGGACACCAAGCTAGGCTCATCGGCGGGCTCTTGGTGTCCCCGCCCGGACCCCCACAGGAGTGACGAACTGCGCGCCACCTCCCTTTATATAAGGTGCAACTGCACCACTTGACTACGAGAACTAAAAGTTCAAGCAGCCTTAACCTCCCTATGAAGGCTTCCAAAAAGATGGTATATTGGCTTTCACGGCCGGTGAATTAAAACTCAGCAATTCTTCTAGGTTTGTGCCGTGTCTTGTGTGGGGTTTCGCCTAGGACACCAAGCTAGGCTCATTGGCGGGCTCTTGGTGTCCCCGCCCGGACCCCCACAGGAGTGACGAACTGCGCGCCACCTCCCTTTATATAAGGTGCAACTGCACCACTTGACTACGAGAACTAAAAGTTCAAGCAGCCTTAACCTCCCTATGAAGGCTTCCAAAAAGATGGTATATTGGCTTTCACGGCCGGTGAATTAAAACTCAGCAATTCTTCTAGGTTTGTGCCGTGTCTTGTGTGGGGTTTCGCCTAGGACACAAAGCTAGGCTCATCGGCGGGCTCTTGGTGTCCCCGCCCGGACCCCCACAGGAGTGACGAACTGCGCGCCACCTCCCTTTATATAAGGTGCAACTGCACCACTTGACTACGAGAACTAAAAGTTCAAGCAGCCTTAACCTCCCTATGAAGGCTTCCAAAAAGATGGTATATTGGCTTTCACGGCCGGTGAATTAAAACTCAGCAATTCTTCTAGGTTTGTGCCGTGTCTTGTGTGGGGTTTCGCCTAGGACACCAAGCTAGGCTCATCGGCGGGCTCTTGGTGTCCCCGCCCGGACCCCCACAGGAGTGACGAACTGCGCGCCACCTCCCTTTATATAAGGTGCAACTGCACCACTTGACTACGAGAACTAAAAGTTCAAGCAGCCTTAACCTCCCTATGAAGGCTTCCAAAAAGATGGTATATTGGCTTTCACGGCCGGTGAATTAAAACTCAGCAATTCTTCTAGGTTTGTGCCATGTCTTGTGTGGGGTTTCGCCTAGGACACCAAGCTAGGCTCATCGGCGGGCTCTTGGTGTCCCCGCCCGGACCCCCACAGGGGACACCAAGAGCCCGCCGATGAGCCTAGCTTGGTGTCCTAGGCGAAACCCCACACAAGACACGGCACAAACCTAGAAGAATTGCTGAGTTTTAATTCACCGGCCGTGAAAGCCAATATACCATCTTTTTGGAAGCCTTCATAGGGAGGTTAAGGCTGCTTGAACTTTTAGTTCTCGTAGTCAAGTGGTGCAGTTGCACCTTATATAAAGGAAGGTGGCGCGCAGTTCGTCACCAATTAATTATGAGCTACATCTGTACAATTTAATTTATAATCGATGCTTAGAAGCATTGTAAAGAATATAGTAAGTAGAAAAAGGACGGAAACACCTCTCGACGTTTCTTTGAAAATACTCCAACATCTGCGGTGATAACTGGAGTTTCCGAAGAACTAATCCACCGTTTTCACATTATTTTGTAGACAATTTCAAGCGGACGTCAAATTGACGTTGAAAACTTTCGAGCTTACGTCATAGCAACTGCCGGACACTACATCAAAGAATACCCCTGGTACAACATGCCAACAACAGTCCATAGATTGTTCATCCACGGACCAGAAATTATTTCTTCGGCCATTTTACCCATAGGTTACCGGGTGAGTTAGCCGTGGTCGTTACGGCATGACTGCTGGCAGTCGCTCACATCCGGGAGGCGAGGAGGTTCGAATCCCCCCGCCGGCAACCTTGAAGATGGTCTTCTGTGGTTTCCCATCTTCCTTCCAGGCAAATACCGGGGTTGGTCCCTTACTATAGGCCACAGCCGCTACCTTCCAACTCCTCGACCTTCCATTCCAACTTTCCTCCCCAACGGTACTTGTAGCTCACCCATTGGTTGTCCGTCTCGAAGCAGCTACAAAACTGGCGAGCCGAACATGTCCTCAGACACTCCCGGCACTAAAAGCCATACGCTAAAAAAAATAAAAAAATAAAAAACATCGGTTAACTCAAGAATCAACCATTAAGTTGAATAAACAATATCGCCTGAGTTTTTCTCGAAGGTTTTCCAGTGTTAAGACTATGGAAGACGTGTACGGGAGATAGTTGGCAACCACAGACCCTTATATTTCTTCTCTACGCAAATCACAACCGAAGAAACAAAAGAGTTTGTCGCCAGAAGCCGTTGCCCTCTTAGTTCCTGTGGCGGAAGATTATGATGATTCCGATTCAGATGATGAGGAAACAGTCTTTGAAGATGAAGATGATGATGTTGATGATGATGACGATTCAGTTGAAGAAGCAGAAGAATATAAAGAAGATGATGAAAGATGGAAAAGAAGAAGAAAACGACAACTTCTAATTAGACTCGCAGTGGTTCTGAACCCGTAGAAGTCTGCGGACCACTCAGAGTGAAATCGATTCATGTACGGACCACCCCTCCTCCCGCTCCCCCTCCCCCAATACACCTTATCAGTTGTAACACTTCCTCAATAACACATATTTTAAAGATATTTCAATTCAAAACTTGATAGTCATTGCCGCGAATATATTCTGAGGATTCTCGTTCAACGCACATCGTTTTCGAAATCCCCATTTATTGGCCACTTTTTTTATTCGTGCTGGTGGACCCTCTTCTCCGCGGACCACCCTGGAGGCACTCGCGGACCGTCTGTGGTCCGCGGGCCACAGGTTAAGTACCACTGATTTTAGAGTTACAAACCATTTACTAAATGAATAATTGTAATTGAATTATTTTTTGTAATATTTTATACTATCTTCTTTCCTCTATTTGGTTCTTTTTCCGAGCTATTCATTTTTGAGCTTATATTTTTAACCATTAACTACGACAACCCCTAAATATTGACTTTCATATAAATGAAAATACTTTCATCAATTTGTGTCCGCCATCTTGGATCTACCATTTGGTTTCTTAAATTTTAGAACTCAATCTTCATCAGCAACCTCGATAATTCCACAACAATACTTGTATATGAATAAAATGACTTTTATCAATATTTACCCGCCATCTTGGATCCGCCATTTTGACTTTTTGATATATTCTTAATCAGAAACTTCGATAACCTTTACATACTAACTTTCGTACAAATTGAACAACTCTTAATATTTTGGCCACGTTTTCAAGATTCTGGCCCACTGAGCGCCGGCTGTAGGTCTACTTCCTCTCCGAAGAAAGGCATACTGAAGGATTTTAACGCCCTTAAAAATTACAACGACTTCGGGCAGGTTTGAACCCGCTATCTTGGGCACAGCAGTTCAGCATGCTACCAACGACGCTGTTGCAGAGTGAGGCGTCAGTAGCGTGATGTAAACAGTGAAACAATCAGTTTGCTCTGATCTTATGTGTAACAACATATCCAGTGCCTTCGCTCTTATGGATCTACCAAGGACAGCTACTAGTTCCATTGAAGCACGTGACAAAAGGTTTTTTCCCTAACTTTTACACCGTTATCAAACTTTTGGCAGTTTTGCCTGTCTCTGTACCTCCCGCCGAACAGAGTTTTTTCGAGTTTGAGTAGATTGATAACATACCTAAGAAATTCTACTTCTGAAAACAGACTCAACGATCTAGCATTGTTATCTATTCACAGAGACATACTAAATACTGACGAAGTTATAAACCAATTTGGTAATGCTTCAAGAAACCTTATTATTATTATGCAGTTGTTTCATTCCGCCGCATGGCTATTGCCTCTGCGGCGGCGGGCCCCCTTAGACGGTTTCGCCGTCTCTTCGGGCCAGGGTATTAAGGTTTATGGGAGGGGTGAAATTTTGGAGATGGGTGGGTTTGGTGTTAGGAAATGGATGGCTGTGTGTTGGAAGTTTGATTTGGGGCAATGCGGTGGAGTTTGAAGATGGGTTTGGGCGAAGCGTCGCTGTTGAGAAGGGAGAGTTAGGTGGTGGGTTGGGGAAGAAGGTGGAGAAGGGAGATTGTGTGGTTCGACATGGGTAGTGTTTAAAAAGTCGGATATTTATGACCAACAAAGAAAACATGGATACGCTGCTGCAACTGCCAAAAGTAGACGATGTAACTTATATTGCTCGGAGGTTTACGTATGTTTGGTTTTGAAGAGACTAAGTGTGGTGAATAAGGGGCTGTAATGACGTCCAGATCATAAAGTCGAGGAGGAGATAAAGTGATGGTGTTGGTGAAGAGTGGGTTTGGAGCTGAAGATATATATATATATATATAGAGAGAGAGTTGTTTAATATTTTTTTATTTTTATTTTATTTTATATATAAGTTAAAGAAATGGATGATGTCGATGACGATGGTGTAGATAAGTATGTTCGCTGAGATGAAGAAGAGAATGGTATTACGTTAAGAGAGAGAAAGAGTAAATGAAAAGGAAGGAAGTGAAAAAGAAAATGGGTAGTATAGCTGGTGATATGGGGACTGCGGCGAATTAATGAGATGGGATGTGGAGTAGTAAGCGTATGAAGTGAATCGGGAGTTGAAAGGAGGAAGGTCGAACCACTGGTTGACGTTTTTTTTTTTTTTTTTTTAGTGATGAATGTAAGTGATGAGATGGAAGTAGTGTGCGATACTGGCGGGGCAGAAGAAGAGTGGTGCCGTAGAATAAAGGAAAGAAGAGAGAGAAAACGAAAGAAAGAAAGAAAGAAAGAAGAAAGATAGAAAGAAAAAGAATAAACAAACCGACCCATAGCATATCTGCTGGGACGGTTGTAATAACGAAGTAAGGAGGTAGTAGGCAGATGAGGTGAATGAGTTATTATAAGATGATGGTGGCTAGGGTGACAGTTGGGCGTGAGAAATGTGGAGGTGGAAGACCATTGTGGGAGACGTAAATGGTGGATGGGATGTCTTATTATGGCGTATGGTGTTTGAGGTGGTTGGAATGGATGTGAAATGCTGTGAAAACTGTAATTCGGATAATGCTGGTGGTGAAACCGTGGGTAAGAGCGAGAGCCATTGGTGGCTACTTGAACCATTGGTTGCTACTTAAAACGAGATTTGTTGCGTATAGAAAAGTAGTGGGTTCTTAAGGCTGTATCGGTTGACGGGATTTAGTCCGGTGCCGGGAGGAGTCCCTTGAGGGTATATACGCCCAACTTGGTGCGCAGGGGCGTGCGGAGAGGTCGTGTCAACAAGGGGCTGACGACAGGGTTCTGTTGAGTGCGCGCCCTCAGGACGTATCGTCGTTGTAGGATCTCGACGTATGTGGTAAGAGGTGGCAGGGGCATGCAGTCGATGAGATCCGCGGTCCGATAGGTGAAGGGAAGGCGCATGGCCACTCGGACCAGGCGACGCTCGAGCTGGAGATATGGTGTTAGGGGCCGCTGAGGGAAGCCAGCCCAGGCTGGATGACCGTATATAACGAAAGTGTGGATAAGTGCCTTGTACGTGTGAATAAGGGTCTTGGTGTTGAGTCCCCATGACGTTCCTGCCAGGCGGCAAAGGAGGTGTGCGCGTTTGCGAGCTGCTGGTAGCCTCGCTTTAAAGTGTGGACGAAAAGTAAAGTGCTGATCAAATAGCAAGCCCAGGTAGCGTACGGTGGGTGTGGGGATGAGGCGGCGATCGCGGAGATAGAGCCGGAGGTTATCCGGATTGCGTGTAACGCTTGTTGCCCGTCTGCGAGGGCGAAACAGAATGGTTTGCGTTTTGTCGCCATTAAGGCTGAGGTGCCACCTGTCACACCATGCTGTGAAGCGCTCAAGGTACGGTTGAGTGTGTCCAGTGATGTGCTGGACGCTGGCGAAGGGGGCCACTATGGCGGTGTCGTCCGCAAACTGTAGAAGCTGGAGGGGAGAGGTTGGTTGAGGGATATCTGCCACGAAGAGGACGTAGAGAAGTGGGGAAAGGACGGAGCCCTGGGGGACGCCTTGTTCGAAGGGTATGGTATATATATATATATATATATATATATATATAGCAGTCGTTTCATTCCGCCGCATGGCTACTGCCCCTGCGGCGGCGGGCCCCCTTAGACGGTTTCGCCGTCTCTTCGGGCCAGGGGGTTAAGGTGTTGGGGAGAGGTGAGAATTTTGGTGGTGGGGGTTTTTGGTTTTTGGATTTGGAAGAAAGTGTCTGGGGATTGTTTGAGGAGGCATTGCGGGGATATTTGGAGAAGGGCGCGGGGGGTGAAGTATTGTTTTGAGCAGGAAGAGAGAGGAGCAGGAATGGGGATGTTGGAGAGAAGGGTGACCGCTTCATTTTGTGTAGGGATAATTTTGGAATGTCGGAAATTTTCCAGACAAAGAAAACACGGAAACAACATGCTGCAAGTGCCAAAGCAGACTAAGGAACTTCTATTGCTCTGAGATTTGTGTAAATTTGTAACGAAATAAGTTTGGTGAAGAAGAAGAAGAGGGGGGCTGTAATTACGTCCAGATCATAAGTAAGATTTTTTTTTTTTAATGATGGCGATGAGAAGGGAGTAATGCAAGATGTTTGCTGGGGTGAGAAGGGAGGTGGTATGGCAGTAAGGAGACGGGGAGAAAGAATTATAAAACTGGTGATTTGAGGACAGTGGCGAATGAATAAGTGGAGCTGAGGGGAGTAGTGAAAGGAAGAAGGCAACGAGTAAAGGAGGGGATGGGGACGAAGTTGTTGGATTTGCTGGTATATGTGTGAGAAGATGAACATGATGAATGTTTTTATTTTTTTATTTTATTTTTATACACATATATACATATATATAGGCTATATATATTTTTTTTTTATTTTTATTTTTTTAAATGGAGATGAACAATGTTGGTGGGAAGGGGTAATGATTGATGTTGGTTGAGATGAGGATGAGACAGATATAGAATAGAGAGAGAGAAGAAAGAAAAGTTACGGTAAGAAGAGAGAAATAGGAAAAGGAAAGAATATTGCTGGCGATATGAAAACTGTGGCGATATAATGAAGTTAAAGGGGGGGGGGAGGAGTTGCAGATGATGTGGATGAGTAGTTGAAGAGTTATGAAAAGTTATATCGGCGTGAGATGTGCGTTATGGAGATGTGGAAAGTGAGAACCATTGGTTGCTACGTGGACCGTGCCGTCGGTGCTAGAGCTGGTGGGTGAGGCTCGTGTTACTGAGTGGTTGTCGCCCAACGCCATTCTCAGTCAGGGGCTGGAGGCAGTGCCAAAAGACTGTAAATGCCCAATTTTGTCCGCACCGGGGCGCGATGCGGTTGTTGGATGAGTGGCGTGACTATTGGGTTGCCGGTTCTTCGCGCTCTCGAGAGATATCGGCGATGCCGGAGGTCGATATAGGTGGTGAGCGGTGGCAGTGGCATCCTGTCCAGCAGGTCTGCCGTTCGATATGTAAAAGGCAACCGCATGGCGACCCTTGCGAGGCGGCGCTCCAGTGCAAGATAGGGGCGAAGGGGGCATTCGGGGAATCCTGCCCATGCCGGATGCCCATACACTAAGTAAGTGCGTATTAAGACTTTGTAAGTATATATTAATAACTTCTCGTTGAGATCCCAAGTGGTCCCTGCCAATCGCCGCAGTAGATATGCGCGCTTGCGTGCATTGGGGAGTTTTAGTTTAAAGTGAGGTCGGGAGGTGAAAAACTCATCTAGGACCAATCCAAGGTACCGAACAGTGCGGGCGGGGACCAGTCGACGGTTGTGCAGGCGGATGTTGAGGTTTTCGGGATTTCGTGTAGGCACAGAGGCCCTCCGACGGGGGCGAAAGAGAATGGCTTGCGTCTTCGAGGAATTTAGGCGCAGGTGCCATCTGCCACACCAGGAGGAGAATAGGTCCAAATAGGATTGGACTTGAGTGTTTATGTGGGTGACAGTGGGAAAAGGCGCGACTATAGCCGTATCGTCGGCGAACTGCAATAATTGCATTGGAGGGGATGGTTGGGGGATATCAGCAACGAAGAGGACGTACAGAAGTGGGGAGAGGACGGAGCCCTGAGGGACGCCCTGTTCGAAAGGGATGGGGCGGGAGTAGTGGCCGTTGATACGGATTCGTGCCGTGCGGTGGCGGAGAAAGTTATTGAGGAAGCGGAGGTAAGTGTGGGGGAGATGGATGAAATGGAGTTTGAGGACGAGGGCATCGTGCCAGACGGTGTCAAAAGCCTTCTGGAAGTCGAAGGCGATGAAAAGGGTGGGAGCAGGGCGGTTGTAATTATCGGCAATGAGGGTGGAGAGACGGAGGAGTTGGTCTTGGGCGGAGAGGTGAGGACGGAAGCCGCATTGGGAGAGGGGTAAGAGCTGGTGTCGGTGGAGATGGGTGTGGATACGCTTGGTAAGGATTCTCTCGAAGGTTTTTGAAAGGACGGCGATCAGGCAGATGGGACGGTAGGAATCGGGCGAGGAAAGTGGTTTATCTGGTTTTGGGAAGAGGAGCATCGTGGCTTGCCGCCAGGGGGTAGGGTAGAAACCGGTGCGAAGGAGATGGTTATAGAGGTGGGCGAGAGCGACGAAGAAAGGGGGTGGTGCTTCCTTGAGGTGGCGATATCGGATGGAGTCGGGACCAGGGGCGGTGTTAGTGGTACGGGAGAGAGCGATGGTTATGTCGATGGGGGTGATGGGGTCGTCTAGAGGGTGGGGGGAGAGGGCATGGTTGGGTGAGGGCTGCAGATAGGGACGTTGAGGTACCGTGGAGATGAACTCGTCATCGTCGTATAGAAACGTTGGGTCTGGTGCGTCTCGGAATACCCGGGCAAATTTGTTTGCAAATATAACTAGTTTTGCCGGGTCGTCAGGTGGTGCGACGTTGTCATAGACAATGGGGTTTTGCGGAGTGGACGTCTTTCCAGTGAGTCGATTGAGGTGACTCCAGAAGCGAGAAAGGGAGGGCGATACTCCATTCAGCTTCGAGCAGGTGTTGTGCCAGGAGCGCCGCTTGTGAGCCTCTATGTACGATTTTACCTGGCGAAGTGTCTGTCGATGCCGCTGCAGGAAGTAACGCTCACGGGTGCGGAGGTAAGAGTTGTGGTAGGAGTGGGAGAGTGCTAGTAGTCGCCTAGCTTTGGGTGGGATAGGTGGTCGGTTTGGGGTCAATGGGGTAAGGGGGACGTGGCGTCGTGCCGCTTGTTGGAGCGTATCCTGGAGATGATTCGTGTAGGCATCGACAGTTTCCTGGGAGCTGAGCGGTAATGTGTCGGTTCGCAAACTTTCCGTGATCTGCAGGCGATAAGCTGGCCAATTTGCCGAGCAGAAGTTTTGAACCTTAACGGGAGGTGGGTGGGGTACATTTCGATGGGGAATGTGAAAAGATAATAAAACAGGGGCATGATCGCCTCCAATGAGAGGTAGAACTGAAACGTGAAGGAGGTGGAGTAGGGAGTTATGCGCTATGATGGCATCAGGAGTGGTTTGGGAGGATGGGCGCGTGGGTTGTGGAATGGGGACGAGCGAGGCGTTGATGTGGTTGAGGTAGATGTCGAGGCTCCGGAGTTCGGTAGCCGTGCGATCATGTAGATTAAGATCGGCCATGATGATAATGTGGGGGAAGGATTCGGCCACATGGGCAATAAAAACCTTTGGAAGAGGATGGCGAGGACGGGTGTATATTGTTGCGAGATGGAGAACGCGGGATGGGAAATAAATCGTGGCGATGAGGCTCTCTGGAAAATGGAGGGGGAGAGGGGGGATATGTGGGCGGATGGGTAAGCGTGGTCGGTGGGCGAGTGCAGAACCGCCACGGCCTAGGTTATGGGGACGGTCTGCTCGTAGAAGGGTATATCCGGGGAGTAGTGCGTGGTGATCGCTCCGAAGAAACGTTTCATTTAAAAGTGCCACATCGACGTGATGGGTGGATAAAGTGTGGCTCAATAGTGTGCGGCGGGCATTGAAGGAGCAGATGTTCTGATAGAGGATGGTGATGTTGCGGGGTGTTCTGATCCTCGTTTGTTGTTGGGCCATTTTTGGTTTATACTGCGGTGACGCGGGGGTAGGGGAAGAAAGTGAAGTGAGTTAAAGGATCCGAAAAAGAGGGATGGAACTGCACCCCGAAGATCTGCTGGGCAGCGTACTAAAGTTGAGTTAGTATAAGAGGGCGATTGTACGGCAGAATGTTTTGGATCGATATGACCATGAACCTGATCACATCCTCGATGGTGGGGGGAGGGAATTGGGAAAGAGCGGGTGCGGTAGGAGGGTCAATGGACCTGACCGGGGCCACGGTTTCAGGGCGGTTGGGGAGTGGTGCTGGCTTGGCCTTGCACTTATACGAGTAAGTGGGATGGGGCTCGTGACATTGGTTGCAACGAGGAGGCTGAGCAAAGTTAGGGCACCGGCCGGTGGTATACGCGGGTTGGGAACAGTGGCCGCAGCGCGGGGGTTCCCGGCATTGGTCAGTAGGATGGGCGTTGTATTGAAGACACCGGTTGCAACGAAGTGCGACGGGGGCCGGTGCTTTGGAGGGCTCGACACGGTGGTGATAGCGGTATAGATAAAACCCAGTAGTCAGAAGGCGATCGACCTCCGCCTGGGTGGCCAGAAGGATACGCACCATCCAGGTCGGACCGTCAGCATTACGGATGCGGAAAGCCTTCCTCACATCAATCTGCTCCAGCCGAAGTTCCTGGAGCACCGCCTCCTCGGTGAGGGCTGGGTCCACACCCCGGATGACGCACGAGAAGTGAGGTTGGCGCTGGGGTGGGGGAGGGACTGCGGGGGTTTGGCGGGCGCGAAGAGGCTCCGCGGTGACGTTTGGGCCCAGTTCGCGAACGACGTCCGGGCTGTGCAGTACAGTGGCCGTGGCGTCGTCGTCGGTTTTGACGTACACACCGTTGGTAGAAGCTGTGGCGGTGAATTTGGCGTGACCAAGCACACGGTGCAGGGCGTCGGTGAACAGGTATTTATTAGGGTGCGTGTGTCCACGAAAGAGGAAGACATGTTTATAAGTGGGTTCGGAAGCCTTGGAGGCATAGGATGGGAGTGTGGAGGGGATGGAAGCTGGTGCGGCGTCGGAGATTTCAAAGTGAGGGATAGGGGCGGTGGCAGGTAAGCGTGGATCGATCGGAGAAGGATGAACTTTGGGTGGCGGAGAAACACTGCAGTGCCGCCTGGAAGAGGACGGAGCCTCCTCTATCCCTTCATGGACCCTCTGGCGGGAACGGTGGACTGCCCCCTCAGTATCAGAAGAATCAGATCCGGGCCACTTTTCAGAACGGCTCGGAGTTTGTCTCACCAGACCCGGGAGGTGGAAGTGGGTTCCAGTGGGAGGTAAGGTGGGAATCTTGGGCGTGATATTTTTTTTGGGGATTGCCCCCCCTCCCTGAGGAGCGGGCGGAGCATTGGCGACGTTCCCCGGAAGGCCGGATGGGGTAGGAGTGGTTTTCTTCTGTGCTTGGCGTTGTGGCGAAGTTTTCCCCTTGCCTCTGCCCATGGTGAGAAGTTGAGAGTTTTAAGAAAGCGAGTAGGTGAAATATTAAAGGAAAGAAGCAAGGAAACCAGGGATGTCGACTGACAATGGGTAGGAGTGTAGGGAGGAGTCGAATGGGTCGCTAGGTGAAGTGGGACGGGAGGCTGGATGGCGCCTTCAAAAATAAGGAATGGGGTGGTACGTGAGAGGGAGTGCAAGGGAATTATAGACAACAAAACGTAAGATGATGATGAGGATATGACGAAGAAGTGTCTACGTCAGGAGAAATATATCTCGCTGGCGAGGACCGAATGATAATGGGCGAATGAAGGCCGTGTGTATGATGAAAGAGTAAGTCTGGACAGAAATATGTCGCAGACGAGCTGTGTGTATGTCAGTGTAATTGTAATATGGATGATGTTGCGTGAAAAAAATGAAGTAGAAATGAACGTGCTGTCACTACAGCAGGACTCGAGAAGAAGGCTATATGCGAAACAGGCGCTACTCAGAAAGAACGTAGCAGTGTATTTCAAGCACTAGGTATGCTGTGTAGCGTGCACTGGCGATGAGAATACTGCTGGCTCCGGTCAATCTCCTTGAAGAAACGTAGATAGGCAAGCAGCGTTGTTATT
This sequence comes from Meconema thalassinum, assembly GCA_946902985.2. Taxonomy (NCBI): domain Eukaryota; kingdom Metazoa; phylum Arthropoda; class Insecta; order Orthoptera; family Tettigoniidae; genus Meconema; species Meconema thalassinum. The sequence continues at coordinate 259,457,447 of OX336388.2, forward strand.
TCGATGTCACCAGCCAGTTCAGTAGAATTAGGATGCGAAGAGTAGATGTAGTGGATGTTTAAATGTATTAAATTATGAAGACGAAAGTGCACTGACTGCAATGCAGTGGTGTGATGTGAGCTCGACGTGGCCAGACGGGGTCGCCTCGAAGGATCCAGAAACTTCTAGAGCTGTAACGATGGCGAGAACGTGGCGATTACTTGATGATGACGCAGATACTTTCTGGAGATATTCGGCGAGAATTACGTTCCTCTGAATAGTCAGAAATAAGATGGGTATGGTAGAAACCTTGACTTAATATTATAGTGTAATTTGTTGTTTCACATGCGTTACTCCGAGGGACAAATCTCAGTCAGCCTTGTCTTGCTTTATATAATAAATTAAAAATATAATAATTGTAATGTCAGCGGACTTGGACGTCACACGTGCGGATACGGATACAAGTCGTGCGGTTGAAGGGCGGATGCGGATAACAATCGTGCGGTTGCGGGGTGGATGAGGATAATGTTTTGCTTATCCGCGCAGGGCTCTACCTATCGGGGAAACGATGAACGTCAGCTCACACCGCCAGCATGCCACGCACTTGCCGGTGACAAAGAGAACCTCTACAAGACACACCACAGCCTGAGTGTATAATGATTATATATTCAAAATACATTTCAAGCAAATAATATCTAAGAATACACAAGAAGGTTTATATCCTTTGCCGTAAAAAATATTTTGTGTTGGAAAAATGTATTCGTTAATCTTATATTGGAAAATTCTGGCTTTTATTGATAGTGTAAATTGAAACACTGCTATGTGCAAAATATCTCACGTGCTATAAATAATTATGACATCGCTTATTTCGTTGCATAACACATTAGCCTGCACATTAGTACCAATATAATTTTCACTATAACCCTTTCCTCTTCTTCGGCACAAGAGCTCTGTCTCGCGTTGCGGGGCAGGGAATGAAATAACTCCTGTTCATTCATTCACATAAGATTAAATAGCACTAGCAAGGGGCACCTCAGTGTCATGTTTTATATCACTCCCATCTTGATGTTCAAAGCTTAAATCAAATTACGACTATCCTAATCTTTCGATCTCTACCAAATTTCGCAACAACATACCTTTATGGAGGAAGCATCCTTTGACCAAATTAATAGGTCATTAGCCTAATAGTTTGCGGATGGCAGCCATCTTTGTGTCAAAATCGATTCCCCCTATTAATTCAAACTCGGTGAAACCGAATGGAACGAAATTTGGTACAGAGGTAGCACTAGCAAAGGGCACCTCAGTCTCATGTTTTATATCGCCGCCATCTCGATAGAAACGTAATGGTGGCCACACAAATGTTCAAAGCTTAAATCAAATTACGACTAACATATTCATCCGATCTCTACCAAATTTTGCATCAACATACCCTTGTGGAGGGAGCAACCTTTGACCAATCTAATTGGTCATTAGCCTAATAGTTTGCGGATGGCGGCCATATTTGTGTCAAAAACGATTCCCCCCATTAATTCGAACAAGGTGAAACTGAATGGAACGAAATTTGGTACAGAGGTAGCACTAGGAAAGGGCACCTCAGTGTTATATTTTATATCGCCGCCATCTTGACGGAAACGTAATGGCGGCCACACAAATGTTGAAAGTTTAAATCAAATTACGATTGACCTAATCATCCGATCTCTACCAAATTTTGCAACAACATACCTTTATGGAGGGAGCATCCTTTGATCAAACTAATAGTCCATTAGCCTAATATTTTGCGGATGGCGGCCATCTTAGTGTGAAAATCGATTCCCCCTATCAATTCGAACACGGTGAAACCGAATGGAACGAAATTTGGTACAGAGGTAACACTAGCAAAGGGCACCTCAGTGTCATGTTTTATATCACCGCCATCTTGACGGAAACGTAATTGCGGCCACCCAAATGTTAAAAGCTAAAATGTAATTACGACCAACCTATTAATCTAGTCTCTACCAAATTTTGCAACAACATATCTTTATGTGGGAAGCATATTCTGACCATACTGCAAGATCATCAGTCCAGAGTTTGCTGATGGTGGCCAAGTATGTGTGCAAATCGATTCCCCCTATCAATTCAAACACCGTAAGACCTAATTGAACGAAATTTGGTACAGAGGTAGCACTAGCAAAGGGCACCTCACAGTCATGTATCATATCGCCGCCATCTTGACGGAAACGGAACGGCGGCGACCCAAATGTTAAAAGCTTAAATCAAATTACGACCAACCTAATCATTTGATTACTACCAATTTTTGCAACAACATTTCTTCTTGTGGGAAGCATCGTTTCACTGAACTACAAGGTCATCAGCCCTATAGTTTGCAAATAGCGGCCATGAATGTGTGCATATCGATTCCCCATATGTATTCAAACACGGTGAAACCGAATTGAATGAAATTTTTTACAGAGGTAGCACTAGCAAAGGGCTCCTCATATTCATGTTTGATATCCCTATAGCACGTTGTATTTCAACAAGCTACTACAACCATCATTCAATTATACTCCTTGAAAAGGACAAAGTGTTATAACAATACCCATGCATTTAGGAGAAAGTAGGCTATGTGTTCTTTACTGAACATCTTGTTGAGATATAAATTAACATATTTCACAATTTATTTATCCCATTAGTTGCCTATTATTTGAAAATTAAAATATTTTTAATGGCAAAACTATGAATACTACAGTAAAACTAATCACTCTGCTTATGGATGCATTAATATAGAATATGTATAAAAATTAGCTACATTATAGCTACAAGTCTGATGTATATGTGGCGAATTTTGTTTCAAAAAAATGAGAAGCTCAGAAAAATGCACTTTTATAAAGCCATGCATATTTTTTTAGTTATCAGCTTACCTTATCAGCTAAAACTGCCCAGCACCATATGTTAACACCCTCTTTCTTGCTTTTCTGAGCTCCTTATTAGGAAAATAAGTAGAGAAATACTCCCCTCAATGAAAGTCCATTAATAGGAGGCGTTTAAATACCATGCACTAGACATTTCAAGAATTCGCTGGGCCTTTAAATATGGCGGAATACGGAAAAGACTTTCACTAAATTATTCGCTGCGATCAGGGGCATAATTATATCAAAGAATAAAAAAATCAATATTTTTGCGATTTCTGACAAAAATTCAGTCCCAGTGTCCCTTAATTTTGAAGTCGTTTATAGGCCTTACATAATAATTACTAATAAAATATTATTAGGTATTAAAATGTTATGTTTCTCTAATTTATCATGTGGCAAATACGCATTGAGAACTATTGAGATATATCAAGAGAAACAGTAAATATCAACTTCTTCAGTTAATACTCCAAGGGAAAATTAATCGAAGACGTGTTCCAGGACGAAGAAAGATATCGTGGCTCCACAACTTAAGCCAGTGCTTTGGGGTGACAAGACTCGAACTGTTCTGAAGAGCTATGGACATCATGCTACTGATCGCCAACGTCCTGAGAGGACATGACACTTGAAGAAGAAGAAGCATGGATTAAGCACATGATCGCTTAGCTACACCATTTACTAGGGGTCGACGGTGCACCGATTTTTCGGTTTCGGTACGGTACAAAGGAAATTACCGACCTCGGTTCGAGACGACAAAAAACTCGGTAAAAAGTTCGGTTCGGTACAAGAGACATAAATACCGTAATTTAAGGAATCCTTTTTTTAGACATCCAAAGTATTGTCCTTTATTATCAATGTTTTACTTCAATAGTTAGTTAAATACAGTAAAACTTCTTGTATACGGTTCATATTTATACGTTTTCTATACTATTTTTTCCTGGTCCCGGCAAAATGCCTATACTTTCCATGTTAATTTATCTCCGATATACGTTTTACATTTATTTGTTTTTCAGGCTTATACGATAATATTTAAGTCCCTTGCAATATTAAGCATCATTTATACGTTGCGTGTTCTGAGGAAGTACGTATGTTCGAATGCAAACTTTTGTTACCGCATGTACTTCCGTTCGTACGGATGCACCGCGTGCTATATTATGTTACGATGGCCTTGAGCGACACCGGTGGTCACGGCGACACTCGCTTGCCAGAGTGTCGTAACAAGGAAAAACAGCTTGCGTAATAAGCAAGCGCTATTATTGTGTTAGCCTTTCAAAATAACAGGAAGCAGCCATAAAACACAGTTAGACAGCATCTGAAGCTTATGTTAAGATGAGCGGAAGTGTTTTACGATCGCCGATATATTAAAAAATATATTATTTCCGCTTTTATAATTTTCATTCGTGTTTTTTTAGGACTTCTCGTCAACCCATTAAAAATACGCGATTGATTCTGTGTTCTAATAATCTTGCGTCTTCAGACAAATGAAAATCCATTAACTTAGGCCTACACAACGGCATTTTATTAATGACGATGAAGAGCCGCAGAATAATACAGTGGATTTTAATGATGCTGTCAATGCTCTATGGACCATCAAACATTTTGTGATGCACCATAACGTTTCTGAGGAAATAATGGCCGAATTATATCGGTTTGAAAATACTGTTCACGCCGTGGCCTCGGCCAACAAAAAACAAGTCAAGATAACAGACTACTTCGTAAAGTGACTCAATTTTCTTTGTTTTGTTATATCTGGGTGCATTTCTCTTGTAGTTGTTTTGTTACATATTGCCGATTATAGTTAAACAATCGTATTATTATTTCTTGTTTTTCACTTCTTAACGGAAACCCTCGCTCGCCCGCCGCCCGCGTTGTTAGCCTGTCTCCCGCCAGGCACTTGCCGTAATGCGTAGCTCGCGCGGCACAGTCATTGAGTCGACTATAGCCTATAGTTCACAGCTGGTGCTGAAAATGTTCGCCATTCATTGCTACACATCGCTGGCACCTCTTCATGAAGTTGTCATTTACGTTCTGAAGTTCCTCAGCACCGATTGACTCTATTTCATCTGTAATATACCTTAGTCCAAAGAATATGGACTGTTAAAGCCGTGGCGTCAAGAAGCGCATACGGCAAAGTGCTTTGCGAGAACCGGCTCGCGGCGCGAGCGAGGGTCCCTGTCGCTTTTAAAACAAAGTCCCTGTATAACCCATATTGTCACATACATTTTGCAGTTTTTATTTACCGACTTTCATTTACGCGTTTATCACATTTGTGCGTGTTTTTTTCCTTTGGTCCCCTGGAAATCGTATAAGTGAAGTTCTACTACTAGAGCACAATAACTCTTCTGATTAATAAAATTAAATTATGGACTTAAGTGTTCCAGTGTGAGCCTAATGTTTATTTAATGTGTGCATCAATTGGCTTACTCCATACTAAAAGGGCAAGTTTGAAAGTTAATGGAACATTGTATGAGATTATTAGCTGTACATTTTTTCTGTATTTTAAATAAAAATTGTGCTATTTGGCAAGTATTTGGTTTACTGTATAATCATTAGAACTCATGTGTTACTTTTTTCTTAATGGTTTACAAATTTCTCTAATTTAACATGTTAAAATCAGCCGAGCTGTACCGAACCGATTTTGTACCGAGAACCGAAGTACAATTTTTTTTACCGAACCGAACCGTACCGAACCCAAATTTTCAGTACCGAAGATCCCTAGTGAATACACATGTTGGTCTAGCAGCAGTGTTTGAATTAGTTTGTAAATATGGTGCACACAGTGTGAAGTTCTTCAATTCTTCATCAGTTACTGTAAGTACTAAAGCAAAATACACTGCATTGTATAGTGTAAATATTAGGTTAGTGTATGGCCTCCGTGCAGTTGGGTGTCGAACAGCTGATGCTATGTTGCGTATTGACTTACAAAGACTAAGAGCTGCTGAAAATGCTATTAAAATACTAGCTCAGAAGGCCAGAAAGGAACAGAGAGGTGCCGAGAGGAGATTACAAGAGAAATTTGAAGAAGATCCAGAGAGTCCAAGTTACGGGCCTGGCATGCATTAGGGTTAAAACTTTGAAGCCTGTTTCCCGTAAATCTATTTTTTTCTTGCTTAAGGAACATTTTTTCAGCCAAATTTGAATGTAGAAACTTCAAATTTGCATCACTTCTTTATACATACCTATTACAACTACTGAAACAACAGTTTTTAATTTGCATGTTTTTTTGTATTTTTTGGGGCCAAAATATTTCTTAAAAATACCATAAAAACATGTTCCATAAAAAATTGTTTTCTCCTTAAGTATGTACTCACAAAAATTTTGCTTATTTCAGTAGAAATAAAACACACCCAGCCTTAACCTGTAAAAAATTCGAGTGTCTAAGTTCAGTGGTATCAGAGAAAATGTTCCTTAAATACAGCACATAGGGCATTCCGTATCCCCTTAATCTCATGTATTTTTAAAGGATTAGGGAATAACCCATCTCATTTGGGTACAATCGTGTTAGCCGACTGAAAAGCACCAAACATTCATTTCTATAAAATGTTAACATATTATTTTTTCAGTTTGTTCAGAATACAAATAACTATTCAATAATAGCTTGCCAAGGTGGGTGAGTGGTCAACGTTTCGGTCTACTAACGCCAAGCTTGCAGGTTCGCTCCTGGCCGTGGTAAGTGATTTTTTGAAAGGCGGCAAAAATTACGACACCATGTCATACGATGTTAGCATGTCAAAGAACCCATTTGAATTCAGTAGGCCGAGTTCATAGTGGCAAAATTAATCTCGGGAGTTTCCGCCAACACAAAGTTCCTCATTTCTCCACTAGAAAGCACTATAGTGTTCAGGGGGCTTAGATATATAACCACATTGGCTTTCATAGTGCTTCAAGGAACAACGAAATTCGACATGCAAGCTACCCTTTGGGTGTAAAATAACAAAGCTTGCACCCGGCACCCGAGGCCATACGATATTTAAAAAAATAAAATATAATTAATAATGTGGATTTCAGGAAATACCTTCTAGGAAAGGTGGACAGTGGAACGAAAGGAGTTGCATCGGGAATGCGACAATATTGATGAACACAGATGAACACGCGTGGTCCAAAGTAGGCCTATTGGAAAGAAAGGTCAATGTAGAAATGTGTAAGATTTATTTTGTAGATGAAGATTTAACGCCCACTTTAAAAATCGAAAAGTCCTAAAATCCCTGTAATAATGGGAGTTCTGTAGGAAACGGTGAAGATCAGTGCAAAGCAAGAACACTTTATTAAACAAGTAGTTCCGTGAAGAACTATACAGCCTGTTTTCATATATCCTACTTATGTTAATTGCCACAATTTAACATACACAATTTCAGTTTGATTGCTGTAAAAGATTCGTAGATATTGAGAACCGACTAAATATTTCGGATGGTCGCCATGTTGGATTTTATATATGTAGGTCCTAGAGTTATGTACTGTTACATGCAGATTATTGTGAACGTGTAGTATTCAAACTTCAATCGCATAATTAAGACACAAGAAAAAACAAGGAGATTTAAAAATTTTTCACAGCTGCCATCTTGAGGTTATGGAAACAATTGAAATAAATTAGATGCCAGTGGATTAACATTCGGATAAAGATTTACTGTACCAAGTTTCACTGCACGCGGATGGTTAAATTGCGAGAAACGTCCATGTGAATATATATAATTCGCGTCACCGCCACGTTGGATTTGTGATCACCAGGTTATTTAAAGTCCTATAGGTGAACTTAAGTTCATAGCCCCTATGAACATTAAAAAATGCAGTTTGATTGCTAAAATAGATTCGTAGATATTCAGTATCGTCTAAATATTTCGGATGGTCGCCATGTTGGATTGTTAAATGTATAGGCCATAGAGTCATGTACCATTAAAGGAAATTTATTGCGTAGGTTCATTATTCAAACATTCACTTCGATCGCATGACTACATCACAAGAAATAAAAACTTAATTTTAAAATTCGCACTGCCGCCATCTTGAGGTTATGTAAACAATTGAACTATATTAGATACCAGTGGATTACAATGTGTATAAATATTTCCTGTACCAGGTTTCAGTGCGCTTGGAACATTAAATCGCGAGAAAGGTCTATTTAAAATGTTCAAATTCGCTTGGCCGCCATGTTCGTTTTGTAGTTAACCGGTTTTTGAAAATCTTATAGATGGACTTCCAGTAGTGCCCTTTATCTCAGTACAAAATTTTAGGGAGATACCGCTAATAATTTCAGAGATATAGAATGCCGGTGAAATATTTCGCACATCCGCCATCTTGTGATTATGTAAACAATTGAACGAAGTTAGATGTCGATGCATTACAATGTATATAAACATATACTGTACCAAGTTTCATTGCGTTTGGTTGGTCAAATCGCGAGAAACGTCTATTTAAAAGTCGCAAATTCGCTTGGCCGCCATGTTCGTTTTGAAGTTACCAGGTTTTCAAAAGTCACATATGTGAACTTATAGTAGTTCCCTCTATCACCATAGAAAATGTCAGGGTAATATCGGTAATAGTTTCGGAGATATTGAATACTGGTGAAATATTTCGCAAGCCGCCATGTTGGATTGGTGAGTCGTAACAAAATTTGAAGGGCACGGTCGAGGTCGCCGGGAATAGTGCTATGAACTTTCCGAGTTTCATTGAAATCGCTCCTGCCGTTTAGATTTTATTAGGGGGACACACACACACGAATCACACACACACACACACACACGCGCACACACACACACACACGGACAAAAGGTGATCTCATAAGCCTATTTTTTTTTTAAAATTGAAAATAGGCTATTCCCGGCAATGTGTACATTTATCGCCGATCTAAATGAATGTGGCACCATCTGAAAGGTGATGATCTCATTACTGTGTTCTTTTCCTGACAGCGACTCTGCAATTGAGCCGTCAATTCCTGCATAATTCTCACAGACGACAGCGTGGTATCGAGCGAGCGAGCGAGCGAACACTCCGGGCTCACTCAGAGAATGGAGGATGAAACAGTAATGAAGATTGCTCAAGGAGGAGTCACACCAAGATCAAAGGGTAGAGGCGTGATCAGAGGCTAGGAGTCGAGTCCAGAGTGGCACAGACGTGTCCAGCTTGACCAAATCTGACCAGAGGGGGTAGCCAAGCTACCACTGACCCACTTTCTTCAGCATGTTCTCATATATTACATTGCTGTCAATCTTATGGGGTTGGGACATTATGCGGCTACGGTGGCGTGGTTGGTAGCATGCTGAACTGCTGTGCCCAAGATGGCGGGTTCAACACGGCCGAAGTCGTCGGATTTTTAAGAGCGTCAAAACCCCTCAGTATGCCTTCATTCGGAGGAGAAGTAAAGCCGGGGGTCCCATGTCATAGTTTTAAAGCATGTACAAGATCCTTCCACTAACTAAACTTGTGTGAAGCTAAATTTCTAGGTTAAATTTCGTTCTAACGCTCTATCAAAGTTCCAACGTTCACCACTAGATATCAGTGACATCTAGTAGTGAAAGTTGGAACTACATGAAATTGAACGGAACTTGTAGCTCTGTCCGCTTGAAGCAGCTACTGCCTCTGGCGAGCCGAACATGTCCTCGGACACTCCCGGCACTAAATGCCATACGCTAAATAAATAAATAAATAAATAAATAAATACATAAATAAATTTCCGTGTACATCGGTATGAGTTAAATTTGTCTTATAACCTGTGCTTCTGTGGTGACTGCAGTAGTGTAACTATTTGCTTCAGGCCGGCTTAGGCTGGAAAACGGAAATTGATGATGATGATCTTCCTAGTAATAATAATAATAATATTGTATGGCCTCGGATGCCGGGTGCAAGCTTTGTTATTTGACACCCAGAAGGCAACTTGCATGTCGAATTTCGTTGTTCCATGAAGCACTATAAAAGTCAAGGGGGTTAGATAGCTAAGCTCCTTGAACACTATAGCGCTTTCTAGTAGAGAAATGAGGAACTTTGTGTTGGCGGAAACTCCCGAGATTAATTTTGCCATTATGAACACGGCCTACTGAATTCAAATGGGTTCTTTGACATGCCAACATCGTATGGCATGGTGTCGTAATTTTTGCCGCCTTTCAAAAATCACTTACCACGTCCAGGAGCGAACCTGCAACGTTAACCACTCACCCACCGTGGCAAGCATCTTCCCAGTAAAACAATCTAAAATAATCCTATTTAACCCGCGAGGACTGGCGCATGGGTATTTTTGACCCGAGGCTTAGAATAATGCTCTAATTTTCATTTTGGTCAGCCCTAATTTCTTGTCCCTTACTGTACCTTCCTTCCTAGCCTTGAACTTCACCCTGCAAAATAAACATGTCAATAGCTTTTCGAACACGCAAGTTCATCCTATATTATTTACGGTCGGGTCAGATTTACCCATGGCGCCAGTGACAATTTTCAGCTTACATTAGTCAGGACAGTCTGTAAAATATAAGGGGGAAAATTCACCTATTTTGTGCAGCTCAATAACATAGCTCACGTTCTTGCTGATCCATGTTTAGGGTCTAGAGACACCGTGGTCATCAGCTCCTTTGCTCAAAAATATTAAGATGACTGCCTTACCACCACTATCAAGGCTAATAATACCGTTAGGAAAATTATTGTCATTTTTCTGCATGTTAAATATAAATAAACATAATTTTATATTGGGAATAGCTCATAGGAAACAAGAGGTGTAAAATCACTTCATTAAAATCCGTACGACTTCGACAAAAAGGGAGTGACACACTGTGGGTCAAAATTATGATGATGATAAAAAAATAAGGGGCCTAACATCTAGGTTATCGACCCCTAATGGTTTGTGTGATAGTGAAAGATGAGATGAGGATGTAATGAAGACAATAACTAATACTAAATAAGGGGCCTAACATCTAGGTTATCGACCCCTAATGGTTTGTGTGATAGTGAAAGATGAGATGAGGATGTAATGAAGACAATAACTAATACTAAATAAGGGGCCTAACATCTAGGTTATCGACCCCTAATGGTTTGTGTGATAGTGAAAGATGAGATGAGGATGTAATGAAGACAATAACTAATACTAAATAAGGGGCCTAACATCTAGGTTATCGACCCCTAATGGTTTGTGTGATAGTGAAAGATGAGATGAGGATGTAATGAAGACAATAACTAATACTAAATAAGGGGCCTAACATCTAGGTTATCGACCCCTAATGGTTTGTGTGATAGTGAAAGATGAGATGAGGATGTAATGAAGACAATAACTAATACTAAATAAGGGGCCTAACATCTAGGTTATCGACCCCTAATGGTTTGTGTGATAGTGAAAGATGAGATGAGGATGTAATGAAGACAATAACTAATACTAAATAAGGGGCCTAACATCTAGGTTATCGACCCCTAATGGTTTGTGTGATAGTGAAAGATGAGATGAGGATGTAATGAAGACAATAACTAATACTAAATAAGGGGCCTAACATCTAGGTTATCGACCCCTAATGGTTTGTGTGATAGTGAAAGATGAGATGAGGATGTAATGAAGACAATAACTAATACTAAATAAGGGGCCTAACATCTAGGTTATCGACCCCTAATGGTTTGTGTGATAGTGAAAGATGAGATGAGGATGTAATGAAGACAATAACTAATACTAAATACATTCTAGAAGAGGAAATGGTAAACAAATAAAGAATAAGGCAAACAATTGACAGGAGGAAAAGAAATGCCCTCAACCCTCGAAGACTGAGGATTGAGGGACTTGGAACGAAGGAGAGCCAGGAAAGGGAGAGAGGAGAGGGTCTGTCCCAGAGGCAATGGTAAAAGGGGGAAAAACTGATCCAGCTCAGGAATCCCTCGTGGTTGCCAACTCCCGAACTAACCAGCCGTGAGCCCTTGGAGGTGTAGAACTATCCAGGATGCACCAGAAGTGGTGGGGTTACACACTGCTTGCCTCCTTAAGGGCCTTGAGCAGAAGGCAAGAGATCGGAAGAGAACACAAGAGGTCTGACCCCTCGAAGAATGAGGGAACAGGAAAGATGAGACAAGGGCCAATTAAGGCAGGAAAGTAAAAGACTCCCTAGTCCTCGGATACCCTAATACCGTCGGGGTCGGATAAGAACAAGAGATGACCAAGGGTGGTCGATAGGAAAGATGACAGAGAGGAGCCCGGCACAAGTAAGGGGAGGCAATGCCGGACTCAGCTGGGGTTCCGTGGTCGCCAACCCACGCTCCTCTAGCCGTGGGCCCCTGGAGGAATGGGTTAAAATGACCCGGCGCCAGTCCTCGTGTTACATTTCTTCACGCCAGTTCCCAAGGGTTAAACCGCGCAGTTTCCCGATGAGTGCTACGCCCGCCTATAGACGGTGCACGAGAACTTTTATTTTCTTCAATTTCCCGGTTCACTCTCAAAAGCCAAATCGATGTCTGAGATGTTCTGCCATGTGTTGGGCATTATGTGCAACTAATTGAGCATGACTTATAGCTTCGCGAAGAGACTAACGGAGCTTTTTGTAGACGTCTGTCCTCTACAGCTGTCGTTCATCCATGATATAAACAAACATGGCGGAGCAACAACAAGCTAGTTATTCTCGTAGCGATGTTATTTCGGATCAAACAATCCTTCAGTTATTAACCACAGCGGAAAGTGATGATGAAGACGATGATTTTAATGCATCCGTGAGTGATTTAGAAAGTGAAATATTTTTATTTTGGGCCCTTTATTTAGTATAAAGATGATGTACATGCGGGCACATATCTCTCACAATAATATAGAACATAAACGTAGGATTTTCCATTTGCATTTAGATATGTAAAGAAACATTTATACACATTTTAAGCTATTAACCTCCTGATTGGTTAAAAATTGTGCCTTCTACGTTTTCTTTTACATACGAACGAAGAAACTCAGCACTGAGGTACCATGCAGTCAAATGGGAACTCAGCACTTAAAAGGTTAAAAGCGGGCCTCCGCAGTGACAGCCAACAATGCTCGCCACTACGCAACGAAGCGGAGACCATTTTATTACAAACTTAATTATTTCAAAGGAATACACATTCCTGTAGAAGAAAGTAGAGAAATTGAATGGCTTTTTGAGCTACAAAGTCAGTACATGACTAAAATATATCTCTCGGAACATCAGCAGATCGACGCGGTCTTAGTAAAGTGTTTCCTCTTGGCTGCGCCTGAGAACGCCTAATAATTGATATACTCTGCCATGGGAAAACTGCTATCGTGTTTCTAAGCCTCTCTAAGTTGCAACCAACGAACGCTAAAACTGGCTGCAAGAGAGGGGGATAAATATAGGATTACCCCCGCTTCACTGACGGAGCCAAGTTTTGAGAAAACTTCAACAGGAGAAACACTATTTGTTGCGTCCCCTCTCACTTCTGTCCATCGCAATTCCTGTCCAGACCTTTCAGAGGTAATAGCTTCTTATTTCATGATAGCATAGTACAGTCTGTTTTAAAAGTGAACGTGGTGGTGATGGTGGCAATTGTTGCTTTAGGATAGTGTGTACTCTTGAGCATGTCAATTGTGTACATTTCCAGGCATCATTAAAATAAGTATTTTCTCGTATTGTGGTAAGACCAGTGCCTTTCTTCAGGGGGCACGCGGGGGTACGCGTACCCCATAAAAATTTGAAAACTGTCTAAGGAAACATATTGGTACATATGTACCCAGTCCGGCAAATAGAACTTCTGACTTGAAAGTTCATCAATCAGCTGGCGTCAGCGCTGATCACAACAGCTGGAGGAGAGTTCGAGTAATCCTCGATTTGAATCGATATATCGAATCAGTTTCTTTTGGTTGGCAACTCGGCACTCCGCTCTTATAAGCACGGGCCGATAACCTCGATGTTAGGCCCCTTAAAACAACAATTATCATCATCATCATCTTATAAGCACGCAGCCTGGTGTTTGGAGTCGGGGAGGGTTGCTATTTTGTGCGTGTGGCTAGTTTTGAAGGATGAAGAAAATAACTAACTATTTAACATCCACCCTGGCATCAAAAACGCTGAAAGTTCATGATTTGAACACAAACAATCACCGGGCTTTGCAAATTGCCGAAAATTGCAAGATCGTGATGTTTTGTCGACTAAGAGTATCCCTTATTTTTTTTTTTTTTTACAAAAACAGCACTGGGTAAGACCATGGTTAAGATCATTCTAACGTACAAAACGTAATTTATTCTGGACTGGATGATAACCGTGTGATGATATTTTGAGGGTAGAAAATCTGGAAAATTAAAACAATTATAACAAAAGCAAACTTCAGAAAAAAAAAAGTAACAATGGTTTATACAGGAACACTTATCTCAGTTGTTTTCCAACCAAATACTCTCTACGATTTTTCACACACTGAGAATAGCTAACCTCAAAATGTTAACCTGTTTAGTTCATTAATATTGAAATGGGATTCAAGAAAAAATATCTCAAACAACTAATTTACGTTTTTATTTATTTTGTAAGGGATTATAATTTTTTTCTTGGCTTGCTAATAAATTATGAATTATTATAGGTTAGGGAAGTGTGCAGTGACATATATACTCGTATTTGGACATTGTATATCATTAAGTATTTCAGATATTTCCCTTCAACTTTCCTGAAATTTAAACGATACTTCTGTAATTATATGTTTTCTATAACGCGTAGTTGTCAAAATAAACAGTAGCAATTTTCATAAGAAAACTGTAAATATTGTTTTAAATAAGTGTTATTTTCAGGTAACTTACTATTTTCTCAAACTCTATTGAGCGAATCTCGATGGAACTTGGTATGGACCTGCACAGCTACGTTATGTATGTAGGGTAGTAAAACTATTTTGATATCTTTATTGGTTGTTGAAACACAAACTGACAACCACTAATATTTTTACTGAAAATTTTAAAATTAAATTATCATTCACGAAAAAAAAAAAATACTTGAGTTGTAATCATAGGCCTCCTTGTACAATAGTTCTATTCAAGAGGCTCAAGACCTTTTACAACTATATGTGTGTAAAATCTATTTAATATTTGTCTAGCAGTATCTGAAAAACTGCCGGCCCCGTGTTGTTGGGGTATCTCAAATGCCTCTCACCTGGAGGCCCCGGGTTCGATTCCCGGCTCCGTCAGGGATTTTAGAAACTGACGCGAGGGCTGGAACGGGTTGCACTCAGCCTCGTGAGGACAATTGAGTAGCTATCCGACAGTGAGGCAGCGCCCCGATCAAGAAAACCAACATTAACAGCCGAGGGGAACCGATGTTCTGATCACGCGTCACCCCAATATCTGCAGGCCAAATGGTTGGGCAGCGGTCGCTTGGTAGGCCTTGGCCCTTCACGGGCTATAATGCCAGGGGTTATTAGTTTCTGAAGAATGAAATTGAGGACCACAATTATTTTAAAAAATATTTAAGTCATTCTACGAAAATTGTTACTGGTATGTTGACAACCACAAGTTACAACATATTGAAACCCTGAACTTGTAATTGCAGAAGTGTCATTTACATTTTAGGAAAGCATCACTTACAAGTTCTGAAATAGTCTGAAAAACTTGGAAAAAGTTCCAGGGTGGAGTCACTCTTTAAGATCGCTGTCATCTGGCACTCCTAACGTAAAATTTTGTCATTGATTATACTTTGATTAATTAATTAATTAACTAATTGATTGGCTAATATACTGATGTAATCTTCCACGGCTGGCGTAGGAATCTTCAGAGTTCGGGTTGTTAGGCCGTTTCTTAAGCAAGTACGGCTGACATATTTCAAAAAATATGGATTGAGGTGATCCTCGTGTGCGTTGAAATTAGCTGTAGGAATGATCGGGAACTAACACGAGAAACAATAAGGTTGTCCTCTATCGTGCCTTAATCTTGTTTTCAATAGGGCCATGATTGGCTGATACCGTTTTCTTAAACGTCCTTGTCAATATTAAATGAGGCAAACAGTGACTAAGAACGCGTGTCGAGTGTATCTTGTTTCAGCCCGCTCCCACCTTCCGCTTTCACTGCCTACGTGCACAGAGAGAACAATGAGAGAGACAAATGGTGAGAACGAAGAACCAACTATGTTAATTACCAGGCGTTTGAAACCACTTCTAACAGAACTGATGCAAAATTTAGTCAATGAACCAGGTCAAAGCAAAGGAGTAACACAGAGCTTAATAGAAGGAAGTTCTGTACGCTT
Source organism: Meconema thalassinum (assembly GCA_946902985.2). NCBI lineage: Eukaryota > Metazoa > Arthropoda > Insecta > Orthoptera > Tettigoniidae > Meconema > Meconema thalassinum. The sequence goes on from OX336388.2 coordinate 259,473,453, forward strand.
AACATACAGTAGTGCTTTTGCGGCATTTTACATATGGAACTAGCTCATTGTCTCCAGTAATTGTGGCTTTAAAAGTGGAAAATGATGAACGGTGGCTCAAACAAAAATGAGCGCACTCTTGGTATAGTTGTGATGCTCTCGGATCCCCACCGGCGAGTAAAGGGAGCTTCTCGCCTGAAAGAAGGGATATTTTATGATGGTAGTGGTCATTAAGCGGAAGTTGAGTTAAAAGTTTCCAAAAAGATGGTATATTGGCTGTCACAGCCAGTGAATTAAAACTCAGCAATTCTTCTAGGTTTGTGCCGTGTCTTGTGTGGAGTTTCGCCTAGGACACCAAGCTGGCTCATCGGCGGGCTCTTGGTGTCCCCGCCCGGACCCCCACAGGAGTAGCGAACTGCCTTCATAAGGAGGTTATGGCTGCTTGACCTATTAGTTCTCGCAGATAAGAGGCGCAGGTGCACTTCATAAAAAGGGAGGTAGCGCGTAGTTTGCTACTGAGGGGGTCCGGGCGGGGACATCAAGAGCCCGCTGATGAGCCCGCTTGGTGTCCTGGGCGAAACCCCACTCAAGACACGGCACAATCCTAGAAAAATTGCTGAGTGTTAAAGTTTCCAGTCCCCAAGTCAAATGATTGCTGCAATGTTGCCAGTATACCATTTATTAGATTACCATTTATGAGATCAACACAGGGCGAAAAATTGTGTCTGTGTGTGTGTGTGTGTGTGTGTGTGTGAGTGAGTGTGAGTACTCTAAATGTCCGTCCCCGCCTATAAATTCGAACACGGTGAAACCGAATTGAACGAAATTTGGTACAGAGGTAGTACTAGCAAAGGGCACTTCAGTGTCATGTTTTATATCGCCACCATCTTGATGGAAACGTAATGGCGGCCACCCAAATGTTCAAAGCTTAAATCAAATTACGACTATCCCAATAATCCGATCTCTACCAAATTTTGCAACAACATATATTTATATGGCGAGCGTATTTTAACTAAACTACAAGGTCAGCAGCCCAATAGTTTGCAGATGGCGGCCATGTATGAGTGCAAATCGATTCCCCCTATCAATTTAAACAAGGTGAAACCGAATTGAACGAAATTTGGTACAGAGGTAGCACTAGAGAAGGACACCTCAGTGTCATGTTTTATATCGCCGCCATGTTGACGAAAACGTAATGGCGGCCACCCAAATATTAAAAGCTTAAATCAAATAACGACCAACCTAATCATCTGATCTCTACCAAATTTTGCAACATACCTTTATGTACGAAGAATCTTTTGACCGAGCTACAAGGTCATCAGCCCAATAATTTGCGGATGGCGGCCCTGTATGTGTGCAAATCGGTCCACCCTATCTATTCAAACACGATGAACGCGAATTGAACGAAATTTGGTACAGAGGTAGCACTTGCAAAGGGCACCTCATTTTCATGTTTAATATCCGTATAACATGCTGTATTTCAACAAGCTACTTCAACCAACATTCAATTATACTCCTTGAAAAGGACAAAGAGTTATAACAATACCCATGCATATAGGAGAAAGTAGGCTATATGTTCTTTACTGAACATCTTGTTTGATGTATTTATTTACATTTGAATTGATCCTTTATGGACTGCATGTTAAGGAGGAACATACAGCCTTAAGGGAAAAACAATAACGATTTTAATAATAACTGTGCCTGTGCGAGTTCAACAATTATATACATTTCCAAGGGAACACACACATTTTGCTATTAGAAGCGAAGTTTTAAATTTTCAAAACTCATATCATAACTATTCCATATTTCAAATTTTGGTTCTTGTTTGTGCTAAACTTCTCTGTTTCCCTCATATCTCCCATGTTTATGGAATTATTGGACTTTTCTTTTCTTGCGGTAGGGGTATCCTTTCAGGTAGAAAATGAATCTCACTCAGACCTTTGTGGCTGTAATTAGTCCTTCCATAAAACTTAGTTTTTTTTAATTGATCAGAAATAAAAATGAAACAATAACTCTTAATTAATTAACAGATGTGTAAATGGAAGCCTCCGTGGCTTAGGCGGCAGCACGCCGGCCTCTCACCGCTGGGTCCGTGGTTCAAATCCCGGTCACTCCATGTGAGATTTGTGCTGGACAAAACGGAGGCAGACAGGTTTTTCTCCGGGTACTCCGGTTTTCCCTGTCAAAATTTCATTCCAGCAACACTCTCCACTATCATTTCATTTCATCTGTCATTCATTTAATCATTGCCCCAGAGGAGTGCGACAGGCCTCGGCAGCCGGCACAGTTCATATCCTCGCCGCTAGATGGGGGCTTCATTCATTCCCTTCCTGACCCGGTCGGAGACTGGAAGCAGGTTGTGGATTTTCATTTTCATGTGTAAATGAATCAAATTTATTTTATAGCTGTTTTTAACACTCACATTAGAACAAGAAAAGTCCACATATTCCCAGGGCTAGATTTGTGACGGTACGCACCGGTACGCCGTACCGAAACCTCTGATCGGGGGAAAAGTCAAATATATAACATAATTTTTAGAACTGTGGAACGTTAGTTGTAAGCAAAGGTCAACTTTTCTAAACTTTGAACAATTTTATAAATTGTGAGGCAAACTACATTTAAATACAGTACCTTTTATATAAATAATTATTTCAGAAAACTGTATAAAATCAAGAAATAAAAGATTGTTGGTGAACATTTGTGTATTTTCAAACAGAATGTATTTAATTTTTAAATTGCGTAAACAAATTGAAATAATATACATTGTTTGAATGGTAGCCTAGTTGGCCTACATTAAAATTTAATATAGGCCAACGGCTATGGCAAGAAAAATGTTGTTACAGCAGTCTACATTTTATTTAAAATTGCAATCAAAATTAGATTGCTATTTTGACCACTGATTCATTTGCAAAGGTGTCCAGAAAATATAGTTTTTATAACTCTATATTTCAATATTCCACGAAGCCCTCACCCCCCTCCACCACCACCCGGTAGTCCACAGTACCGGAACCTCTTTGTTTACAAATCAAGCACTGCATATTCCTATAAGCATGTAATGAAAATAGCAAGAAAGAAGAATACGGAAATAAAAATTAAAAATTGGAGGCGGGACATGAACTATCTGGACGATGCATAAAGCAATTCCAAGCTTTAGACGCTACCGCCTACGCAACCGAAGCATTGTCAATAGCATGCAATATTAAGCTACATCAACAACATATTACATTCAGCTGTCAGTTTAAGTTCTGCAACATTTCCCTACTTTTATAATTCTATTCCAGTGTATATATCGTGGAAACATCATAGAAAATATTCCCCTCATTGATAATTCTCATAAATATTTATCACTTTAAAACACGCCATGTTGAAACGTTTTCTATTGCCCTCACTGTTGCGTGACAAGTGTAACGCTTTTACTAGCCTTGCCTTGCACTTTGAAATATTTACTCTGATTAAGATATGTTGTATTAATGGGCGCCAAGACCTCAACGCTATGTTGAAAACTAAATTTATATTTAACAACACCTAGCTCTGGCAGAACACCTTCAAGAATCTTTTCACTCAGATCGTGGTATGATTTGATCATTAACCCAACTAACAATTGTATCAGGAGAAGGAATTTGGTCTATATCTAATGCTACCTACTGAAAGCAAAGATTGCATGGTTAAAAGAAATGAATTTATTGTATAAAAACAAGTATAGCAAAATTAATAATAATAATAATAATATATTTAAAATTTAAATTGGAGCGTTGCGATTTGAATATTACCGCTAGAGAATTACGTGAAAACGGAGTCGGATGAATTACTGATTTTACTATTATTCCCAAGCTATGAAGTTACTGAAATACTGAATATGAAACAAAGAAACGAGAGATTATGTAGTTCTGAGTCATTCGCGCTTACCATTGGAAATTGCCGTAGCATTTCCCTCGTACTGGATGTTGAAGAGAGCTTTCCATAGCCTTCTGGACGTCGTCATCTTCTTCGTTAGTTGAAGAGATACTTGTAGATATGTTAAATTATGGTCCGGTCACACCGGAACCAACCACACGTGCAACCACAACGGTCAAGTTTTACAAAGATAATCGCCTTGCCTCCACGGCACACAAACCATATATGCACTCGTCGCCTCCCCTCTCTGGACCCGTCTTCTAGTCGCCCGCTCTCCTCTGATTGGCTGAGCCACCACGCGTTACTCCCCTCCTCAGGGTCAATACACTCAGCGCGAGGATGATGTCGATTACCGGTCCAGCCCATTTCGCCTTTTCTTGAAGCAGCAACCCCGCTTGCGTCACGCTATTCGACAAGAATAAGCCTGTAGCTGAATTTCCAGTGACTCATCTCTCTCACAATACCCTAACTAAAAAAACTCCGTAAAATTCCGTAATCATATAATTTTCCGCAATAATGTTGTTCGTAATAATTCGCTTGATAGTGTTTTCTATAACATCGAAAACCTATCTGTGTGCTTATAATTTTATTTAAAAAACTCCAAAAAATACCTTAATAATAATAATAATTTAATAATAATAATAAGTTACACGAAAACTTCTCTTGGCTGAACAATTTGCCGCGTAAATAAATATAGAATGGCTTATGTCAGTGGCGTAATCTACCCTCGAAAAACACGTTACAATGTCTTGGTGTTTTAAATATATAGATGCAGTGTTGCTGCCATCTGTTGACAGGTTTTGGAACTGATTTTAGTTCTTGAAAGTGATGTGTGGGGCCAAGAGGAACTATTGCCCAAATAATGACAAACTCCTTTAAACTGGTATCTATAAACGGGAAAAACGTAATGATGCGGAATGTAGAAATATTAATCTTTAATTTAAAGCAAACAGCATGAATATCTGGGGCAGATGACCTCGTAGTTCCACCCCTTAAAACACCAGTAACTAATAAGCATGAAAATAGGCCTTATCGAAGTTGCTGGCGGATTGTCGATAGAAAGCATAATAATTGTCGTATATGGGCGAATTGCATTATGAGCAAGTTAATTTCATGAAATAAAATACTAATAATACCGTAGTTGAAATAAAGAACACAATTCATAAAACTGAGGGAAACGGTGAAGATCAGCATAAAGCAAGAACCAAATTTTGAAAAATTGTTAAAATTAGTTACAATTTGAATTTTGAAAATTTAAAACGTAGCTTCTAACAGCAAGATGTGTGTGTTTCCTTGTTGTACAAGATTTATGATAGCCACGGTTATAATGTTAAAATCCTTATTGTTAGCGGCAGATGTACTCATAGTTCCGCCCCTTTAAACCTCAATAACTAACTAATCCTTATTGTTTTAGCTCCTTAATCTGTATGTCCTCCCTTAGATCTTGTTGGTCTATCGGCTATGATATCTTCCCAGTATTTCTTGGTTCCATCGATCGTGCTTCAAGCAGAGGACCTCTTCGTCTGCAGGGTTCAGATTTCACTTTATAATCCTGATAGCTTTTAACCATTCCTTTAAATTCAAACCTGTGCTGGATTTTCTTTTCGGATACCAATTTACATCAGACGTGTTGCCAATCGGAAGTTATCACGGAACCAAATTGACCGATATTGCCGCCAAAATTACTGGGGAGGAAAGAAAACATTTTAGTAGGAAAAGTAGTTTTCTTTAGCCCTGATTACTTAAAGGCAAAACATTCTATTTCCAAAAGTTTTAGAGCTAGAGCAGTGAAAATTCAAATGGAATCCCCTCATATTGATGTCAAATAAGATCATGTAAAACAATGACCGAAACGCTGTTACTTTAGGGACAAATGTGCATCGAACGAAATGTTGACCTGTTCCTAAACTTTCTGCTAGCACTGTAATATCTTTTCGGTATTAGCAGTCGCCAAAAACATCTCTCCTCTCCCACGCGTCTTAATACCTCTTCATTTGAAACCCTATCTACCCATCTGATCTTCATCATTATCCTGTAACACCACTTTCCAAACGCTTCGATTATCCTCTTTTCTGCTGCTCCAACAGTCCAAGTTTCACTTCCATATAGTGCCACGCTCCAGACAAAGGCTTTGAAAAATGACTTCCTAATACTTAAATCTATCTCAACAGATTCCCTCAGAAGGACTGACATAGCTAGGGATTCACTACTCACCAGGCATGTTGCAACGGCTTGCATAACCCATGCAGATGAGATACATTTACTTGTGGACAGTCGAGAGTCGAACCAGCATATTTCCTGTTACACATAAAACATGGATGTCCAATTATATTTTCTGTACATTATAATAGTATTTCACAAAACGATATAAATTTCTGATTATCAAAACTTGTAATGAAATCTTGAAGTTATTATTTCGGTCCGTGCAAAAGAATTTGAATTTTAGAATGGATCTCAGGGAAGCTTGTGATCGCGAGCACTGTTTGGGTCGTATGACGAGAGCACTTTAACCCTTTATAGGGCAAATCGACTTACTCTTATCTTCTAGTTTAGTTTTAATTTAGATTTTATGTTCGACCCTCACTATTATGTGTCAGAAAACAGTATCATAATGATGGTCATTATAACTCTGTTTTCCATTATGATACAGTTTCTCCAGCCAATCAGCGCTCGTTCACTGACCAATTAGGTAACGATACCTTCACGCTTGCGCTTAAAATCCAACATGTCGGACATAAACACAACATCGAACTATAATAAATTACAGACATGGAATACGCACCGTCCATATGTTCACGTAAATAAACTGGCGAATATGAGACAAGAAGTAGCACTGTACCTTAATATCACCAACCCTAATTTCTACACAGCGCATTGCCTTCAAACGACTCCGGTGACAATATTACTGAGGGATGGCAGATGTAAACATATGGCCTGCATATGGCATTCCTAGCACACAGAGCGCATGCGTCGAGAGATCTTGAAAGACAGAGATATACCCAGCGCACTGCGATCACAAAATTCAAGTGGCTGACTCTCAACAGATATTTATGAATATTTATGTTAAAACATATAATAAAGTTATAATTATCGTCGAACATAAACAGTCGTATGCAACTCGCCTATAATGGTAATTAAGACACTCGTATGGAAATTATAAAACTCGCATACGCTAGTTTTATAAAAATACTCGTGTCTTAATTATAGCCATTATAGGCTCGTTGCATAATGTACTATTTTTAAATTGTTTAACTTATGTTTTTATAGATTTCATTTTAATATTTATGATTAATAAATTATTTATTGATTTATTTGCAAATGTTTTCTGTAAATATTTTCATAATATTTATTTTTATAGCTATACTAGTTTTATTATTTTGGTTTTTATTATTTCTTTTTCAATCGTAACTTTTATTTTTTTAATATTTTTATAACCTTATTTTAATTTCATGTTTATTTTAATTTATATACGGTATTTAAATTTTCTTTTATTTGTACACTTTAATTCTTGTTTCTTCTTCTTCTTCTTTCCTCGATTTTGGCCATCTTTGGAGCGCGTAAAATACCCCATTGCATTCACTGTCTCTTATATCCTTTATCCTTTCTTGCCTTCCAGTAGTTCTTCATTACTTCACTTTGTCTCCTTCTCCTCTCTTCCGTCGAGATGTTAACCCGCTTCTTCTTTTCCTTCTCTTGGATACCCTTGACATTTTGATCATATTTCTGAAAAGTGGTCTGTCCTCAATAATATCTATTGTTACTTCCATCTCTTCCATATCCCTTTTTATACTTTGTAACAATTGATTACCGGGTGAGTTAGCCGTGGTCGTTACGGCATGACTGCTGGCAGTCGCTCACATTCGGGAGGCGAAGAGGTTCGAATTCCCCCGCCGGCAACCTTGAAGATGGTCTTCTGTGGTTTCCCATCTTCCTTCCAGGCAAATGCCGGGGTTGGTCCCTAACTATTGGCAACTCAAACTAACACTTGGGGCGCTGCGGTCGTCTGGATAAGTAGGGTAAAATTACTCAATAACACGCGTTTGATATGGAACACGTTTTAATTTTCGGTTATCATCAGTAAATGTGGTCCCTAAAATAATGACAGTGTTATTTTCAATTGTGTATATGTATAACTGTGCGATACACGTGATCTAATTTGCGTGTTCCACTGGATTTTATGTGTCAATTGCATATTATCAAGCATCGGTTGTCTGCTGGTATTTGTTTTTGTTCAGTTCGAGTCATGGCGCTGTTACGTTTAAAAGCTATATTTGAGTTTGCTCACTGTACCATAGACTCTAGAAATTATTTGCTGCTTGGTAGGGCGATGGGATGAGTTTAACTTGTATTAAAACTCGGGGTAGACAGGAATTGCTTGATTTGGATGGTAAGTATTTACCCTGCGAAGTCAAATTAGGCCTATATGACTCGTAGTGGAATGGCTCGGATATCGCAGAGCGAGGTGATGACGGTTGGTAGGGTTATTGGAAATGAACTAGGGAGCGGGAAAGGATACCTGACTGATGAAGTTTGGCTGCCCTCGGCTGGTGTAGGCCTAGGCTTGGCTGTCTTGGTACGGCTTGGCTCAGCGAGACTGTGCTTGGCTGTCTAGGTGCGGCTTAGCACGGCGTAAGTTAACAACCCGTCCTGTCGTCAGTGAGTGTAGTGGTGAGTGGTCCAACCCGCTCTTGTTGCCCGTATTTATTTGGTATCGTCACCTTTCGGCTATTGCTATTTGCATCTTTTGGAAAGTGATAAAAATGTATAACCGCAGCCCTTTTATACATCGACTTACTGCCGTAAACTGAGCAATATACTTTGCTTTTACTCATTTTGCACTCTTATCAACGAGTAAAACTTATTACTTATGTATAATCACGAAGAATTTACCACGATCTGCTTACCAATACAAGAAACCATATACAAACAGTCACCACGTGACAAATGTACCCTACTTCGTAAGTTTCTCATTTTTACCGCTAGATGTCATATCAGATAGCTGGAGTTGCCAATAGGCCACAGGCGCTACCTTCCAACTCCTCGTCCTTACATTCCCACTTTCCTCCCCAACGGTACTTGTAGCTCACCCATTGGGTGTCCGTCTCGAAGCAGCTACAAAACTGGCGAGCCGAACATGTCCTCGGACACTCCCGGCACTAAAAGCCATACGCTAAAAAACAATTGATTACCATTCTTGCTTTTGTATACATGACTGAAAATTTGTTTTGTAAGTCTGGTGTTATTCATCCTCATTACATGTCCAAAGAAATCAACCCTCCTTTTCCTGATAGTGTCGTAGATTTTTTTGAATGTCTTTATTTTTGTAGAGGTCGTCATTTTCTCTGTATCAGAACTCTCCACTTTCTGTTTTAATGGTCCCAATATTGTTCTATAAGGTGCGTTCAAAAAGTAACGAGCCGGAGGCTGGAATGTTCAAATCAGTGACGACATCGGCTAATTGTGTCGTGTGTAACGAGGTGTATTTCCGACCAGAGCGTGGAAGGTCACATCCCATCGCTAGAGGGCACGCGTGCACGTCACGTGACGATACAAAGTGAGCAGCAGCATGCATCAATCGTCCAACGCTGCCAGTCGCATTGCTAACAGTGGCATGGAGGCGTCAAACGAAGAGCAAAGAGGTGTTGTTCGGTTTCTGACAGCGGAAGGAGTAGGGGAAACGGACATTCATCGCCGAATGTCACATGTGTACGGCGAACACTGCATGTCCCTTGCAAGGGTCAAGGCGTAGCACAAGCGCTTCAGGGAAGGACGGGTCTCGTTAGCCGATGATGCCCGGTTTGGGGCACCCCCTCTGCATTACCGATGACAGCGTTCAGCTGGTTGATGCACTCATTGCCCAGGACCGCCGAGTGACAGTGAACACCATAGCCGCCGTGGTCGGATTGAGCGTCGGAAGTGTGCACACCAACATGATGAACGACTGCACTTGCGCAAAGTGTGAGCCCAATGGGTGCCCCACAGTCTTCAACCACACCAGGAAGCATGTCGAATGGCCTAATGTCTTGGTAATCTGCAGTGCTATGCGAGGGAAGGGAATGGGTTCCTGGCACGAGTGGTGGCTGGCGATGAGTCATAGTGTCATCACTTCGAAACAGAATCCAAACGACAAAGCCTCCAGTGGAAGCATCCAGGGTCACCACCACCCAAAAAAAGGCAAGGCCATCCACACGAGTGCAGGAATGGTAATGCTGACGTTCTTCTTTGACCAAGATGGCCCCCTTCTGATACACTTCATGTCGCACGTGACAACAGTGAATGCCCAGCGTTACTCGCAAACCTTGACCACCCTTCGCCAAGCGATCAAAACTAAACGACCAGGCAATCTCACCCGTGGGGTCATTCTGCTCCACGACAATGCACGACCTCCTACGGCCAACACAGTCGCGGCTCTCTTGCAGAAATTCATATGGGAGGTTCTCGGCCACCCTCCATACAGTCCAGACCTCTCTCTCTGTGATTACGCCATGTTTGGTACCCTGAAAAGGGCTCTGCGGGACCAACGATTCTCCTCGGACGTTGACGTCCAGCTGTACGTACGGAACTGGTTCACATCGCAGCCCAAGGAATTTTTGGAGACAGCCATTCCCCGCCTCGTGTCACAGTAGGACAAGTGCCTCAACAGCCAGGGCCAATACATCTAACATACAGGTACTGGTTTCTGTAATTATGCCTCCGGCTCGTTACTTTTTGAACGCACCTTATAAGTATCCTTTTTTCCTTTTTCTCTAGCTCTTCTATTTCACCTTTTTAATGGAAAACAAACATTCTGATGCATAGAGACTTTCCGGCTTAATTACCGTATTGTAATATCGGATTTTAGTTGCAATAGAAGGATTTTTCTTATACTTTTTAGCCTATTTTCAATTTTGAAAAAATAGGCTTATGAGATCACCTTTTGTCCGTGTGTGTGTGTGTGTGTGTGTGTGTGTGTGTGAGGTGTGTGTGTGTGTGTCCCCCCCCCTAATAACTTTTAAACGGCAGGAGCGATTTCAATGAAACTCGGTAAGTTCATAGCACTACTCCCGGCGACCCCGACCGTGCCATTCAAATTTTGTTACATCTCACCAATCCAACATGGCGGCTATGCGAAATATTTCACCAGCATTCAATATCTCCGAAACAATTACCGATATCACCCTGGATTTTTTTACGGTGATAAAGGGAACTACTAGAAGTTCACCTATGTGACTCTTGAAAAAATGGTAACGACAAAACCAACATGGCGGCCAAGCGAAGTTGCAACATTTAAATAGACGTGTCTCGCGATTTAACCTACCAAACGCAATAAAACTTGGTACAGTATATGTTTATACACATTGTAATGCACCGACATCTAACTTCGTTCAATTGTTTACATAACCTTAAGATGGCGGTTGTGCGACATATTTCACAGGCATTAGTGGTATTACCCTGGAATTTTGTACGGAGATAAAGGGCACTACTAGAAGTTCATCTATAAGATTTTCAAAAACCGGTTAGTAGTGGAGTAAGGCGGTTTCTGCCCCAATCATTTTATTTGTACCAGACTGTACAAGTTAAAATAATTAATATCTCGCGAACGCATTGTCCGATTTTGACAAATGAGGTGTCGTTGGACTCGGGTTGACGCCCTCTTTCCAATGGACCACTACTAGGGGGTGAAATTGTATTTTTTTTAGTGAAAGTCTCTTTTCAAATGCGACATGTGTAAGGTGCGCTGCTAAAATGAACTTAAATGTTGTTGCTCATATAGCGCATGCGTTTTTCTTGCTGCCGCTATGGATTAACATTTTTGTTTTTGTTTTTTACGCATGCGCACTTGGGATTTTTGTAAGAGGGCGAGCTCTTTGAAAAAAATGATTGATAAGAAGGGGTTTTGGTGGTGAGGAGAGAACCAGATAGTCGCCTACTTTCCTACGAAGTTTGCCGATATCTCTCGAACGCAAGGTCGGATTTGGACGTGTGACGTGTCAAATCGCTTGTCTCAAAACCCTATATATGTTATTAATAGGTTAAAGTTTTGAGAATGAGGGAAACAGGCTTTTTGGTGGTAAAACCATGATTTTAGACTTTTTCCGATATTTCACGAATGCATGGTCGGATTTGGTCCTATGACGTGTCAAATAGCTTGTCTCGAGACCATCTTTATTTTGGTAATAGGTTAAAGTTTTTGAGAATGAGGAAAACACGGTTTTTGGGGTAAAACCGTGATTTTAAACTTTTTGCTATATCTCGCGAACCAATCATGCTAGAGGCGTGTACGACGGGTCCAAGGACTCGGGCTGACTTCCTCTTTGCTATGGACCACTCGTTATAATTTTTTAAAAATATTGGAAACTCGATTTTGGAGTAAACACGTGTTTTTTGTGATTTTTGTCGATATCTCACGAACCAATAACGCTAGAGACGTGTACGAGGTGTTCTTGGACTCGGGCTAACGCCCCCTTTCAAATGTGGTAGATATTTTTTCCAAAAAATAATTCACAAAGGGCCTAACGCCATACATGTTGAAAAAACGTTTTCTTTTTCTTTACCTGTTTATAATGTTTATGAAGCGTGGTGGTTGAGAGAGACGATACTGCTGGGTGTGTGTTTCAACGAACCTGTCGCTAACCACAAGGAGCATGCTTAATAGAACAATCGCTATTTCGGCGGGTCGGTGTATGACAGAGCGAGGGTTCGTTTTCTGAAATTTTACCTATAACGTGTAAACGGTTATGAGAACTTGGTTCTATGTTGGTCGAAGCGAGTAGAGAAAACAAACTTGCAGAGGAGCAGGAGGTGAATGTCATTTAAGCTTATTGGAAGGCGTTGATCTGACTTGACAACAGGTGCAATGGAAAAATGACAATGACGCTTGAAGGTGAAATAATCTGACCATCGTGGTGGCAGGGAAGTGCGAAATGCATGTGAACAAATGTGAAACCGCATGCAAGCTAAACAAGTTACATCCTGTCTTGCTTCGTACGTGACAAAATGCAAGTTCATGTGAAATTTGATCTGCCACAGGTGTTCACCTTGGGTGTTAGCTGACCACGTGCACGATAACTGTTAACAAGTCACATCCTGTTTTGCTTCGTACGTGACAAAATGCAAGTTGACGTGAAATTTGATCTGCCACAGGTGTTCACCTTGGACGTTAGCTGTCCACGCGCCTGATAACAGAATCTTCAAAGCGTGGGAATCGCTGAATCAGTAAAAAAGTATGATGCAACTTGTGGGAATGATGTCACAACCAATATATAGGCAAGAGCAGTGAACATCAGTGGTGGGAGGTGGAGGGGGGGGAGAGGGGGGGGGAGAGGGGGGAGGGGTGATGTAAGAGAGAACACAGGTGGAAAGGGAAAGAAAAACATGTATGAACATGCACGAAGCACGGAGCGCTGTACATACAGAGCTATAGGAGGTGTACAACATGTGTGAATAAATACAAAGTGCACAGGTTCACACAACATGTAATTTATTGATCCAAGAATTAAACATAGAGTTAAATCCTAACCATTTGACATATAGTTTATTTCCTTTTGGTTTCAACACTTTTTCCACAAGTTAATGCTTAGGAAGTGCTGTTTTCTGAAGTTCATGGAGATAAAATCTACCTTTTATGGGTTGATGGTTGAGGTCCTCGAGTAAATAGGTGACTGGAGTGTCCAAGTTGACTCGACGAATTCGAAATAGTTCAGTCCCCCTCTGAGGCGTGTAGCCCTTATTGAAGGCAGACTTAAATTTGCTCACACGAACAAAATCCCCAATTTCCAGTCGGTGACGTTTAGGATCGGCTGTTTTTATGGGGTTAAACAGTTTATCCAATCGCTGAATATTTTTAGTCACGAGGCGTGGCTTGGTCCCAATCGTTCTATGTTTGGTGTCATTGTAACGTGATACTATCTCTGGTAACATGTCCAACCGGCGATACGTGCCCTGAGCGGTAAACGCTTTCCACATATGGGTTTTCAATGTTCGGTTGAACCGCTCGACCACACTGGCTTTGAGATTGCTGTAAGTGGTGTAATGGTGAATATCCTTAGATTTGAGAAAACTGGAGAAATTCTTGTTGAAAAATTATTTCCCCTGGTCAGTTTGTAGCAGCTGAGGTTGACGTTTGGAGTGTTGAATAATATGTTGAAAGGCCTTGGTAACTAGTGGACCAGACTTGCGACGCACAGGTTCAACAAAGGCCATTTTGGAAAAGACATCAATGACGGTCAACATATAGCGTACACCGTCGTTAAGGCCAGCATAGGGTATCATTTCAACCAAGTCAGCCTGCCAAAGTTCATCCACACCTCGTGAAATCACCTTGAGTCGTGGATAGTGACGCCTAGCTGGGCGATGCAACTCGTGAGCAATACCCATTTTAATGGGTGAGGGCTTAAACAATAATTTTGGCATTTCGAAGTTCTTGTTCAATTTCTTGAATTTCCCAATCGTGACCGGTATGGCCAGCTTGACGTGAAGCATGCAACAACTGTAGCCGCTGGACGAGCTTATTGGGATTGTGCCAGTAGGTAACATCCACAAGGGGTTTTAATGGTTTAAATGTCACTCCTGAAGCGGACGCTTTACAACGAGTACTTTGACCGGTGGGAAACATTTTCGCAATGATGGTTTTATATTTTGAGATATATTGGCATTCACTTGTTGAGCGGGATTATACTGTCTTTTGTGGGCATGAGTATCCAATAAAATGGATTTATATTTGTCAAGATCCTCTGGTGTATAATCATGGGAAGAGGGGGTCCGAGAAAAGAGCAGCTTTAACAGTCCTGGAAATAATTTATAGTTGATGTTTCTAATGACAGCTTTAGTACGAGCAAATTTAATGGATGAATCGCCAATTTTAAAACTATCATCCTCATAGCGAACACCATACGTGGTATCTGTGTTTCCAATAAATAGATCGGTGAAATAGGGTTCCAATGTTGATCCATAATATTTTATTAAAATGGTTTTCAGTTGAGCTTTATGTTGAGGGGTGACCAAGAGTTGTGAAAACGGAGACGCTCTGGAAGGGCAAGGTGTTTCGACCATGGCCAAGGATTTCTTTTTTCTCAAAAACTCTGCAAGGGGTGCGGCCTTTTTATGAGGCGTAAACACATGTTCCTCGTCATCCTCAACTTCGCTAACACTAGTCAAATCTTCCTGTTCCTCTTCCTCTTCCTCAGGGTCCTCGTGCAGCGTCTGCGTGGCTTGTGAAACGGTGGGTAGCGTTTCAGATGGCTTGAAAGAGGGTTTCAACATGGCTTTTAGTGGAGGTGCTAATTGTTGCTGAATAAACAAATCATGATTTGCACGTGAGTGTTTCAATTGACGAAACTTTTGGCGAATAGTATTTTTTGCTCTAATAATATGCTTTTTCAAATTGACTCTCTGCTAACGCCATGGTGTCTTGACAAATGACTTGACGGGGAATGAGACAGGGCCTTAAATAGCAATAAAATGATCAAACCCTAAGCGATACCGTCCTTGGTTGAGTTCACTTTGTTTGTCAATCACTAAACAGGCATGACGTTGAGTGTTCCAGCACTTGGCACACAATACTGTAAACATTTGAAAGGTCATATCCGGATTCACATGTTCATTATAAATGTGACGACTGTTCCTCTCGTCCTGACGAAATAAAACAATGACATTGGCATTGTCACGAATCAACTGTTTGGAAATTTTACAATACGTTTGTCCAAGATAGAAACAATCGATATGTTTGTGACGACCCATGCTGAAATAGCTTTGAATGATACCTTGACGTTCAGTGGATACATCATCGAAAACCATGAGTGAATCGGGCTTTATCTCATCCGGTGAAATCACATTTTCTTGCATGGAAAATGTAAAATAACCCATATTCTCTTTTTGTAATCCAGACATGACTTGATCCAGAAACACGTAGAGGGGTTGGTAGAGAGATTTTGCAAAAATATAAATATTTTGAAAACGCAGACCATTGGGCGCTGTAATGAGCGTTAGCAAAAGATTAGTCTTTCCACAGCCGGAAGGCCCCACAATGATGCAGCGAATGGAAGATGGAAACAGTGAACCATGGCTTTGTTCACGTGATGTGGGACAGAGATGGGAAACCATGTCCCCCACGGGGAATTACTCTTGCTGCTTAATAATCTTCATTTCAACTAAGGCTTAGACAGGCTAGCAGGTTGTCTATATACAGGACACCGAACCTTGTCATAGAAATTGTAGACTGGTACTACAGGTTGACGATGGATTTCTTTGGACGTGCGTTGATGGCCAAAGGTAGGCCTGTCCCCATACACGATCCTAAACGAGAAACAGATCCTGCTAATAAACACTATGTGGATAGGTCTGTAGTGCCACGCACAAAACAGGGAGATTATGACTTTAAGGGAAAGCGGTTAACCCATGTAAAACATCCTCAAGTGTCTACAGACGTTACTACGAAAAAGTATGTGGATAACAATGTGTATGAGTTTTATGACAAAGTGCCCCAGCTTACGGTGAATGGCTATAGCGCTAATCACCATCGGATTATTCTCGTGGAAGACCCGCAAGACGAAGACGATGTCTGTACCAAGCGTTACGTGACCTATGAAATGAAAAGGCTTTATAAATTTATCCCATCTGTATTTTTAGTGTATCTGACAAATGAAAAACCTTTGAATGAGAGAAACCATCTACCGCTAGTCCTCGAGCAGCACTTGACCTATGTGCTTGCTTCAGGATTAAGCCACTATCGATTACACTATGATGGAACCATTCACATCAAATATGCCACACCTGATGAGAACCATTTACAAATAAAGATAAATGGTCATAGGATGTTGGTCCATAACCATGAAATGGTCAATGCAGGTGACGAATTATCCTTTCATCTCATGTTGACATGGGATGAAAAGCAAGCGGGAAAAACCATAAACGATTTCCCACTTTATGTGGAATTGGGATATACAGCCATGAAATAACCATCTGACGTTAGTTGTGATTTAAACTTTCTTGTGAAAGGATGTTGGTCATTATCATTATGGTGAATCAAAGGTATGCAGTGAGAAAGACTAAAAAAAGGACTTTGTCCTTGGCAAAGCCTGGGCTTACGAAATTCGTGGACAAGCCCTTGCGAAAGAAAAAAAGAAAAAAAAATGTATTGACCATAAGGAAAGCTGTTCGAGCAGCACAGAGACATGTTATTCCAAAACGTCGGCGACAGGGTTCAAACCAAGGGCGAGTGATTCCCGTCCCCAAACGAGCGGGATTTTTACCTGCTTTATTTGCTGGTCTGGCTGCTCTAGGTTCACTTTTGGGCGGTGCCAGTGCAGTGGCAAAAACAATTAAAGCCGCGCAGCAGGGCAAGCAACAACTCAAAGAAAATCAGCGACATAATGAAACGACGGAAGCGATTGCTATGTCGGCTAGAAATGACAATTTAAAGCCAGCCTTTTATCAACAAGGATATGGGATTTCACCATTTCGAAATATTAAAAAAAAAAAATATCCTCAGCCATAGCGAGACATGCCCTTACGCATCAACAAGTGGAAAGCTATGCTAATCAACTAAAGCTTTCTCATTTTCGAGGTGTGTTTATGCGAAACCGATTACCCCTACGACCCTGGAAACAGGAATGTGCTGTTGTCAATTTGGATGATCACCGAGGACCAGGAACACATTATGTAGCTTAAGTCAAAGAGGGATCCATCGTACGGTACTTTGACAGTTTTGGGAATTTGCCCCCGCCCATGGAACTAGTGACATATTTTGGAAACAGGATCAAGATATATTATAATATGAAACGTGAGCAAACGTTTAACAGCCAACAGTGTGGATGTTTGTGTCTAATTTTTTATATAAGACGCAGCATAAGCTAAAACGCCACCAGTATGTCGGCAGAAAGTAAAACGTTTACACTGCATGGACGTGGACCTGAAGTCAGCCTAGACTTTTACCCACCTATCGAATTGAGTGAAAAACCCTATGGTTTAGGACTTGTTTCTCTTGAAACGTACAATCGAATATACAACATACGTGAAAATGTGAACAACAAGTTTTACTATGATGATTCTGTGCTCACCCGGAACTCTGGCGGATACACGATCGATGACATTAATGAACACATTTTTGTGGTGTTGATCAATGAGTATGGTTTAAAGTCATTTCTCGACGGAACGCACAAGTTTGAACTTGTAGGAAATACCAACACTCATCGCTGCAGTATTTTCTATACCTTCAACATTGACTTTAAAACACACCCCGATTCCATTGGCCCATTACTAGGATTTAAACCACGCGTGTTGGAGCCCAACAAAAAACATGAATCAGACCATGAAGTGAAATTCATTGAGGACCATCATGTGTCGGTGACGTGTAATATTATTAGTCAAGTGTACACCAATCAGGAACCATGGCATTCGCTTTATGACTTTATTGTGACATCGCCCAATGGGTATATTATTCGTGAAAACCCTCCAGTGGTGCTTTTTCATTCTGTGGCTGTCGAAAGTATTAGTAATATAACATTAAGACTGATCAATAGAGAGCAACAACTCATTGATCTAGATTCTACCACACCAGTGACTTACAAGTTGGTGCTAAAGCCACTATGAAGTTTGTGTGTAAAGCAATAACACCGTCTAGGAATGATGTTAGTTTTTGCCACGTGAATACACGTTAACATCTCAAGGCAAGCAGATTTTACAGCATTTGGGTTACCACGTCAACCCTCATGATGAATTCTATCCTAGAGCAAACCGCATCGAGGAGCAACCAGGAGTGGTAAGAATTGATCTCCATTTCTATCAAGCTCAAACATCTGGACTCAATAACAATGATGAAATTCAATTTGTTATCAACAACCAAGATATTTACACTCTACCGCATGAAAGTGTCATTCAGATTGAAGGTCGGCTCACTAAAGCCGATGGCTCTACACCCACCACATCCAAGTTGGCCAACCATGGTTTGGCCTTTCTGTTTTCTGAAGTGCGGTATGTCATTAACGATATCGTGGTGGATAGCACTCGAAATGTGGGCATTTCCAGTGTTATAAAACTATAACCCTCTTATAGTGAGGAAGACGGTAAAACACTTTGCATGGCAGGTTGGTGTCCTGACTCAACCAATGACTGGATGGTACACACCGATGGGACCTTTACTGGATATTTACCTGTTAAACTGATTTTAGGCTTTGCCGACGATCACCAACGCATTGTGGTCAACGCAAGGCAAGTGCTTTACCTAGTGAGAGACAGGAGTGATAATAATGCACTCAAGGGAGCCGACAATGCCCACCGAGATTCAAAAATTCAACTACAACGCTTGCTATGGAAAGTGCCCCATGTGACCCTTGACGATAGCAAAAAACTGGACATACTCAAAATGGTAAAGAGAGATATGCCTCTACCCATGGAATTTAGAAGCTGGGCACTCCATGAGTATCCTCTATTGCCCACCACCAACACACACAGTTGGTCTGTAAAAACAGCTCGCTATACAGAGAGACCTCTCTACCTGATCGTGGGTTTTCAAACGAATCGCAAGTATCAACAAACCAAAGATGCCACGCAATTTGATCACCTGCAATTGAGAAATGCACGTCTTTTCCTCAACGGAGCTGTGTTTCCCTATGAAGGACTGGATTTGGATTATTCAAAAAATAAGTTTGGCCCCCTGTACGACTTGTTTTCTAAATTTCGATGGTCGTATTATCAAAAAGAGAACGGCCCCATGCTACTACCCCAAGCGTTTAAGGCAAGAGCACCACTGATTGTCTTTGACTGTTCTTACCTGGAAGAGTCTGTCAAGCCATCCAATATCGACATTCGACTAGATTTTGAAACGCATGACAATGTACCAGTCAATACCACGGCCTACTGTTTGATTATTCATCACAAACAAGTCAACTATTATCCACTATCCAACCAAGTGACGAGTGTATAAATAACAGGTCAACCCACGTCAAGCCGCTCAGTCATGTCTTGCTTTAAAGCCTCAAGAGACGTCACAACCATGAATTTAAACTCTGAGGAACAACGTTTCAAGACTTTTGCAACATGGCCAGTGCCTTTCATAAACCCTCAAGCCTTGGCGGCCGCTGGATTCTACTATTTAAAAACAAGAGATGAAGTGAAATGTGCCTTCTGTCCCATCATCATAGACCAATGGCAGGAGGGCGATGAACCCATGCAGGACCATCAGCGCTGGTCACCCACCTGCCCCTACCTGTGCAGAATGGAAGTGGGAAATATACCCTGTCATTCCAGCTATCCCTCACTTGTGTCTCTGAGTGATGAACAAAAAAAACAAGTTACGATACATGTGGAACGTATGGTGTCCATGGTGCTTCGGTGAGCAGCTCACCATCAAAAACGCCTAGTTTAGAGACATTGGGACATCATTGGTGTTATGGACGTTACAAACACAAGAGACTATATTGTTGTATCAGTTGGTATGGTCCTTATCCCAAAATGACAAAAGCCTGTAAGACGTGTTATGATAATAAAATGATGTAATTCTTAAATTCTTATTTTTGCATGTTTCCCTGTCCTACCCTAACCTCAATTTGAAACTAGCATGGCAGGTAAGCCCATGCCATGATCACACTTTAGTGGTCGATCGTCAGTCAGTCGTCAGTTGAACTTGGTCCAGGCAAGCGTCAACATGTTGCGCACACTCATTGTGGATTGCCAAGGGTATAAAATTGGTGACAACAAATTTATATTTAATCAAGTGGCCATTATCGATTGTACCACGTTTTGGATATCGCAAGCTACGCATTTGCTATTTAAACCACACCATGCTTTTGATTTGTTGTGTGAAAAAGACCGTAAACAAACCCAGTGGATTGAAAATCATAGGCAACTAGACTGGAATCAGGGAACCATTTCCTATAAATATTTGGACGTGGTCATGAAAGCACACTTGTCCTCGGCCAATGTGGTATTTGTTAAAGGTAATGAAAAACGTCAATGGTTGCAACCATTTTTGGCGTCTTACTGCCAATGTATCGACCTCATGGAGTTGGGCTGCCCCTCCCTGCAAACGCTCATGGATACTTGTTCCTGTGGCAACATTACCCATACAGCCCTTTCATTGGTTAACCACCCATGCCTGCTGGGAGTTGTTGAACAAAATTATAACTCAACCTGTGAATGACACCAGTGAGATTTCTACAGCACGTGATACCATGGAGAAAGGCAATGCTACGGACAAAGCCATCAGCAAGTTCTTTGTGTGCAAAAAGAAACTAGACAGTTTTACCAAAGAGGAACTCTTGGCGCTGCCCAAGTCGTTCATTTATTATGTGGCCGCCAACGCGGTCAAAGAAATCTGGCAACATGTACCAAAATCATGGACTCAAGACCCTGTGTTGAGTGAATTGCAACCGTGTACGGATTACGATCACCATAAGCAAGTGGCCATGGCAAAAATACCGTCTATGCGTCAGTGCGCGACTTGCCAGCTAGTGAAACTGTATCACGGTCATAAAAGTCCATGTAAAGACTTTGTTGAATCATTCCACGAGTGTCATGGCGAGAAAAAGCAACAACAACAAACACAAACATCGTCCACAGAGGAGGAGGAAGACCAAACCTTTTTGCCATCAATGGAAAAGGATATGCCAGACCTGTACTGGCAATGGCGTCATTGACAAAGTGATTCAATACTTACCTTTCGAAATCCATCTTCCAGGTTATCGTTTTTGTGGCCCTGGAACTCGTCTCGAAAAACGTTTACAACGAGGTGATGTACCCATTAATCTTTTGGATCAAGCATGCAAGGAATATGACCTTTCTTATCGCCATAGTCATCCTGGTTTAAGACATGTGGCAGATAAATTGTTATTGAAGAAAGCTAAACAACGTTTCACATCCAGTGATGCCTCAGTGGGTGAAAGGATGGCAGCCCTGATTGTCATGAGTGCTATGAAAGGAAAGTTGATGATGCATGGACATAAACATTGAGGAGTGGGGAGTTGGGATTTGTTTGTATTCTATTTTTCTTTTGTCAATTCACTATGACTATGAAATAAAAACAAAGGTTTACCAGAGCACGATGTTTTGTTATTTTTAATTTTAAGAAATCGTGATGTTGATGGCTTATGTTTCATTTTACACATTTCACACATGATGAATTCACACACTGCCATTTGTCATTTTGCAATTTACAGATTTAAAAAAGTTCGTTTCAAGTTTTACGTTTTTGATGATATGGATTTTTCCAGTTTGTTGATGACACATTTTAAACAATGTCCGTTTGAAGTTTTTTGAATTTTCAAATTTCACACATGGCCATTTCCAGTTTTTTAAAATGTCCGTTTTAAGTTTTGCGTTTTTTTTGTGATATGGAAACATGGATTTTCCATTTTGCTGTTTTCACATTTTTCCATTTGGTGTATGTCGAAAGTTGAGATTTGACAATGATGTTGATGCAAGTGCATGACCATGTCGATGCTGCAGTGAGTTTATGGGTGTTTGGAGAAACGTCGAAGTCTACGACTACTGTAGGTAAGACTGATTTTACAAAAATAATGTCTATTGTCTGCCACATTTCAAAGAAAACAAAACTATTGAAAACAAAATGAGTATATAAGTGACCATTTACCTCCTCCCACCCACCCTACCTCACCGTGTTTGCTCTGGTCAACCATACACACCAGCTTTCTCTTTCCACTCATACATTCACACCTGTCTTTGGGAACAAACACAACCACTTTATTTATTCCCAAAAGCACATTCTCGACATGCACACTCATCCCAAAGAACGTTTTTAGTTTATCATTTACATTACGAAAAGTTATTAAATACTAGTTATTAACGTTACTAAAAATCTTACTTATTTCATATTTACAATAAAAAACTTTGTACAGCTTGAAAGAATCAAACTATTCACCAATCAAAAAAAAAATAAAAAAAAAGGTTGCATAGAACTTTTTTAAGAGCAAAAGGTCCAAGTGGGTTGCCACTATTTACAACATCGACTATTTACAATGGCAGAAACCAATATTTACAAAATACTAAATCTACAAGTTACATAAAGCTATGTCCCATAAACGATTAAACAGTGAAATCACACCTCCTCCTCCTCCTTGCGATCATAACCCCAGGGCAGGCTGGTGAGCAGGTCATCAGCCCACACACGCTTGTTATCCATGGAGGCGAGGGTGCGTTTTCTCTGTTCCACAAGATACAAATGATGGTTGCTGGATTGTATCCTGCACCGTGTATGAGACATAGCTTTGCCAGTGCGTAAAACCGCTAAGTAATCGTCTTCACGTAGCGATTTGACCACTGCTCTACCTACACCTTTTGCTCTTTTGACTTCCTTACAGTCGAGTGTGCGGTAAGCATACATTTTTGAGGCCAAACATACGAATTCCGTCATAATGGAATCACCGCATTCATCTTTTAAAACGCCCATTTCCTTCTTGTTTTTTATGGGCAGCTGAAACACGTTGTCAGCGCTATATCAAGAAGTGTCGAACCATTCACTATGATGCCTCATGACGTCATAGGGGTTGCAGTGGCGAATGTGGTAAATGAATGAGTCCGTATCCATATACAAAAGAGAGACGTTCTCAAAATGGCGTTTGGCAAACTCATAGTGAAATCGATACATGACCGATTTAGAAGAGTCTAAAATGACTTGACCCAAGTAAATGGGTTTATCCATGGTCACGCTGGTCTTACTCATTTCAATAGTAGCCAAATCCTCATCGATAATTTTGATCGATTTGAAATTTGGCTTGACAATGTACCGCCGGGCACCCCACCGCCCCTCCCAGACTTTCACAAATTTAATGTCACGGTATTTGCGAACATTATCCATAGACTTGCCATAGATGCAGTTGTTCATTAATTTAAAAAAAATATTTTCAAACTGCTGCGTTGCCATTTGTCGGTGCTGTGTCTTGAGTCGCATGTATGGCTCAAGCCATGCTTTTTGAGCAAAAGAAATACCCCTGTGGATTTTCTTCAACACCAAGCCTTGGGCGACGCATTGCACCAACATCTGGATATGTAGCACATACCGATTTTTGTTGTAAAGTGTGCCCATGAGTTTTTCAATTTTCACTTTATTGTCAGGGGGAACCATTTGCTCAAGGCAGAATGGGAAATCGGCATGTTCATCATACAAGGATGAGGGATATTCAATATCTACTTCTAGCACATATCCACGGCCTGTTTCTTGGCTAGCCTTGATCACATCAAATTCTGACACTTGTTTGTCTGTCAGCCATGCAAACTTCCCATAGGGCAAAGGCTGACTCATGGCGTAACCGTACACATTATTCACGTCATAGTACATTAAGTACGATTCTGGTTTGTCTGGTGAATAATCAGGCATGCAGACATTGTTCGCTTCGGCATGGCGTTGGTTAAGCGACACAAAGCCGCCACGAATGCCCTTTTCAAAAAATAGAACCATGTCTACATCAGTGAGTAAATCCAATTCCACTTGAGTGTATTTCAAAGCGGCATCAAACGAGAGCCCAGGACTCGTATAATAGTGAGCCGGGTCAAGACCGTAAATGTGTTGACACAAGTTACGGAATTTTTCAAACACATCAGTGAGCAGCAATACATCCAGTTTTAGGTAATGTGAAGCATATTCACTTACCGTTTTAATGCCAAACACTCGCCAAACTTGACGTGCATGTGCATAGTCTTCATCGGAAACGGTACTGCGTGTTAGTTTCGAGTAAAAATTCTCTTGTGGTGGGAGTTTTCTTTGCTTTAACACGTCCCAGCTGTTGCAGAAATCATATGGGAATATACCTTTCCGAATGCACAATTGAAATTGCTCAGGATCATTAAAATGCATTCTAGTATTTTTTAATTCCTCCTCATTCAAGCCATTCACAAGGCTGTCTAGCGAGGATGCCATAAACTTAAAGGAATCCAAAAATCGATTGCTAAAGTCGCCCAATCACCATGTCAGGGCCGTAAAACGCTCATGGTTTTGGGGAATAATGGTAAACGAGCCCTTGTTGATATGTCCCAATTCACGAATCAAAAACTGAATGTCATAATTCGCCAGATTGTGGAAAAAGACACTAATGAAACGAGGAGCTGGAAAGCTCAAATTGCATTTACTATGCGCAGCTCCACGAAACTCTCCCGTAAAGTGCGAGTGGTCTCTGACTTTTTCCTCTCTATTTAAAATAGGTCTTTCACAAATGTGGCATATCATGGCATGCTCATACTGCTGCTGCTGTTCTGGAGATTGGCTCATGGGTACTGGGAGGTCCATTAATTTCTGTACATCATGAGCCAACTTGACAAGTTCATCCAAGAACCATTTGGCACAATCTGGCCCCTTGCGGTATTTGTAAACGGATTGCGTGGGGTCATAGGCACACACCACATTAAATCCTATGGCAAAGGGTTCATGTTTTTGAATGGGTGTGGTTGAGCTAATGGTGGGATCTGGTTCACATCCCGCCATGGGTGTGGTGAGTGCTTCGAAATCTGCATATACCACATAGGGAACAGTGTCACGCTTATGAATGTTCTTAAACTTTAACACAGCCTTGTCCCCTTGTGGCAATATCAATCTCACCGCTTCCTGAGAAACGCAATCTACCCTATGACGTTCCAAAAGTGTAGGGGTTTTAAAATATTGCAAGCAATGGTCACAAATATGTTTTGGACGCTTGTCCTTAGACATTTGACTGCTTAGCAATCTACTTAAGCTTTTAATCAGACAATAGTGATTCACCTCTCCTACAGATAAATATAAAAGATGAATGTGGTGTCGTTTTGGTTCTTTTGTAACATAAAGAGGACCCACAATCTCATCACCATCAAGGCCATACACCATGAACGAAAAGTTCTGGTTATCTTGTTCAAACCTATGGATCTCGCTTAGTCTATAGGGAAAGATACTCGAGTTAAATTTAAAGTTTGTTTCAATTAATCAAACTTTGCCTTGTACTTTGCTGGTCTGTTAACATGGCGATCTTGAACTGGCTGCAAATAGGCAGCCACAGACCACAGAAAGCAATCATTGTCATGGTTCTCAATATTTACCACTGCCTTTTTCGAAGCTATTGCTGGTGGTGTTTCAATAAAGCTAGACCCAGCATTCAACGGGTTGAATTGACAAATGTTGATTTGCAAATGATGAATTTTGTCGAACGCTAAACCACTGGGTCCTTGTTGCAGTTTATCAAATTTTGATAGCAAGGCATTCACCACATGGCTTTGATACCACTCGTTCAGATTATCGGCTATCAAAAGCTCTTGCATTTTACTGCAAATATAAAATGTCTCTTTATGCTCTACGTCATTCTTTTTATATATGAAATCGCACACCAGTTCTGTATTCACCTTTAAAGCCGTATGCAACCTTTGCGCTGTAAAAATTTCAATTTTAACAATTTCAAAACAAGATTGTAAAAATTCTTTGTGAATCAAACTTTTTCTAACATTGACCACACGACCAGGGCACACACGCGATTTGAAACAACTGTTTAGGGTTTCCCAAGTTAGGCTATCGGTAGCAGTGGCAAAAGACATTATTTTGAAAGAACACTCTCACCTGAGTTTTCAGCTGTAGACTGCTTGACAATGGCCTCAAACACACGCGTTCCTGGTTATCAACAGAGGTCAAGCGTTTTTCAACACTCTAAAAAGAAATAAAATAAGCCACCATAAGTATATCCATTCCATATATTTTATGCATTTCATAAACAAAACAAAATCAAACAGGTTATATATATATATATAAAAGAACAAATCTCACCTTGACGTGTAATGCTTTGCTTTATTTCAGTCTCGTGGGCTAGTGTGGAAATGGTTTCCTTTTCTAGCTGTCTGTCTTTCTCTCTCTACAATCTCTTTCCCACAGACACACGACAAGTAGGCTATACACGTTAGCTGCAAACAAATAAATAAACATTTAATTATAACTTTAACAATCAATAAATAATTGCATGTAAATATATATATATAAATCAATAAATATATAAATGAATGAATAAACACCTACCTCACAACAAGGTTAAGTATTTTCCACCAACACCAAAACTGTTAAACAAGACCAAGTGTTTCACGCAATGCAGTGAGTTCAAAGGTAGTTATCTAAGTGAGAGTGGAAATGATAACGACATGTCTTTATATATGTTACCTTGCATGTATAATCTTTTTTTTCCCACGCTTTGAAGATTCTGTTATCAGGCGCGTGGAGAGCTAACGTCCAAGGCGAACACCTGTGGCAGATCAAATTTCACGTCAACTTGCATTTTGTCACGTACGAAGCAAAACAGGATGTAACTTGTTAACAGTTATCGCGCACGTGGACAGCTAACGTCCCAGGCGAACACCTGTGGTAGATCAAATTTCAAATGAACTTGCATTTTGTCACGTACGAAGCAAGACAGGATGTAACTTGTTTAGCGTGCATGTGGTTTCACATGTGTTCACATGCATTTCGCACTTCCCTGCCACCACGATGGTCAGATTATTTCACCTTCAAGCGTCATTGTCATTTTTCCATTGCACCTGTTGTCAAGTCAGATCAACGCCTTCCAATAAGCTCAAATGACATTCACCTCCTGCTCCTCTGCAAGTTTGTTTTCTCTACTCGCTTCGACCAACATAGAACCAAGTTCTCATCACCGTTTACACGTTAAAGGTAAAATTTCAGAAAACGAACCCTCGCTCTGTCATACACCGACCCGCTGAAATAGCGATTGTTCTATTAAGCATGCTCCTTGTGATTAGCGACAGTTTCGTTGAAACACACACCCAGCAGTATCGTCTCTCTCAACCACCACGCTTCATAAACATTATAAACAGGTAAAGAAAATGAAAGCGTTTTTTCAACATGTTTGGCGTTAGGTCCTTTGTGAATTATTTTTTGGAAAAAATATCTACCACATTTGAAAGGGGGCGTTAGCCCGAGTCCTAGAACACCTCGTACACGTCTCTAGCGTTATTGGTTCGTGAGATATCGGCAAAAATCACAAAAAACACGTGTTTACCCCAAAATCGAGTTTCCAATATTTGTTTAAGTTTATAACGAGTGGTCCTTAGTAAAGAGGAAGTCAGCCCGAGTCCTTGGACCCGTCGTACACGCCTCTAGCATGATTGGTTCGCGAGGTATAGCAAAAAGTTTAAAATCACGGTTTTACCCCAAAAAACCGTGTTTTCCTCATTCTCAAAAACTTTAACCTATTACCAAAATAAAGAAGGTCTCGAGACAAGCCATTTGACACGTCATAATACCAAATCCGACCATGCATTCGTGAAATATCGGAAAAAGTCTAAAATCAAGGTTTTACCACCAAAAAGCCTGTTTCCCTCATTCTCAAAACTTTAACCTGTTAATAACATATAGTTTTGAGACAAGCGATTTGACACGTCACACGTCCAAATCCGACCTTGCGTTCGAGAGGAGGAGCTAACTTTCAAAAGAGACTTTGTCACTTAAATACAACTTTAGGGAATGCCCAAAAAACCGATTTCTCTCAAATTAACATCTTATTGCTTATTTTATGCATTTAAGTACACACATATGGGTTATAAAAATGTAACAAGACACTCTAATGAAATCAAACTACAGTAGATATTCAGTATTTACATACTAAATTCTGGACATAGTTGTTATTGACTGAACAGAAAAGACATAATCCTTTTTGTTTGCATGAACATGGGACATAGTCCTCTTTGACTGCATAATATTTTGATAAGGCCTAAACATCTAACTCATTTCGAAACATTGTAATAAGCCGAACATTCAACCGCAATGTCATTTACTTAGTTAATATTCAAAACGTCCATTCTTATGAAACGTTACAACAAAAATCTTCTTTTATATATGGAATCCCACATCATCTTCCAGTCACATAATACTTCCTCACGAGGAACACTTGCTGCAGGTGTATCCATTAACCTCTTGTACCTTTGCAAATCTTTTCGCCTAAACCAATTTTCACCTACTTACATTTCTAAGTTTATTTCACCCATTTCTCTCTCACTTCCGTTTCATTGTTCCCATCTTTTTCTCTCTTTGATCTATTCTTTCCTCTCTTCAACCTCTATTCTACTTTCTCCTAAAATCTGAGGCAGACGACCTCGTAGTTCCGCCCCTTAAAACAACAATAACTAACTCCTACAATCTAATCTACCTATGGGGCGTGGTGGCCTCTCACCAAGGTGGACCGGAATCGATTCCCGGTCAATGCATGTGAGATTTTCGAAGTTAATTGCCATGCCCTGTGAATCGGATTCTACGTAAAAAGGAGGTCCCGTGGCTCATGATCGCATGGTTAATGGTTACGTAATACTAAAAGCTTCCTTCCTTCCTCCTCTACCTGATCCTTCATCTCATATACTCTATTAACAACTACATCCAGTCTCTCCTCAACTTCTACTCTGCTTTCACCTACAATCTCCTCTACCTTCACCTACAATATCCTCTACCTCTCTTCTACTTTCACCTACAATCTCCTCTAACTGGCCCTTAATCTCTCCTCTGATCTCACTTATCACTTGTACTAGGCTTTCTATCAACTTTTTATAATCTTGACCTAACTTCTCATTAACTTTAGCTACCGTACTTGATCTAAATTCTGATTGTTATGCTGAAGTTTCTGATTAATTTCTCCCATCATGCTATCTTTCCATTTCCTTTGTAACAATCTCCGACTAGAACTGTTTCACAAGAATCGTGAATAACCAATATGACACAGGAAACATTAATCAGAAGTTGGATTGAACAGCAAAAGCAATAATCATACACACAGGTCATACACTACCTCGCTGTTCACGCAAAGCATGATGGGAGTCAATTCTTATGATGCTAGAGTTCTGATTGGCTGAAGTACACAAAGTCTTGTTTGAACGAATACTGCAGTGGACAAAGTTGTTTTTTGAATGAATAGTCTACTTTCAGAGATCAATATAGCCAAGACAAAGTCACTTTTGAATGTTTACAGGGTGTTGGGACCTCAGGATAAATCTCACAAAGTGAAACCTGTACTAAGCACATTTTTTTAAATTTTTGGACAAAGTCTCTTTTGAATGTGAGCTCCTCACGGCAAACTTAGTAGGAAAGTAGGCGACTATCTGGTTCTCTCCTCACCACCAAAACCCCTTCTTATCAATCATTTTTTTTTCAAAGAGCTCGCCCTCTTACAAAAATCCCAAGTGTGCATGCGTAAAAAACAAGAACAAAAATGTTAATCCATAGCGGCAGCAGAAAAACGCATGCGCTATATGAGCAACAACGTTTAAGTTCATTTTAGCAGCGCACCTTATACATGTCGCATTTGAAAAGAGACATTCACTAAAAAATTACAATTTCACCCCCTAGTAGGGGTAGGTTTTATTTAGGGTGTGAAATGAGTGGTCCATTGGAAAGAGGGCGTCAACCCGAGTCCAACGACACCTCATTTGTCAAAATCGGACCATGCGTTTGCGAGATATTAATTATTTTAACTTGTACAGTCTGGTACAAATAAAATGAGTGGGGCAGAAACCGCCTTACTCCACTACTCCGGTTATCTACAAAACGAACATGACGGCCAAGCGAATTTGAAAATTCAAATATACCTTTCTCGCGATTTAATGTTCCAAACGCAATGAAACTTGGTACAGGAAATGTTTATACACATTGTAAATTACTGGTATCTAATTTATTTCAATTGTTTACATAACCTCAAGGTGGCGGCTGTGCGAATTCTAAAATTAAGTTTTTATTTCTTGTGTCGTAATCATGCGATCGAAGTGAAAGTTTGAATAATGAACCTACGGAATAATTTTCCTTTAATGGTACATGACTCTAAGGCCTATACATTTAACAATCCAACATGGCGACCATCCGAAATATTTAGACGGCTCTGAAGACCTACGAATCTACTATAGCAATCTAACTGAATATTTTTATATTCATAGGGGCTATGAACATAAGCTCACCTATAGGACTTTCAATAACCTGGTGATCACAAATCCAACATGGCGGCGACGTGAAGTATGAATATTCACATGGACGTTTCTCGCAATTTAACCTTCCGAGTGCAGTGGATCTTGGTACAGTAAATCCTTATACGAATGTTAATCCACTGGCATCTAATTTATTTCAATTGTTTCCATAACAAAAAGATGGCAGCTGTGCGAAATTTTAAAATCTTGTTGTTAATTCTTGTGTCCTAATCATGCGATTGAAGTTTGAATGCTACCATTTTTTCCAAATAAATATATCCATTCATTGTATCAATCTTTTATCAATAACTTTCTATGTGCTATTTATTATTTGTTGCACTTTTTTTGATAGTATGTTGCTCTTTCTAGCTATCATTTAAACTATATATTACCCCATTTTGGTAATCCTGTCTGAAGATTGAACTAAATGAATTCATTGGCCTGAAGATATAAGTTTTTTCTCTCTCCTGTAAAATTTATGACTGTGGAGATATTCTTTTTTGAAAACAAGCACCTCAATTCTGGTCGTGGGGCTGGAACGGGACAACTGAAACTCGTGAGGTAAAACTGAGAAGAGTTAGGTTCGATTCTCCCCTCGGATATCCTTGTGAGTGTTTTCAATGGTGTCCCCACTTCTACTCCAGGCAAATGCAGGGATGGTATCTGACTTATAGCCACGGTCACCTCCTACCCAAATCCTAGCCCTGATTACAAATGCTCTCAATAATACAGACACCTCAATAACATAGGTAACTACACAGTACACGGGGCTACATTAACATAATGCACTGGGCCAGTAAATGAATCAAGAACAATCGTTACTGAATAGTACATTATGCAACGAGCCTATAATGGTAATAATTAAGACACAAGTATGTTTATAAAACGAGCGTATACGAGTTTTATAATTTCCACACGAGTGTGTTAATTACCATCATAGGCGAGTTGCATACGACTGTTTATGTTCGACGACAATTATTATAACTATTTTATGTTCGAACTAAAATATTCATAAATATCTGTCGAGATTTCGCCAGTTTTATGTACTGAACAGAGCGCATGAGACGCAGGGAATGCCTTGTATTTGACCATGGCCACCTCGATTACTCTACTATGACACTAGGCCAGGCAGTGTGATTTACATTAGAAGGCCGTGG
The DNA here is from genome assembly GCA_946902985.2 of Meconema thalassinum. NCBI lineage: Eukaryota > Metazoa > Arthropoda > Insecta > Orthoptera > Tettigoniidae > Meconema > Meconema thalassinum. Next base: position 259,505,372 of record OX336388.2, read on the forward strand.
AACTCAGCAACTCAGCGCATCTAATTATCTAATTGGTCAAACAACTGTTTCTTGAGCTCTGATTGGTGGGAGAAACTGTTTCATAATGAAAAATAGTGTTATAATGAGCCTCATTATAGTACAGTTTTTTGACAGATAATAGTCAGGGTCGAACATAAAGTTATAATATCACATTCTTCTCTTAGGTTAATCACATCGTAGCAAAATATTCTCAAAGTATCTCTACCTACCTGTTTTCAGCAAAGTAAATAAACCAACCGAGCGAAGACTGATGTACTTAGGGACGATGAAACACGAATGTTTATGTAGTATTAATTTAATAAAATTGACAGAGGAGCCGGTTATCCCACGGGACATGTCTTCGCTTTCTGGAGCACAGATTCACACACAATGACTTGCATCCGGGATTCTGTTGTGCAAAACTACTTTTAACCACCTGAGTCACGGAGGGACCATTCAAGATTATAATATACAATTTATATTGGCCATTTACTGAACCGACTGATGCACAAAATATCGTTATCACTATAGAGGCATACAGTATTTTCGATTGAGAACCATCGCCCCTCAACTTTTTAGTCTTGTACCATTGGTGAATCGATCGCTTTTACGTTCAATATCAGCAACAATAATTATTCCCTAACACTCAAAACGCCAGAAATACAAGGTGTTCGTAAAGTTACCGCGCTCAATATTTCTGATTTTTTTTGTGACGTATTACACACACACATCTAGTGATAACGCACTATAGTTCTACAAATCTTCAAGTGCAGAAAAAAAATTTTTAAACTCCGTTGGAAGTATTCTGAAAGTACAGAGAGTACTAAATGCTCAGATAAAAACTTACTCGTTTTCCGCACATTGGGTTTCCACAGTTCCAGTTGGCAAGATATGTTGTAAGTGACCATTTTAATGCAGGCACAAATTTGCACCCTTACACATGTTTTGTGGCACTTTCTTCAAAATTGCTGGTGTTATTTCACTAATACATTTAGACATTGATTCTTTGAGTTCATGTAAGGATTGCGGATCATTTTGTATACGTCTTTTAAATACCCCCACAAAAAATTGGAGAGGTTTAATCTGGCGAATGAGGAGACCACAAATTTCCTGAGATTAGGCAACTTGATTTCCAAAACAATAAAAAAAAGATACGAGCCTTACAGTAGTCGCATTTGATGTGTAACGTCTGACATGTTATCCTACTATGAAATTGAGATGAAATGTATGTGAAGTCATCTGACATGTTATCCTACTCGTATATTACACAGCTTGGAGACTCTCAAAATGTTAATTTACGCTCCGTTTTCATACTGGTACTATGATGAATGTAGTCTATAAATTGAATTGGAGATATGCTACTGTCACACTCGTTTGAACAAACATCACATATTATATTGTAAATTAAGAGGAGGAATGAAACCATAGTCTCTAGCCTATACAAATTGCACCTGTGTGAAGCTAAATTGGATAGGTTAAGAATGTAAACAACGCTCTTAGGTTTCTACGTTCGTTGCCAAGAGCCGACTGCGGTGGCGTCTAGTAGCTAAGTTCTGAAAATGGTCTAGTAGTCGTTGACGGTGGCGCTTGGTGGCAAAAGTAGGAACTATTTGAAAAATTCTAAGTTGCAGTCTGCACTTAAATAAATAAAAAATAGTGCTCTCGGCACGCCGGAAGGCGGAGATGGATTTCACCGGACAAACTTGGGGATAGGCAAAAATAGGCAGAATATGCAGGTTTTCGTAGAAGGATCAGACCTCATTTATTGCGAGAAAGTATTTTATAATTGGAGCTTAATTAACTTTGTTTTTCGTCATTTTATGCATATTTTAAACATTTTATTGTCCCATGATGACGGTAACCTTCTTGTCATTTGAAGTCCATTTTTAGCCTATTATCAATTTTGAAAAAATAGGCGTATGAGGTCACCTTTTGTCCGTGTGTGTGTGCGTGCGTGTGTGTGTGTGTGTGTGTGTGTGTCCCACTAATAAATTCTAAACGGCTGGAGCGATGTCAATGAAACTCGGTAAGTTCATGGCACTATTTCGGGCGACCCCGACCATGCCCTTCAAATTTTGATACGTCTCACCAATCCAACATGGCGGCTGTGCGAAATATTTCACCAGCATTCAATATCTCCGAAACTGTTACCAATATCACCTTGGAATTTATTACGGTGATAATGGAAACTACTAGAAGTTCACCTATGTGACTTTTGAAAAACTGGTAACCACAAAACCAACATGGCGGCCACGTGAATTTGCGACTTTTAAATAGACGTTTCTCGCGATTTAACCAACAAAACGCAATAAAACATGGTAGAGTATATGTTTACACATATTGTAATGCACCGACATTTAACTTCGTTCAATTGTTTACATAACCACAAGATGGCGGATGTGCGAATTATTTCACCGGCATTCTATATCTCTGAAACTATTAGCGGTATCATCCTGAAATGTTGTACGGAGATAAAGGGTACTGATACAAGTTTATACATGTAACTTTCATAAACCTGTAAAGTACAAAACGAACATGGCGGCCAAGCGAATTTGAAAATTTCAAATACACCTTTCTCGCGTTTTAATGTTCCAAACGCAATGAAATCTCGTACAAAAAATGTTTATACACAATGTAATGCACTGGTATCTAATTTAGTTCAATTGTTTACATAACCTCAATATGGTGGCTGTGCGAATTTTAAAATTATGTTTTTATTTCTTGTGTCGTAATCATGCGATCGAAGTGAAAGTTTGAATAATAAATCTACGCAGTAATTTTCCTTTAATGGTACATGACTCTATGGCCTATACGTTTATCAATCCAACATGGCGACCATCCGAAATATTTAAACGGCTCTGAATATCTACGGATCTATTATAGCAATAAAACTGATTTTTTTATGTTCATAGGGGCTATGAACTTAATTTCACCTATAGCACTTTAAATAACCTGGTGATCACAAATGGCGGTGACGCGAAATATAAATATTCACATGGACGTTTCTCGCAATTTAATCATCCGAGTGTAGTGAAACTTGGTTTAGTAAATCCTTATACGAATGTTAATCCACTGGCATCTAATTTATTTCAATTGTTTCCATAACCACAAGATGGCAGCTGTGCGAAGTTTTAAAATCTCCTTTTTACTTCTTGTGTCCTAATCATGCGATCGAAGTTTGAATGCTACACGTACACAGTGATCTTCATGTAACATTACATAACTCTAGGACCAATATAGCCTATATAACATCCAACATGGCGACCATCCGAAATATTTAGTCGGTTCTCAATATCTACGAATCTATTACAGCAATCAGACTGAAATGTAGTATGTTGATTGTGGCAGTTAACATACGTAGGATATATGAAAATAGGCTGTATAGTTCATCACGGAACTACTTGTTATACTTGTGGTCACACTGTCCTTATGCAAGGTTTCGACACTGAAGTGTAACTATGTAAAGGTCTGTTACTTCTTCACGCAAAATTACATCTCCCGCAGAGATTTTGCTTGGTTCCTCAGTTTAGGGGCTGCGACAACGCGGTCATGTAACCCCGTGTACTTTGGGTGAGTGTAGAATCTGTCTGATAAACGGTGTGAATTGTGATGGCTGTATTAGTCTGTAATTCAGGTAAGGACTGCAGACGATCAATTTCAAGCAGTAGTTCCTAATGTTGCTACCAGATACTACCGTCAACGACACCTAGCTGTGAACATGGCTAATAGATGCCACCGCAACCAGCAACTCGCAACGAACGTTGGAACTTCCCCTCCAGAGGAAAGCATACTGAGGGATTTTAGCGCTCTTAGAAAATCCGACGACTTTGGCCGGCTTTGAACCCGCGACCTTGGACATAGAAGTTCAGCATGCTACCAGTTACGATACCGAAGCCACTTCACACTTATTCAGATGGAAATCTGAATCTGATCTCGTGCAAGTGCGTTGTCATGGCAACGTCTGATGGCTCATCCCTCATCAATTTAGTAGTGTTGCCATGGCAACCACTGATAGCTCTTGGCATTTTCTTATAATTACGAAATCATTTTTCTCATCCCTTGGCGTAAAGGTGGGTCATATCAAAAATTCTTTCTGACAAAAGTTTTAGGTAATTATTAGGGGAATATTGTCCATTTTGTACGGTTTTGATATTGTGCCTATTGAGAGAGATATGATTAATGTTTCCGAAAAACCCACTTTTTCCCACCCCTTTGGTCAATGGTTGGTGCTATAAAAAAACTCTTCAAACATAAATTTTTGGGCTTTATCCGACACATAGTATGAACTTAGAACGGATTCGATATTTCACATATTAAGAGAGTTATAGCAATATTTCACTTTTTAGAAAAAAAAAGCCCCCCATTTTCACCCCCTTCGACCGATTTAGCCCAGTAACGAAATCTACCGAGATTTTATAGGTATACATATTCGGTAAAATATTCAAAGTGATTGGTACAAAATTACGGCAGTTATCGTGTCCACAAGAAAAAGCCTCCGTGGCTTAGGCGGCAGCACGCCGGCCTCTCACCGCTGGGTCCGTGGTTCAAATCCTGGTCACTCCATGTGAGATCTGTGCTGGACAAAACGGAGGCAGACAGGTTTTTTTCCGGGTACTCCGGTTTTCCCTGTCAAAATTTCATTCCAGCAACACTCTCCACTATCATTTCATTTCATCTGTCATTCATTTAATCATTGCCCCAGAGGAGTGCGTCAGGCCTCGGCAGCCGGCACAGTCCATATCCTCGCCGCTAGATGGGGGCTTCATTCATTCCATTCCTGACCCGGTCGGAGACTGGAAACAGGCTGTGGATTTTTTTCATCGTGTCCACAAGAAACTGATATACATATATACATAAATTATATATAAACATTTGAACTGACGGTCATTTTGGGGTCAGGGGGATGTGAAACGCAAAGATATGTCGAAATTTTCCGGAAGTCAAAACATGGTACCCATTGAAATAGTTAGCTTTCTAATTTAATCTACCTAACAGATAACACACACTAATACAGTCATCACAATTAACACTGGTCATCAGACAGATTCTACACACACCCAAAGTACACGGGGCTACATGACCGCGTTGTCGCAGCCCCTAAGCTTAAGAAACAGCCATCTCTAGCCTATCTATAGACTACTAGAAATAATGTTCAATACAATCAAATTTCCCAACTCCTGCTTGGTGAAACTATTGTTATTTAAGTTAGATAAATCGTAATTTCATGTATATTCTGTTAAAATGACGCATAATGTTATGATATATATCGTTTAAATCGATAATCCGGTAGCAAAAATAATTGCCGGTACTGGGGTTCGAACCTAAGACATGATGATCTGCAGACCAAGATGTTATCCACTTAGCCATTACGACCACAGACATTTAGAGTACAAGACAGGTACTCATTTTCACGTGTCAGTAATAATATGGAAGTATTTGTTTATGCTCCATTAATATTTTGCTTTTTTTCGATAATGTTCCTGCCTGGAATTGAATTTTAAATTAGTTATGAATACACCTACTTGACATTAAAAGGAATTCCTATGGTGGTCTAGCCCAGTTACCGTATAAAAAAATTCCTCTCGGCACGCCGGAAGGCGGAGGTAGATTTCACCGGGCAAACTAGGGGATAGGCTATAATAGGCAAAATATGCAGGTTTTCGTAGGAGGATCAGACCTCATTTATTGCGAGAAAGTATTTTACAATTGGAGGTTAGTTAACATTTTTTCGTCTTTCTATGCATATTTTTAACATTTTACTGTCTTATGGGGATGGTAACCTTCTTGTCATTTGGGGTTCATTTTTTTATACTTGTGATCACACTGTCCTTATGCAAGGTATGGAACTAATGTGTAACTATCTAACAGTCTGTTACTTCTTCACGCAAAATTTTATCTCCCGCAGAGATGTTGGTTGGTTCCTCAGTTTAGAGGCTGCGACAAGGTGGTCATGTAACCCCGTGTACATTGGGTGTGTGTAGAATCTTTCTGATAAACGGTGTTATTTGTGATGACTGTATTAGTCTGTAATTCAGGTAAAGTCTGCAGACGGTCAATTTTAAGTAGTAGTACCTAACTTTGTACCAAATACTAACGTCAACGACACCTAGCTGTGAACTTGGCTGCTAGATGCCACCGCAACCAGCAACTTGCAACGAACGTTGTAACTTCCCTTCCGAAGGAAAGCATGCTGACGGATTTTTAGCGCTCTTAGAAAATCCGGCGACTTTGGCCGGCTTTGAACCAGCGATCTTGGGCATAGAAGTTCAGCATGCTACCAGTTAGCCGCTTGCCTCATAGTCAGATGGAACAAGAAGTTCCGTGACGAACTAAAGAGCCTACTTTTCTTAAAATTAAGGTTCATGCCAAATATTAATCTACAGTATATGAACCTATCTAGAATAATGACGAAATTAAGTGGGTAATATCGAAATGTCTTAATTAGTTCGAAATAAGGTATACTAGGCATAATGTAGCCTAATAGAGCAATACTGTTGGCAGCTCAGGTGACTGAATATATTCTTACTTCCATCTCCTAAGGTACAGAATACAAAATGTGGTTGAAGTCCAAAGGACGTTACATGGAGTTAGACATTGGATCTATTAGTACACGTAAAAGCATGTTGGCAACAATGTCATGCGAGTGCTGGACAGAAATAATCTGAAATATTATATCTTTTTGTGCCAATTTTGGATGAAATCCATTTGTTGGTATAGAAGTTACATATATTTAAAAATTGGTCCTATCAGCTGGCTTAGAATCATGTTGGTAGAACTGACGTATATAAGTTACTCCAAATTAATGTAAAATGTCAGGTAATATACGTGTGCATAGTTTAGAGCTGTCGGCTTGCATACTTTCTGATATATTGGTATTTTGATACAAAATAGAGAGCAATTATTAACAGTTGGCAGCCCTGGTTGCTCTTAAGAATACACCCAGTCATATCTATTTATGTACACATATTACATACAAAAATTGGTTGAAATCCAATTGATAGTGTAGAAGTTATATGCATTTAAAAATTGGACTTATCAGAAGGCCTAAAATTATTTTGGCAACACTGTCATGTATGGCCACCTGGAAATTAAACTGAAATAGTATTATCTACATGTGTGCCAATTGTAGAATAGCTCCCATGTATACCTTCCAAGATATCCAACATGGAGCTCAAATTTCTAGTGCGTTTTTTTAGCAGTTGGTAGCACTGACATCTTTTTCAAATATGGGCCTGAGATATTCCGGTATACATCTTTACTCATACTAAATTTGGTTTCGATTGCTGCAGCCGTTTAGGAGTTGATAGGGGGGGGACACACACACAGCCTGCCAGCCAGACAGAAGGACATACAGACAGACAGACAGACAGACAGACAGACAGACAGACAGACAGACAGAAGGACGGACACATTTTCCTGGATATATCTCATAAGTCTACTTTTTCCTCATTTTTGAAAAGTGTGAAACGTAGGCTAAAATGAATGTGATCTCGTCAATGGCGTTGTCTTGGCAACCTCGGATAGATCATCCCTCATCAATTTAAAAGCGTTGTTATGGTAACCTCTGATGGCACTTGGCATTTTTTCAAATTCCGAAATCATTTTTCTCATCCCTTGGCGTAATGGTGGGTCATATCAAAAATTCTTTCAGACAAAAGTTTTAGGTAATTATTAGGGGAATATTTTCCATTTTGTACGGTTTTGATTTTGTGCCTATTAAGAGAGATATGATTAATGTTTCCCGAAAAACCCACTTTTTTCCACCCCTTTGGTCAATGGTTGGTGCTATCAAAAAACTTATTTGACATAAAGTTTTGGCACTTATCCGACACATATTATGAACTTTGAATGGATTCGATATTTCACGTATTAAGAGAGTTATAGCGAAATTTCACTTTTTCAAAAAATGCCCCCCATTTTCACCCCCTTCGACCGATTTTGCCCATTAACGAACTCACCCGAGATTTTATAGGGATACATATTATGTAAAAAATTCAAAGTGATTGGTGCAAAATTACGGCAGTTACCGTGTCCACAAAATACTGATATATATATATAGATAGATAGATACATATATACATATATACATAAATTATATATAAACTTTTGAACTGACGGTGGTTTTGGGGTCTGGGGGATGTGAAACGCGAAGATATGTCGAAATTTTCTGGAAGTCGAAACTTGGGACCCATTGCAATAGTTAGCTTTCTAATGAAATCTACCTAACATTGATATTCATTACATTGTTCACTGCATTACCGCAATGTGGGTTAATATCTTAATAGCCATTGTGCAGACATTTAATACCGGCTTTGCCGACTAGTTACAATGTTTCATATTGAACCCTTCAGAATAGCAGTGTTTTATGCAAGAATCTTGATCAAGGGGTCGCGCTCAGTTCATAGTGTGATGTTAACGTCCGCCAAACAACATGCTTTACTGAGGCAAGGGTCATAGGATTAAAACTATAATTAAGAAAGTAAGGAGACAAGACGTAAGATAATAACATGATTTAATAACTAATTGTGCATAAAAGAAAATAAACAAACAATAATAAAAATATATCCTCCCTGAATTTTTCCCTGACAGGAATATCTAACACTTTGAGGAGTCAGACGGATCTCCCCCTTTATAATAAAATTGTGGATCCTAGTTCCACTACCTTTATTTGAGTTTTATGTGCGCGTGATGACTAACTACGAGAAAATGAGTACTTGGATGACCGTTCGTTTACAACGGGTTAACAGCCACGGTGCTCACGAACAATCACCACGTAAATCAACGTTTATGGATATGGGCATGACATTAATAAAAACCCTTAAAAACTCTAATGCTGACACACACACTACAAATCTATTATTTACAGGAATCTCTCTGAGATCCTCATTAGCGCGATGACACACTTAACAACATGAGCTACCAACTGGCCAATTGCTCAATACACACAAGGAAAGACAGCATTGCACATGACTCACAGGTCACTGAAATGAAAATAAACCTGGAATAAACCAACAACAACAAAAGCCTGACCGGCTAAGATTACTTTATGTGAACAAAACTGCATGTTAAGGTAACGCTTCGGAGATTATCGTGATTCGTAGGCAACTCCCATTTATTTCAACAATTTTTACCATTGATCAGTTCTTATCTGTAATTCAAGTAATTAGGGAGCCAACGAGCACTCCTCACTAATGATCATGTTTGCACGTTCAGACAGCCTTGTGAAACATCTCCCCCTTTCCTCAAATACTTGTCGAGTCCCACTCCAGTGTATATAAATAGCTGACCAGCTGTGCCGCTATCTCAAGGAATCAACAGCAACAAAAATCTCATCCAACTCAACATATGGTCAGACATAATCACATATCCACAATTGCCCTCGCAAGGATACAATATGGACCGGGTACCAAGCTGACAGAAATCAGTCTCAGCTGAAATTCCCGCTTGTAATACCACAAAAAAATACACACATACACACATCTGGGACTGACATGACGCTTTTCACACAGGTCTGCTGAATAGGTGCTCACGAGCATTAAACACAATATTTAAAACCTACGATAGAGCTGATTACTCTTCGTCACAAATTACATTGCTCCAATCGGCAATAGTCACACTGAATCTGATCAATAATAAATCTTCAACAATTTTAATTACCCTCCAATCTACTGTATAATTACATTAATTCAGTCCTACTTCTGAAACACAACAGATCTCCGAGAGACGTTTTTAACCGCATTGCGTAACATATGCAAACACGGCCGTTCACATAGCTACGTTAGTTAACACAACACAAAAACAAGAACCTTCCACTAACAACATTCGTGCGAGCTGCTTCCATACAAAAGTGTGTCAGACCAAAACTAAATATACTACGTTAATCACACAAGCAATGTATTTTCAAACAAGATGTTCAGTAAAGAACATATAGCCTACTTTCTCCTAAATGTATGAGTATAGTTATAACTCGTTGTTATTATCAAAGAGTATAATAGAACTATTCTTTGTTGAAGACCTTAGAAACGATTTACCTCTACCAAACGCCACGACCTAGATAAAAACTGCTACCATCATTGAAGAAAGAAAGAAAGAAAGATAAGAAGTATATCAAGAATGTTATGGATCTGGAGACATAATCGACCGGACTGGCGGCGTGGCTCAGCGGTAACGTTCTCGCTTGCTGGGCCCTAGGTTGCAGGTTCGTATCCTGGCGCAGTCAGCTGGCATTTGAGGGTGCACAAATGCGAGGGAGCCGTGTCAGTACATTTACTGGCACGTTAAAGATCCCCCTCGGGCCAAAATTCCGGCACCCCGGTGTCTCTAAAAGCAGCAGTAGTTAAAAGGGATGTAAAACCAATAACATTATTATTATTATTATTATTACGACCTGCCGTGGGCAACATCCAACTTTGAGTTGAGGCATGTCTTTACACGTCTGGTTGTGCATGGCTTTCACAACCCTAATTGAATTAACAAATCTTTCCATGACCCTACAGAGACGTGTGTATACAAACTATGTGGATATTTTCGATAATATAATCCTAACAGAGCGAGTGCATTCTAGCGGCCAGAATAAGAAACTTTTCAATAAAATCTGGAAGTTACCTTTTTGGCAGCTAGATGTCTCGAGTAAATCTGCTGGCAAATTATGTTTTAATTAAATATATATTTTACACCATAATGTGGACAATATAACGCTTAATAACATTTTCAAGTAACGCAAAATAGGCTGTTACAAACCCTTTAAAATAAAAAGTTAAAATGTATCGTAGTATCAACTTGTCATTCTTCAAATTCGATGCGCATAGAATGATAATGGTATAGTAATCAATGGATCCCCACGTAGACTAGTCGGGACATCTAGTGGTGAAATATCGAACAATATAATCCTAACAGAGCGAGTGCATTCTAGCGGCCAGAAGAAGAAACTTTTCAATAAAATCTGGAAGTTACCTTTTTGGCAGCTAGATGTCTCGAGTAAATCTGCTGGCGAATTATGTTTTAATTAAATATATATTTTACACCATAATTTGCACAATATAACGCTTAATTTTAAAACATCTGAGTCATTACAAAACAATAAACATATAACATTTCAAGCAAAAAAACTAGCTCTGATCGGGTTTGAACCATAGGAATCTGAGCGACAGGCTATCGCTCTACCACTGAGCTAATTGTGTCAACGAATATCGTTCTATTTAAAATGACTTACATAGAACTTGTTAGCAAATAATGATTTATACTAAACGATTTCATCACTGGAGTATATTATTTATATATAATGCATTTCATACAAAGTTTATTTATTTTTTATCAGTACGCTATATTGCATTCAATACTCAAATTAGTGAAATATAAGTCAGGCACAAGATATCCGCTGCCATCTTGTCTTATTAATGAATCAGCTGAGCTTTTTAAAATCACGTCTGCACTATAGTATTACAAAATAAACTTTTAATTTCGTACGTGCCTCTTCCTTTAGAACAGTTAAAACGATTCTCGGCTCGATAATCGGAACTGGTGGGTCCCATGATATGGATTATAAAGTTTGCATAATTCGCACGGCCGCCATCCTGAAATGGTATGGCGGACGACCTTGTAGTTTGGTCACAGGACGCATCCTATACGAAGGTATGTTGTTACCAAATTTGGTAGAGATTGGATGATTTGGTTAGTCGTTATTTGATTTTACGTTTTGAACGTTTGAGTGGCCGCCATTCAGTTTTAGTAAAGATGGCGGCGATATAAAACATGACACTGAGGTGTCCTTTGCTAGTGCTACCTTTGTACCAAATTTCGTTCAATTCGCATTCACCGTGTTCGAATTGATAGGGGGGGACAGACATTCAGAGTACACACACTCACACACACACACACAGACTCACACACACACATACACACACACAGACTCACACACACACATACACTCACACAGACAGACACACTTTTTTCGCCCTGTGTTGATCTCATAAGTCTACTTTCATTTTTTGCAAAAATCGAAAGTAGGCTAAAAATATGTCCCATAAACCATAAGTTAATTTATCAAATAATAAAGAATATTATTTTGTACTCATCTCTCTTGTAGTCACCCGTCAAAGAACGTCAGCTGCCATTTCCCAACTGAATGGTTCTATCTCATCTCAGCCATCTGGACGGAGTGTTGAGAATTCCAAACTTCCTCTGTAGTCGTCGATGTCATCTCTGGCGCTGCTTCAAAAATTAGATTATTATACACTTGATATCTGACTACTAAATTCGCTGTTCAGGTACTACTTTCCCTGTCACAGTTCGATGGCGAATTATCGACGATACTGCCCCTACAAATATAGTACTGTGACTATCTATCACTGAATTTAACGCTTTACAATAACTTCTGTGTCCACGACACACAAAGTAATAGTCTATCTGTGTCCACGACACACAAAATAATAGTCTATCTGTGTCCACGACACACAAAATAATAATCTTATGCCTTCGACACACCAAATAATAGTCAACCTTGGCTCTTCATGCCACTTATAAATGAACTGGCCCTAGGTCTCGATGGGGGGGGGGAATTTATGTAAAAATTTCTCGAAATAATTGTCGTACAGGAATGAAATAAATATCACTGAATTCGTAGCATTGCATAGGTCAAGAATATGCCCATTAATCCTAGAATCGATCGTAGAGATTTTATCTAGGCGATTTCCCGCGTGAATGCTAGCCGAGCGTACCCACGCTAGACCTGCCGCGTTAAATAGGCATTCTTCTCTCATTGGTTCTCACATTTTCTGTAATTTGGCGGTTTATAGCATATCTTGGCGTCGTAGGAGTGTCCAGCCTGCTCATCAGCCACTCACGTAACTGCATCATATTTCTTCTAGGCGCGAATATTACAATGAACATACCAGCAGCATGTCTCACTGCGCGTCGCTTCTATTTGGGGCGGCCAACACCTGTCCTTCTGACACATCGCTATGCTATTTCCTTTCACAGCTAAAGTATTTAGCCTATTGTCAATCTGCTTCAGGTATGTCCCCGCTGTCTCCAACCAATGCTTGAAATTTCCTCATCACTGTCTGGCTACTTTCATGATGCTGGTTGAAATATTTATTAATTGGAGAAATAGAACATAGAATCATTTATCCAACAGAGAATAAAGGGTTCAATATAAAAGCATATCATCATTCAAAAACTGATACGAAGGCATGTGTTTTGTGTTTCAATGAGTTGACACCAGATTTCGCATGAGCGTTTACCGTTCAGTATGAAAGTGTTGAGGAAAGTTACTCGGCGAGTGGATGCCCATCACTTTTATCCAGAGATGGAAAACAGACTCCTAATAAATCATAATTGTTTTCAGCAAATATGATTTAATAAATATTTTTACACCAACGAACGACAACTTGATGATGATTTATAGTAGAAATATCTGTAATTGCGCCTCCAAACCTTGAAGTAATCCGTATGTTATATATGTACATTCCACATGGTACCACTGCCAGCTGGATCGGATCGCATCCCTCCTGGCTGCTCTAGCTGGCAGTGCGTCTTACATATTTCCGTCCGATCCACTTCCGTCCCATTTTTCAGAATCCCTCCCACAAAAATATCCTGCAACCGAGTAGAAAGATGTTACACATTAAAGATCGCAAGATAGCCACGGTCGTGTTAGCAGTATGACAAGTGGCACCATCTTGTTGGAACCAGCAATAGCGCTCATCCTCTTCCAAAGTTACGAATCTTTGCACAATGACCCACTTTCAGCGCTTTATGTGTGGACCCAATTAATGCTCCAAGTTCTTGTGACAAACGTCTTACAGATTTCGGAGGAGATCTCTCAATGCGCTGCCGAACATCGCGAAGGAAAGTGTCAGTAATTAATTTAGGTCTCCTACATTGTTCTTTATCACCCACATAGTCTGTGTCAGAATATTGGAATCCAGCCGAAATATATATCATAAATGTCTACGGATGTCAAATTGGCAGGTGAAAAGCTAAAGGAAGTAGGACATGTCTCTAACTTAGGAAGTAAAATAACCAGTGATGGACGAAGCAAAGAAGATATAAAAAGTAGGTTGGCTCATGCAAGGAAAGCATTTCTACAGAAACGGAATCTGTTGACATCGAATATAGATTTAGGTATTTGGAAGCCATTTTTGAAAGCCTTTGCATGGAGCGAGGCACTCTATGGAAGTGAAACTAGAACTACTGGTGCAGCAGAAAGGCGTTTGAAATGTGATGTTACAGGAGAATAATGAAGATCAGATGGGTAGATAGGGTAACAAATGAAGAGGTATTAAGACGAGTGGGAGAGGTGAGATGTTTTTGGCGACTGCTAATGAAGAGAAGAGATACAGTAGGTCAGTAGGACACATATTAGGACACCCAGGAATAGCAAGCTTAGTTATCGAAGGAAAGGTCGAGGACAAGAACTGTAAGGGTAGACCAAGGTTAGAATATGTTAAAAAGATTGCCTCGGATTTTGGGTGTGGTAGCTATGTAGAGATGAAACGAATAGCTCAGGACAGGGAAGCATGGAAGACTGCATCAAACCAGTCAAAAGACTGAAGACTCAAACAACAAAACAGTCTGTGTCACGAAACCTGCGCACAAGATCGTTCAAAGAAGATTTACCTGGTTAGGGTTCATCAGGAAATCGATGTCTCCATTTTTCCACAAATCTCTCTTAACTTTTGCACTCAAAATAAGCCACCAATAAAGTGACCCGTTGTCGCCCGCTTGACTTTGTACGACTCACACTGCACAAGGCAACAGCCGCATTGTTCTGACACGACTACAACTGATGATAACATCTCACAGCCAACTTATTCCGTCAGATTCGGGAGCTACGGTTTTTCAAAGCTAGAGCCTGGTGACTTTACGAACACCCTGTAGTTTCCAATAGAAAATGAAATCGGCAACATGTTGGTTTGCTTGTCAATCTCCGGCACGATACACTTTTAGAGGTTTAAACTCTATTATTGACAGTTGACCTATGTAGATATACTAGCAGGGTTGTTTTCATTCACGGGTTGGAATTCCCCAAGGCTTGCTGTCCATCCCACCCTTGCCAGGTATTACCCTCCGGGCCGGAGGGACCCGGAGCTACTACCATTCCCTGAAGTGAGGCTATCCCTATGGTAGACTATGGTAGCAGAATTATTATTATTATTATTATTATTATTGTTATTATTAAGCTTGCCACCGTGGGTGAGTGGCTATCGTGTCGGATTACTTACCCGAAGCTTTCAGGTTCACTCCTGGCCGTGGTAAGTGATTTTTGATAGACGGCAAAAATCACGATACCCATGTTATATGATGTTGGCATGTTAAAGAACCCATTTGAATTCAGTAGGCCGTGTTCATAATGGCAAAATTAATCTCGAGATTTTCCGCCAACACAAAGTTCCTCATTTCTCTACTAGAAAGCGCTATAGTGTCAAGGAGCTTAGATATCTAACCTCCTTGACTTTCATAGTGCTTGAAGGAACAACAAAATTCGACATGCAAGCTGCCCTCTGGGTGTCAAATAAAAAAGCTTGCAACCGGCACCCGAGACCATACGATAGCATTATTTATTTATTTTTTATTTGTGAATTGACCACTTTGGATCACGCAACAATTTCATTTTTTTATTATTTATTATTATTATTATTATTATTATTAAAATTATTGGTAGTGCGAGATATATGAAGGAGTACTACCGTATATGAACAACAAAGGATTGGTAGCTTTTAGAGGAGTGAGGCAAGGTAACATTACGGGATTTTTATATGGACCATTTGCTGAAGAGCGTAAGCTGGATTATTGGGATTCAATTAAGTGGAATCCAGGTAAGTATTCTGGCTTATGCTGATGACCGTTGAATTGACATGCTCTGACGAAAATTTAGAAGCCAACAAGTTAGACCTTAAACGGAAGTATAGGAAACCTATATATTTAAAACACTAAGCTGATTTATGTTACCGCGAGATTGAGAAAACGTCTTAACCGATTGACTTTGTAACGCATTCTAACGAAAGCTCTTGGCATGTAGATTTGCAGAGTGTCTTTAAAAGGAAGATATTCTGTATGTTAGGATATATTATTAAATCATTAACGAAAAATGTAATATTTGTCGCTCCCACGCTTGCGCACAATGGCTCTATTCCACCGGAGAAATGGCGGATCCCGGCGCGTCTTACTGAGATCATTGTTTATGAGAATTAAAAAGGGGGAAATAATGTTGTGGCTCTATGGCTCAGACTTTTAGAGTAAGTATATGTGGAGGCAAATCACTTAATGGGCAGAGAGCTATATTCCTTCGACTTTATTTAACATCTTCTGATAAAACACTTCAATTTTCCAATTTCCAATTCGCTTGGCGTACTTTATCACAATCAATGAAGCTCAAGGGGAAATTCTGGAACGTGTAGGTCTCTATTTGCTTCATGAAGGTTTCAGTGATGGCCAGTTATACGATGCGAGGTCGATCTTTCAACGCCCTTGAAGTTGCAACAGTGTCAAAAAGTAATCGTTCAAAAAATGCATACTGTATAAGAGAATCCTTCAGTAAATATTTTCCCAATGACCCTCATGTTTTGACGGGTCTCAACTAGTACAATATTAAAATCATCATTTGAAAAACGAAAGTGGTATCAGTAGAAAGAAACGCAGAATAATATAATACCAAATGGGAGCAACTAAATTGGAGCTGGTGGACTATTTTAAGTACTTGGGGTGTGTGTTCCCACAGGTTGACAGAACAGTGAAAGATATAGCGACAATGCGTAGTAAAGCCATTTCATTGAGGTCTCAGTTATGATCTAGTATAGTCAGTGCAGCGACGAAACCCGCTCTGCGTCGCTCACTATTTATACCAGGGCCATCCACACAGCGCTCCGGCCACGCTCTAAGCCAGTGCTCCGAGCGCTTTGGTGGAAGGTACTGGTGGGAGGAGCTTGGAGCGTGGTCTGCCCACCGAGCAGAAGAGAGCAATGTTTGGCTCAACGTACATTTGTGATCGTCTCTTTTCTGCTTTTAAGCTTACCAAAAGTAAACATTGTGCAACAATGAGCTATAGAAAATTGCGCAATTGTTCACGAATAGCTGTGTCTAGAAATATTGTACCCAATTTGGAGAAGATTGTTTCCTCCAAAACCAAAACTCATAAAAACGACGGAGCAAAATTCACTCAAGTTTGTACTATCTGTTCATATTGGTAAAATGTTGTTGAATTTTCCTCTGTAATATGTTCACATTTCAGTTTGGAATACTCTTTACTTAACACTTGTGTTCGTTTCCTGCGCATTCCATACATTGGAGTACCATCCGATTTGTATATGCCCATTTGTCGGTCAAATTTTATTTATTGTTACCGAGATCCCCGAATGGTAATTATTTCTTTACAAATGTTAATTGCTTAAACCATATGCATAATCTTGTTATCAATCACTTATTCATAGATATTATAGTTCTCACCTCGAGTGTTACAGTCGCTCGCTACCTCAGGCGTCCTCACTCCCGACATACAGGGCTTCTACTGGTTGATCCACTGTCCGCTGAGTAGTGTCGACTGACGTCACCCTGACTTTCGTTCGACCAATGGCAGGTCTTTGTCTGGTCGGGCGATCTCCAAACTTCGAGAGAGTTCCATGGTCCCTATTTAAGACGCCGCTTGCTGGCGTTCTTCACCACTTCTGATCCACCACTTCTGATCAATCATCACTTTGGATCACTTCAACCTGCTGGTCACCGCTACTGCATCTCATGACACCATCGCTGATATCTACGCTACCGAGCAGTTACGTCACGAGATCTGCACCATGACGTATTGCTCAAGATGGCAAGAATAATTGCCAGCCGCTGTACTCTTCACCTTCACCTTAGAGAGGATGCTTGGAATCGTCTTTCGAAATATTGCTGGATCATCTCTTGGAAACTATAAATGTCATTCCTGCGCAAGAAAAGAAGAGAGAGTTGACATTTTATCGATGGTGCACATATCTCTAGGCCATGTACGCCTCCTTCCGAGAAAACCGTGAGGACTTTTAAATCAACATTTATGCTAGCTGGAACTTTTTAAGGAGCTGGCTCTTCAACCCTCTTCAAAGATAAGTTCAATTTAGGAAGAATAAATTATACTAGTTATTTTATAATCTTAATCAGTTTTATGGTTCTATCTTTTTATAAAGTGCATTTTTATATGTTAAGCTCAACTTCTCTCCAATCAAGCAAGCTTGTTTCATGGACCTTTCTTTAATCTGGGTTTCTGTCATCAGGCCCTCACACTTTGCTACATTTATAATTGTTCATTTCTGTGATAAGCACTTAAGTGCAATTTGTTTATTCATTATAAATTTATTATTAGGAATAAAAATTGTTAATGTATTGCTACCTACATTGGTTTTCTAGTCACGTATTTCATGCCCACTACCCCGCACCGCTTCAGTCTAATTTTCTTGACCACAGTAGTTATTTTGTCCAGGCTTTCGCCTGATGCGTTTCGTTCTCCCGTATGGGGAAGTTTTAGGGCAGAACTTATACTTCTCCAATGCGGTATATTTTTTTATGGCAAAACAGCCCTATCAATATGATGTCAACTATCCCCCGTCGCCCGCACGACTGTACGTACCATACGCATCTAGTTAGCGCGGTCCGAGCATCGTTCGTCTGTCTCAGGTCTTTTCGCTACCACAGTGTAGTGGTGGTAGGGGAAGGAGCGCTAGTCTGACTGCCCAGTGCTCCCCGAGTGCAATGACCGGATGGCCCTGATTTAGACAGACCTTGCTGTATGGGAGTGATATCTGGCTGGATGCAGGGTATCTTATTAACAAGTTGGAGGTAACATGAATGATTGCTGAGACAAATAGACGGGAGCCATGTCAGAAGGGCACTCGTAATGAAAAGATGGAGGCTAAGTTAGAAATGAACACGCTAGAAGAAACTGTTCGTATGAGCCGACTCAGAAGGTGGGATCATGTGATGAAAATGTGGAAGGAAATATTACCCAAGTGATTGATGTGGATATTTACTTCCAGGAATTCAGCGTTCTAGGTGAAAATCTGCGTCTACTTTTAGAACACTCTTGGACAATCTTCAATATGCAGAGAACTTCCACCAACTCTCGATAGGGGAACGCTATACATGTTCAACGAGAAAGTGATGAGATTTTGCGGCTAGAAGAAAAAAAAGCGTCACATTGATAAACTGAATTATATCCTGATTTGTGAATACTACCACTACCACTTACTTTCTGTAAGTTTTCAGTAGCGTGGATAGTCTAATTAATAAGGTACAGCATTAGCAGAATACATTACATCATACAAAAAAAAAAGTTTAATCAAAACGTTATCCGCATCCGCCCCACAACTGCACGACTTTTATCCGCATCCGGCCCTCAACTGCACGACTTTTATCCGCATCCACCCCACATCTGCACGACTGTTATTCGCATCCGCCCCACATTTGCACGACTGTTATTCGCATCCGCCCCACATCTGCACGACTGTTATCCGCATCCACCCCACATCTGCACGACTGTTATCCGCATCCGCCCCACATCTGCACGACTGTTATTCGCATCCGCCCCGTATCTGCATGACTGTGATCCGCATCCGCCCCACATCTGCACGACTGTTATCCGCATCAGCCCTGCATCTGCACGACTGTTATCCGCATCCGCCCCACATCTGCACGACTGTTATTCGCATCCGCCCCGTATCTGCATGACTGTTATCCGCATCCGCCCCACATCTGCACGACTGTTATCGGCATCCGCCCTGCATCTGCACGACTGTTATCCGCATCCGCCCCACATTGCACGACTGTTATCCGCATCAGCCCTGCATCTGCACGACTGTTATCCGCATCAGCCCTGCATCTGCACGACTGTTATCCGCATCCGCCCCACATTGCACGACTGTTATCCGCATCCGCCCCACATTGCACGACTGTTATCCGCATCCGCCCCACATCTGCACGACTGTTATCGGCATCCGCCCTGCATCTGCACGACTGTTATCCGCATCAGCCCTGCATCTGCACGACTGTTATCCGCATCCGCCCCACATTGCACGACTGTTATCCGCATCCGCCCCACATTGCACGACTGTTATCCGCATCCGCCCCACATCTGCACGACTGTTATCGGCATCCGCCCTGCATCTGCACGACTGTTATCCGCATCCGCCCCACATTGCATGACTGTTATCCGCATCCGCACGTTTGTTATCCATATCCGCTGACATTACAATAATATTTTCAATTTATTAGGTACAATATTAAAGCAACTCATTTATAAATTTGGGGAGAAATTCATTCCCCTAGGCTTTGTGTGAATCGCAAGACAATGTGGACTGATTTTTGTCCCTCTGAGTAACGACAAGTGAAACAGCGGGTGGCTAATTATAACACTTACTTAGTCGTCGGATATAGCCTACCCTCGCAGACAAGCGCAAGCATAAAGGACTTCTTTTTGGCAAAAGTCAGCACTAATGAAGAGTAGGCCTATTTCTATGACAGCCTTCTCTCACTTCTCTATTATCCTCATACAATCCAAGTGAAAGCAAATAGGTACATCTTAGCAAAAAATAAAATTATTTAAAAAAATCCAGTTCAACAGTTTATTCTAAAAACTATTCGCAAATTTACTCTAAACGTTATCCGCAGCTTATCCGCTATCCACAGAGCCAAGCAAACTAAATCCGCGAGGCAAAATAAGATGCGGATAACGTTTTGTTTATGCGCGCAGGACTCTAGCTTTAGTGTTATAATTTTGCGTTCCGATTTATTGATTTCTTAGCCTATTTTCATTTTATGAAAAAATAGGCTTATGAGATCACTTTTGTCCGTGTGTGCGTATAGAACGGCTGGAACGATTTCAATGAAACTCGGTAAGGACATAGTACTATTATGGCCAACCCCGACCGTGCCCTTCAAATTTTATTACGTCTCACCGACATAGCATGACGGCTGTGCGAAATACTTCATCGGCATTCTATATCTCCGATCTATTACTGATATCAGCCGGAAATTGTGTACGATGATAAAGGGCACTACTAGAAGTTCACCTATGTGACTTTCAAAAATCTGTTGACTACGAAACCAACATGGCGGTCAAGGGAAGTTGAACATTTTAAATAGACTTTTCTCGCGATTCAACCATCCAATCGCAATGAAACTTGGTACAGCAAATGTTTATGCACATTGTAATGCATTGGCATCTAATTTATTTCAATTGTTTACATAATCTCAATATGTTGGCTGTGCGAAATATTTCACCGGCATTCTATATCACCAAAACTATTACCGATATCACCCTGAAATGTTGTACCGTGATAGAGGGCTCTACTAAAATGTCACTTATAAGACGTTCAAAAACCTGTTAACTAGAAAACGAACATGGCGGCGAGGTGAAATTTATACATTTAAATATACTTTTCTCGCGATTTCACCATCCAAACGCAATGAAACTTAGTACAGAAAATGTTTAAACTTATTGCAATGCACTGGCATCTAATTTATTTCAATTGCTTTCATAACCACAAGATGGCACTTGTGTGAAATTTTAAAATCTGATTTTCATATCTTGTGCCCTACTCATGTGGTTGAAGTTTGAATACTACACCCACACAATAAGCTTCATGTAATAGTAGATAACTCTTAAGTCGTACATATATAGAAATCCAACATGTCGACGATCTGAAATATTTAGACGGTTCTCAATATCTACGAATCTATTACAACAATCAAACTGAAATTGTGTATGTTGATAGAGGCAATTAACATAAATAGGATATATGAAAATAGGCTGTATAGTTCTTCATGGAACTACTTGTTGTTGTATCTGTTCCAGGCTTTTCGTAATTTAGAGATTGTCCCTTTGTTTCGCTTCACGAATTAATCCACATGATTGTATGATTTTCCCTAAGTATTTGAAATGATTTACCTGAGGGATTTTTCCAAACATAGTAATCAGAGGTTGTTTGCCTAATTATTGAAGAGGTCCTTCCATGTATAATTATTATTATCCAGGCAGTGCTGTGCCCAAATCCAGTTGCCTAGATTTGAGGGTACAGCCCACAATGCTAAGTCCAGGATTGAAAGTTTGAATAGCGCGCGCCAAACCTTCTTAGAAGGAATTGGAAGCTTTCGACAGCCAAGAAATGGTTAAGTGACGTAGGCCGAGAGCGTCATAGTCGAGGCTAAATGTCATTAAATATTTCCCGATGGAGTAGAATCTTGAGACTAATATCAGATTACTGGCACGAACAAGTGAGGATGAATGTGCTTTATTTCGAGGAAATTGATTGAGCGTAAGCTGAGATATGAGATGTTTTAGTTCCAGCATTTTTTTCCCGCAGTGACCTTGTGTAGCCCGCTAAGGAGTACATAAGGCACGCCTGCCCGAGCTAAGTATGTTCACTTCTCCATAAGCACTCCGTTGCTATGGATATGTAGTACTTCGTAAGCGCTCTAGCCGCTAAACACTCTACGAAACTCCGAACATTGTTATAATCTTCGTGCACATGGTTGCAAATTCTTCGTTATTAACAGCACAGTTGCTGAGACTTAGTGTTTCGACAGTACATGGTTACTGGTATTAGGAAAGTGTTAAACATTTTAGTGATCTTCGAACTTTTCAAATGTTATCACCGAAGTGATAAAAATTTGTGGCACTGGTAATTATTTACTGCTACAACTGGACATATGGTAGACTTTGTCTACATTTCTTTCTTCTGTCCACAATTATTCAAAGCTGGATTATTTAATCCAACAGTCAGAGGACAAGCTTTTGTCTTGGTAGTGGACCAGCCAAGATAAATCAGTACTTTTACTATCATTCTTGCACAGTACAATTCTTTAGCCGACATTCGGAATACAGTTTTGCCTTGCGCAATCTGGAGAGTGAGAAACTCTGCCCAGCAAACTCGACAGAATTTGTACTAGTGCAGAACAGGATTATAAGTGTATTAGGAGTACAGAACACATCACAGTTGGGTCATGTTAATAATTTTCACCATGGATCATTTTGATCAGACCCCCGTCAACTTTACTTCAGCTTTTGAAGCTGGTAACATTTTTCTTCAAGATATTAAGGCTCCAAGTATGAATACCACTATGTCTGTGTAAGACCATTGCGGGTATAAAAT
Source organism: Meconema thalassinum (assembly GCA_946902985.2). NCBI lineage: Eukaryota > Metazoa > Arthropoda > Insecta > Orthoptera > Tettigoniidae > Meconema > Meconema thalassinum. The sequence goes on from OX336388.2 coordinate 259,528,489, forward strand.
GGAGGCCGATACAAGATTATAAATACGTGTCCTAATGGGGACAAGAAGACTGAATAATCTGATTCAGACCAGATTACAAGCATCAAGATCTACAAGAATGTAAGCTACAAATTTGAATTATTTTTATGCGTAGTTAGCTGGATTTCTCATATTTTTCTACAGTTGGTGTATTCTTTGGAGTACACTGTAAGATAGAGTAAACTTTTACTTCTCTTTGCTATAGTTCATTTCTTCCTTTTTCCCAAACACCAACAGTGATCTTCTAATTTCTCCTTGTTGGTTATGGTTCTCATGTTATCTGTGAGTCTGTTCTAGAGATATATCTTCCATGACCCACCTAGCGTCATCTAGCAGCGAATCTCTGAAGTTCCTCAATTCTTCGCTGTACAAGAGGACTTCTTTATCAATCTGGCCACCAGATCACGTCGCTATCGCCAGCTATCATCTCCGTGATGAAGAGAACTTCGTCTACTTTTTCACCCACCAGGCTGCGCTAGTGTCGCCTACTATCAACTCTTTGAAGACCATTTCATCAAGAGAAAATTTATTTCTGTTATGTTGTCTATTCTTAAATGTATTCCTTTTGTCTCCTACCCCCACTCTTTTCCCTTCCCTGGTCCCTCCGTGCTTCGCTGAGTGTGTCTCACTTGTACGTTGGAAGTTGACTCAGTCAGTTAGAGCTCCACTCAAGCTCGCCTCCTCAACTCGAGAGGCAAACCTTCAAATTCTACGCCATGTTGGAATCTTAGTATCAACCGTCAAAAGGATCATCGCCTTCTACATGAAGCAAAGATAAGTACCGACTTCAGGTTTTAACCTCATTCTCATCGTCTTTTAATGCCTCAATGCTTTTATTTGGATTTTATAGACAGTGAAAGTTGCCATGTGAAAATAACTGCTTTCAAGAGATCTTCTTGATCTTGCTTAAACTATCAGGCCTAACTTTCAACATGAAAGATTTTCTGAGATGCTATCTCACATCGAGGGATATTTCCAAAATACCCACTGTCTATATAATCTAGCTTTCCGCCGTGGGATTCTCTACCCAATTTAAACAAGTCATCATTGCTCTGGAACCTTCCAGAATCTACACTCTATCTACCAGTTATACTGTCATGTATTTTCCACTCACATGTGGGAATACTTTTTCAAACTAAGGAATCTTCCTTATGAACTACTAATCAATATCTAAATTTTCTTCCTCCGTTGGGATTTTCTCTGGCGCATTCAACTATAATCTACAACTTTCTCAATCAATAGACTCTCGCATATCTAGTGTAACGAGTTATTTTCCATCATTGCAATAACTTTCTTTGCCATAAACTTTTTGTGCTACTACAGTGAACTTTTCATCTATTTCAACAGACTATAGTGAAAACAGTGTTTGTTCAACATTTCATCCGCGTCGCGTTCGTCCGAATACTATAAATACGGCCATGAACATTTTTCCACCATCCTATTTGATCTTTCCCAAACCCCTTACTAACAAACCAAAATAATAAAATTGTTACTTTAGGTCTTTTTTCAATGAGGTGTCACTCTCGATAAGTGCCCTCCCTCTCTTGCTTTATTTAAAATGAATTAATGTCTGTAAAACTTCGAGTCTAGTACACACCTTAAATTATATTGTTTCTCCCTTCTAATTTGGGAATACAATATTTTCAACTCATAAATGAGTTATCTCTAGGTTTCACGAAAGTGAAACTTGCCCCATTTGTCTCGTGATCCCTACTTAAACATAGGAGTTCTAGAAACTTCCTTTCGATTGTTCTCTTCAGGTTTCACAATAAGTGACCTGCCCTATTTGTATAATAATTAAAAGTAATTCAGCATTAATATAAGAAGTTATAGAAACTTCTATTTTATTCTTCCTGCTTTTTGTTGTTGTTACTTTCGAAGTTGTTACTCTTGCCAAGATTTTTACCTAGAAATTCTTAAAAGTACACACCTTGTACTTGATTTATTGTCCAACTTTAATTACGTCAGTTATCTTTAAATTTTTCTTTTATTATTTATCTTTGTCATTTCAAAATCTTACGAAGATTTTAAAGTATATAAAAGGTTTGAAACCAAAAGAATTTTTAATTGCCTGGCGCAAGCTTTAGATGTTTTCGGAGGTCCTTGACCCCATTTGTTACAAAATCAAAATTATATATTTGTTACAACAACTACTACCCAACATTGTTAAATAAATTCAAGAGTTCTTTTTGGATTTATCATTTCTCTAACATAACGGTTAGGCAAGATCCTGTCTTCCTTGACTCTTCCCACTTATTGCAAATAAATCTATTGATAGGGTTTTCACCACTTGTTGCAATTGAGCAAGAACTCTTAGTTGATAACTTAGTAAAGTCTCTCTTAGCTTTAATAGCTAATTCTAACTGGCCAGTAAGGCAAGCATAGCTCGCCACGCCAGCTTCCTACTTGTGGAGATTCTCTCCAACACTTATGGTTGGTTTTTCAAAATATAAGTGTTTCTCGTTGTCTAAACTTTTAGTCGGCTCCTTGCTGGGTAAAAGCTTAGCCATTTCTGAATGCAACTATTGGTGTACTGTACTTACCAAAATTATTCCCAAAGGTATAATTGTTTTATCCCTATCCTTCTTGGAAGCATTTGGTCGCTCTTTAGAAATTCTACAATTTCAAAACTAAAAATATCGAAACCGATTCAAATTATTGGCATTCTTCAAATTACTTGTTTAAAAACAAACTCCTTTGAACAGATACACAATAAATATGTTACTCTTTGTCTTGCCAGACCATCACCCTTCCCCATAGTAGGCATATGTATGCTTGAGAGGGAATACACTAAAGCCACTTTCTTGCAAACCGCCCAAGTTCCAGCTGCGTTTCCCGTTAGCTTTGCCCAGGTCCCTACTCACTTTAGGTATCGGAAAGCGGATTTGCAGTGGCAGCCGCCTTTGAGTACATTAAAGTTAAAATTATAACTTCTTTTGGACTCTCGTCCTATTTCTCCATCCTTTTCCTCCAGTCCGAAACCCACTTCCTTTTCTTTATCATCTTCCCTTGGGGGTTAGGTTATTTCCAAGCTAATAATCTACCCAACAGTCTTATCAACACATATTTTCTATTCAGAGATATGTTTTTTGCTGTTGCAAATATATTTCTTTTGCAATAGAAGCTTTGATCTGAATAGTTTTACACTCAGAAGTCAATGATTCGAAATTTATGGACGAGCAGAACGAGCATTTATTTAATTTTGATATTTTTCTAATCGCGGTCATCAGCCGTCGTAACTGAAGATTTAATAATAAATTTAATTTGAGGAATGGATATTTATCCATTATTTAGAAGTCGAGGATGATATTCCCCGAACAGTTTAACAACTTTAAATCCTTTTGGTATATTGGCTTTCACGGCCGGTGAATTAAAACTCAGCAATTCTTCTAGGTTTGTGCCGTGACTTGTGTGGGGTTTCGCCTAGGATACTAAGCTGGCTCATCGGCGGGCTCTTGGTGTCCCCGCCCGGACACAACACGGCACAAACCTAGAAGAATTGCTGAGTTTTAAATCCCTTTGTTGAGGAAATAATAATAATAATAATAATAATGTTGATTCAATAATAATAATTATTTTTCTATTTTCTGACATAATAATAAATATTTGTGATTTCTAATAATTATTATCATGTAGTGTGATTTATACATTTGACATTTAAAACAATATTCTAAGTTCGGACACTTGTTGATTCCGAAGGTTAGTTATTAAGTACAAGTTTTTCGGGCTTGTAGGCCGTGGTCCAGACAGGATATCTCCCGACGTTTCACCGGAAACGTTTCACCCGACAGAAACACGGAGTTATTAAAATATTGGTAGACCGTGCTAGGGGAATCTGTGAGCCATCCAACCTCAACCAAGAGCTGAAACATATAAAGGGGGCTCTATGCGCCAACCGATACAGTAATAAGGAAATTGAGCGAGCCTCTCATCCCAGGCGCCGGAGCACGAGGAAAGATTCTGAGGAAACTCCAGTGGCCACCGCATTCCTGCCGTACGTGAAGAAGGTGACGGACAGGATAGGCAAATTACTGAAGACCTATGGGGTGAAGACGGTTTATAAATCCACCGCCAAAATCCGGGACTTGCTGCGATCCGCTAAAGACAAGCGCCACCCACACTCCACTGCAGGAGTCTACAGAATCCCGTGTTCCTGTGGGAAGGTGTACATAGGAACGACGAAGAAGAGCGTGCCCACCAGACTAAAGGAACATAACAGACACAGCCGCCTGGGTCAAACTGAGAAATCGTCAGTCGCCGAGCATTCTCTCTTGCCCGGTCACGATGTACAGTACGGGGACACGGAGATACTCTCCACGACCACACACTACCACGCCAGGCTGCAACGGGAAGCCATAGAAATCTTCAAACACCCCGACAATTTCAATCGGAAGGAAGAAATTGAACGTGTGCGTAATACATGGATCCCGGCTCTTAGGAACACCAAGGCCAAGAAATCACTCACACGTCAACCTGAAGAACCTTCCCGCTACAGCCCGGCAGTCGCGCAGGGAACACCTGACCCTCACAAGCTCGGTCGTCGAAGCCGGAGCAAGCACCGCACCCCGCAACATGTACGTGAGATCAGACGATCCAGCCGGAATGCGAAGAGAAAGCTCGCCTCACCATGCTAATTTGAAGATCCAAACTACCTTCCAGCCGTTAGTTCATCGCCAAGATCCTCCCAACCAACAGTCATATTCAAACAACAATACCCCACTACAAACCGTTACCCATTATTTCAAGCCTCTTCCTCATTCCACTGCTGACCAAGGAAAGGAGCGGAACCCTTGATAATGCCGGACGCAGTTTTCGGTGAAACGTCGGGAGATATCCTGTCTGGACCACGGCCTACAAGCCCGAAAAACTTGTATTTAATTATGAACCCCGGCCGTGAAAGCCTAAGATGTTATACCGAAGGTTAGTGGTTAACGCATGCCCACAAATAAACAACATATTACAGTAATTCAGTGGAATTATTTCACGCTAGCATTATGCATTTAAATCTTTGAGAAGACACGGAAAGTAATGACAAGGGAAGCTAAAAGCATGTATAAAACAGGGTTTTAGCTAGAGTTTGTATAAAAATAAAATCATTATTGAGCAACGTCTTTCAAAACGTTTGGCTAAGAATAGACACGGTGTGGAGTTATTCATGTTTTAAACTGATGGTAAAATTATTGTAGTAAACTCATTGGTGGAGTTTACCAATTTATAAGTCTTCCAGTTGTCTTAACAAGCAAAGGCTTGATTATTCTGTATAATTTGGGAAGAAATAATTGTTGTGTGTGCAGAGAGTTAAATTTGCCATTCTGAGTGCGCAATTAAGTCGCAGGAATGAGGTTGTGTGAAATGAAGCACCAATCATATAGTAGGTTAGATGTCTTTGAATTTAGTAGACGAGTCGATTTTAGCCACACTTTTGTCGAGATATAACCAAAGGTTATTTTGTTGAGCCATCATTGTGAATTCACAGTTTACCCACGTGTTCTAGAAGTATACCTAGTAATTGCTTGCCCGAGTATTGTTATTGTTAAACTTGTACCTTTCATTACGAAAAGACTTTACCGTTGTCTAGATGCTAATTTTGATTATGTGATTTTTGACGCATTTAAATTGAATGGGCCGATGCTGTTAATTATTTAAAACTGTTACTTTTTAACAACCACTACATACTGAGAGGATTTTGTGATCCTATAAAAATATATAAATATTTTGCAAATAAGTTTGATGATTAACATATTTGACATTTTGTCAAATTATTGTAATTTTGATAATAATAAATGAAATTGTTTTATGATAAATTTTCTAAAAAAAATCCACAGCCTGCTTCCAGTCTCCGACCGGCTCAGGAATGGAATGAATGAAGCCCCCATCTAGCGGCGAGGATATGAACTGTGCCGGCTGTCGAAGCCTGTCGCACTCCTGTGGGGCAATGATTAAATGAATGACAGATGAAATGAAATGATAGTGGAGAGTGTTGCTGGAATGAAATATTGGCAGGGAAAACCGGAGTACCCGGAGAAAAACCTGTCTGCCTCCGTTTTTTCCAGCACAGATCTCACATGGAGTGACCGGGATTTGAACCACGGGCCCAGTGGTGAGAGGCCGGCGTGCTGCCACCTAAGCCACGGAGGCTCTGATAAATTTTCTAAATAATATTTCCAATTTTCTGAATAATATTTCCAAATGATAATTAATTGATTAAATCCATATGGAATTGAATTTATATTTTGTTGATAATAATATTTTGACAATTATATTTATGATTGAGTCAAAAGCTCTGAATAGACTTTGGATCGAGAACAGATGATTCAATAAATATTTTCTGTTTGATCGAAGTTCGTCGAATCCAAATGCTCGAAAGTCCATGTAAAGGATATTGTGTTGTATTTCTTGTTAATAACTTTGTATTTGAACAAATCTTGAGATAACCGAATCCTGAAGTGTTAGTTAATTTGCTACGATATTGTGAAAAAGTGAACTGTGATATATTTTTCAACGAGTGATAAATATTTTTCATTTCAATATGTGAATACTCAAATAATATAGGGATCAGTAAAGACAATTGAATTTGCACTGACAAAACCCTACTACTGTAAATAATTATTTTGAGCGAAGTCAACAGGACTATTAATTTGACCGTCGTCTCAATTGTTAAGTGTTCATGTGTTGGTGAAATTGTATATCTTGTACATAACATATGATTCGTCATTCAACTTTTAAGCCATTTTGGCATACTTTCAGTCAATCTTAAAATTTTAAATAAAATGAGATTAATTTTATCGGATGCATTCATTTCAGAAAATCTCCTTCTATCCTTATTGTTGCATCGAGTCGAAAATCTGTAAAGCATTTTTTTTGTTGAGTTATTGTAGTGACTTTAACCTATCTGGCGCCCCGAGATATTTTGATTCTCGTGCTGACTGATTTTTGATGAATTGCATATGTGGTCGTCCAGACTTCGGGCACAGTACTCTTTAGCTGTTATCAACTTCATCGGTAGCGCATATTACACCTTCCCTACTAAAGCCTCTATAGTATCGCTCAACGGTACTTCAATTGATTTCCTAAATCCCCTTGAATATATATATTTTAAGCTTCAAAGCTGATGAAAAAAGGCCTTAAAATTCACACATTCTCTGTGTAAATTGTTTGGTACACTCTCTGGATTAAACCATACCAAAATTACATCCTATTATATGGTTAAATATTTTCAAATGTTTGGATTATGTTCATCCGATACAAGCTGTAGTATATCCCGATCGGGAGTTTTTATTTTATTTTTACGTGTGGCCTCCTCAGAGGCCGATTGCAGGTCTTTCTATTCGACGCCCGTGGGCGACCTGCGCGTCGGGATGAGAGATGGAATGGATGAATATGAATGAAACTGGGCAAGGATGTGGAAGGAAGCGGCCATGGCCTATCAGAAGGTACCGTCCCAGCATTTGCCTGGTGTTGAAAATGGGGAAACCACGGAAAACCATTTCAAGGACGGCCGACGGTGGGGCTCGAACCCACGCGTCTACCGAGTCAGCAGAGAGCTTGGCCCCATGACCTAACGCTGCGCTTTAGCCAGCGTAGCCACTGCTGTCGGTAATTGGGAGGTGTGTTGGCATTACTTATAGCCTAACGATTAGATTTGCAGTATTATTTTATACTGACTTTCGACACATCACTGTTGGATGTAAGTGGAAGACATCTCTATCTAACTTAGCAACATTAAGGGAGGCTGGGACTGAATTTATGAAAAATAGTAATTACTGATAGAATTGAATCAAATTTGGTTTGTGGTCTCCTGATGGTGAAATAAGGCCATATACCAAAATAGCAAGACAACTTTCTGAGAAATTAACACTTACAATTTAAAATTTTAAAAAATCGATAAAAATAAAAACTGCTCCAGCTGAAAAGATACTTCATATAGCACATTGAAAACTGGTGTACAGGCACATCAAGGTAAGGAAAGAATTTTAACAGAGAGAAAGTAGTCCATGAATGCGAGGAAAAAAATGTTACGTGTGTTTATGTTTTTCTCAAATTATGCTAAAAAAATACCCCTTTGAAGGCTACTATCTTTTAAAGTATCAACATTATAAAAACATCCTTCTGATAATATCAAGACAATATAGGTGTTAACAACCCATGAAATTCTCATGGAATTTGAAACCAAATTGGTTCACCTGGAACATTTTTAATACCTGAAAATGTATACATTAAAAAAATACTCATTTTAGTAAATAAAACATACATCAGTTATAAAAATAAAACTGAACACAGAAGAAACACGTTAGGTAATTGGCTTTTCTATAGTTACCGTAGTATTGTTACCTCGTCAACTGACTAGATAGTAGCTCTGGGGGCAATTTGAAGATGGGCATTGTTGCGTTGAAGCTAGTGGATGGGGGCGTTTCCCCAGCACTCAACCGGACATTTAAATGTCACGCTAGTACTTTAAAAATGGCCGAACCCGAAAAATACCACCACCCAATGATCCGCAGGAGTCCGGTGTACAATAATATACACAAATTGAAAAATCGATTTTTTTTCACCAAAAACTCAGTCCCAGCCTCCCTTAAATAAATGATTCTCACTTTTCATCAACTTAGTCAAGTGCGCTAAGTCACTCTCAGCAGCTGGTGTAGGGAGCTGCGCATTTAGAGATCCAAGGTCTGAATTCAGGCGCTGGTAGTGGCCATTCTGACTGCAGTTTCTTTCCCCACTAAATACAGGCAAATTCTTGGACGGTAGATTATTAAAGTCCTAGGGAAAGTAGGTTGGTTGGTTGGTTCCTTAGCTTAGGGGCTGCGACAACGCGGTCATGTAACCCCATGTTCCTTGGGTGAGATCGTAATCATTAGTATCGTAATGGAATTATTGTAACTCAGTGCATAATGGAGAGAACTCAAGAAAGCCTGGTACACTGCTGAAGGTGGGTTTCGAACCAACGAAGAACTTTACCCAATGGTCTTTCATCTCTCCGCTCGCCGAAATGAGTTTGCAAAATTATAGTATTCTCTTTCTTTTTCTCGTTCACACACACGCGCGCCTTAGTTACTTATTGTGGTTTTAAGGGGCGGAACTACAAGGTACACCATACAGCTCTTGTCCTCCACCCTTCCTTCCATATCTATGTTTACTATTCCCGGGTGTCTAAGTGCGTGTCCTGCCTACCTATCTCTTCTCTTCAGTATAAGTCGCCGGAAACATCTCTCCACTCCCATTCGTCTTAATACCTCTTCATAGTCTTCATTACCGGGTGAGTTAACCGTGGTCGTTTCGGCATGACTGCTGGCAGTCGCTCACATCCGGGAGGCGAGGAGGTTTGAATCCCGCTGCTGGCAACCTTCAAGATGGTCTTCTGTGGTTTCCCATCTTCCTTCCAGGCAAATGCCGGGGTTGGTCCCTAACTATAGGCAACAGCCGCTACCTTCCAACTCCTCGTCCTTACATTCCAACATTCCTCCCCAAACAACACTCCACACGCGACGGTACTTGTAGCTCACACATTGGGTGTCAGCCTTGAAGCAGCTACAAAAACTGGCGAGCCGAACATGTCCTCGGACACTCCCGGCACCAAAAGCCATACGCTAAAAAAAAGGAAAAAAGAAAAAAACTTCTTCATTTGTAGCGGCTTCGGTGGCGTAGTTGGTAGCATGCTAAGCTTCTATGCCCAAAGTCGCGGTTTCAAACCCGGACGAAGACGTCGGATTTTTTAAGAGCGTTATAAATCCCTCAGTATGCTTTCCTTCAGAGGGGAAGTAAAGCCAGTGGTCCCATGTCATAGATTCATGGCATGAAGAAGAACCTTCCACTACCTACACTTGTGGAAGCTAATATTTGTAGGTTAGTTTGATATCGCTATATTAGTTCCATTAGTTCGCCACCAGGTGCTGACTGTGATGGCATTTAGTAGTCACGTCCGCAGCTAGGTGTAGTGGACGGTAGCATTTGGTAGCAAAAGTAGGAACTACTTGAAAAAAAATAATTGTCTGTAATCCTTCTACCTGAATCACAGATAACACACACTAATACAGCCATCACAATTAACACCGGTTATCAGACAAATTCTGCACACACCCAAAGTACAGGGAGCTACATGACCACGTTGTCGCTGCCCCTAAACATAGGAACGAACCAACCAACCAACCAAAGGATTTTTGAGATAAAATATATGAGACATAAATCTCAAGCAAGCTTGTAGTTACACGTGGCCCGTAATCTTGTGAGCATAACCCACGAGAATTCTTAATCACAGCACGTGACCATATACATTGTCTGGGAATTGAACTCGGATTACCTTGGTGGAAAGCGAGCCGCTAGACCAGTCTGCTATCACACCCGCGAGAAATAAAACAGTCACACCGTCCCCGCCGCGTCGTAATGAAGTCCAGGAGACTTTAATGGCTGCGTCACGTGGAGCGAATCGGAAGGCAAAACAAGCTGGCAAACACCAGCCAAATGACCATCGACCACGTGGATGACCGAGGCTTAGGGCGAGATTGAAAGTCATAATCAAGAGCGATTCCTGAAAGCTTGGCGTCAACAACTGGAGGGGGAAGACACAGGACAGTTACAATCTTGCAGAAGAAAGCCTCCTGTGGAGCCGCGTGTGTGTACTCTTGAGCATGTGGATTGTGTACAAACGTTTGGTGCTTTTCAGTCGGTCAACACGATTGTACCCAAATGAGATGGGTTATTCCCTAATCCTGCAAAAATTACATGAGATTAATAAATATATGTTAATCTCGTGAAAAAATCAAATGTTTTTTTCAGGATTAATGAATACATGTTAATCTCATGAAATGTTTTTCAGGATTAATGAATACATGTTAATCTCATGAAATGTTTTTCTGGATTAATAAATACATGTTAATCTCATGAAAGGTTTTTCTGGATTAATGAACACATGTTAATCTCATGAAATGTTTTTCTGGATTAATGAATACATGTTAATCTCATGAAATGTTTTTCAGGATTAATGAATACATCTTAATCTTATGAAATGTTTTCAGGGTTAATGAATACATGTTATCCTCATGAAATGTTTTTCTGGATTAATGAATACATGTTAATCTCATGAAATGTTCTTCTGGATTAATGAATACATGATAATCTTATGAAATGTTTTTCAGGATTAATGAATACATGTTAAACTTATGAAATGTTTTTCAGGATTAATGAATACAGATCAATCTCATGAAATGTTTTTCAGGATTAATGAATACATGTTAATCTCATGAAATGTTTTTCAGGATTAATGAATACATCTTAATCTTATGAAATGTTTTTCAGGATTAATGAATACATGTTATCCTCATGAAATGTTTTTCAGGATTAATGAATGCATGTTAACCTCATGAAATGTTTTTCAGGATTAATGAATACATGTTATTCTCATGAAATGTTTTTCAGGATTAATGAATACAGATTAATCTCATGAAATGTTTTGAGGATTAATGAATATATGTTAATCTTATGAAATGTTTTTCTGGATTAATGAATACATTTTATTCTCATGAAATGTTTTTCAGGATTAATGAATACAGGTTAATCTCATGAAATGTTTTTCAGGATTAATGAATACAGGTTAATCTCATGAAATGTTTCCAGGATTAATGAATGCATGTTAATCTCATGAAATGTTTTTCAGGATTAATGAATGCATGTTAACCTTATGAAATGTTTTTCAGGATTAATGAATACAGATTAATCTCATGAAATGTTTTTCAGGATTAATGAATACATGTTATTCTCATGAAATGTTTTTCAGGATTAATGAATACAGATTAATCTCATGAAATGTTTTGAGGATTAATGAATACATGTTAATCTTATGAAATGTTTTTCTGGATTAATGAATACATGTTAATCTCATGAAATGTTTTTCAGGATTAATGAATACATCTTAATCTTATGAAATGTTTTTCAGGATTAATGAATACATGTTATCCTCATGAAATGTTTTTCAGGATTAATGAATACATGTTATCCTCATGAAATGTTTTTCAGGATTAAAGAATACAGATTAATCTCATGAAATGTTTTGAGGATTAATGAATACATGTTAATCTTATGAAATGTTTTTCTGGATTAATGAATACATGTTAATCTGATGAAATGTTTTTCTGGATTAATGAATACATGTTAACCTCATGAAATGTTTTTCAGGATTAATGAATACAGGTTAATCTCATGAAATGTTTTTCAGGATTAATGAATACAGGTTAATCTCATGAAATGTTTTTCAGGATTAATGAATACAGGTTAATCTCATGAAATGTTTTTCAAGATTAATGAATACATGTTAATCTTATGAAATGTTTTTCAGGATTAATGAATACAGATTAATCTCATGAAATGTTTTTCAGGATTAGTGAATACAGATTAATCTCATGAAATGTTTTGAGGATTAATGAATACATGTTAATCTCATGAAATGTTTTTCAGGATTAATGAATACATGTTAATCTTATGAAATGTTTTTCAGGATTAATGAATACATGTTAATCTCATGAAATGTTTTTCAGGATTAATGAATACAGATTAATCTCATGAAATGTTTTGAGGATTAATGAATACATGTTAATCTCATGAAATGTTTTTCAGGATTAATGAATACATGTTAATCTCATGAAATGTTTTTCAGGATTAATGAATACATGCTAATCTGATGAAATGTTTTTCTGGATTAATGAATACATGTTAATCTCATGAAATGTTCTTCAGGATTAATGAATACAGGTTAATCTCATGAAATGTTTTTCAGGATTAATGAATACAGGTTAATCTCATGAAATGTTTTTCAGGATTAATGAATACAGGTTAATCTCATGAAATGTTTCCAGGATTAATGAATGCTTGTTAATCTCATAAAATGTTTTTCAGGATTAATGAATGCATGTTAATCTTATGAAATGTTTTTCAGGATTAATGAATACAGATTAATCTCATGAAATGTTCTTCAGGATTAATGAATACATGTTAATCTGATGAAATGTTTTTCAGGATTAATGAATACAGGTTAATCTCATGAAATGTTTCCAGGATTAATGAATGCATGTTAATCTCATGAAATGTTTTTCAAGATTAATGAATACATGTTAATCTTATGAAATGTTTTTCAGGATTAATGAATACAGATTAATCTCATGAAATGTTTTTCAGGATTAATGAATACAGATTAATCTCATGAAATGTTTTGAGGATTAATGAATACATGTTAATCTCATGAAATGTTTTTCAGGATTAATGAATACATGTTATCCTCATGAAATGTTTTTCAGGATTAATGAATACAGATTAATCTCATGAAATGTTTTGAGGATTAATGGATACATGTTAATATTATGAAATGTTTTTCAGGATTAATGAATACATGTTATCCTCATGAAATGTTTTTCAGGATTAATGAATACAGATTAATCTTATGAAATGTTTTGAGGATTAATGAATACATGTTAATCATATGAAATGTTTCTCTGGATTAATGAATACATGTTAATCTCATGAAATGTTCTTCAGGATTAATGAATACAGGTTAATCTTATGAAATGTTTTTCAGGATTAATGAATACAGATTAATCTCATGAAATGTTTTTCAGGATTAATGAATACATGTTAATCTGATGAAATGTTTTTCAGGATTAATGAATGCATGTTAATCTTATGAAATGTTTTTCAGGATTAATGAATGCATGTTAATCTTATGAAATGTTTTTCAGGATTAATGAATACAGATTAATCTCATGAAATGTTTTTCAGGATTAATGAATACATGTTAATCTGATAAAATGTTTTTCAGGATTAATGAATACAGATCAATCTCATGAAATGTTTTTCAGGATTAATGAATACATGTTAATCTCATGAAATGTTTTTCAGGATTAATGAATACATCTTAATCTTATGAAATGTTTTTCAGGATTAATGAATACATGTTATCCTCATGAAATGTTTTTCAGGATTAATGAATGCATGTTAACCTCATGAAATGTTTTTCAGGATTAATGAATACATGTTATTCTCATGAAATGTTTTTCAGGATTAATGAATACAGATTAATCTCATGAAATGTTTTGAGGATTAATGAATATATGTTAATCTTATGAAATGTTTTTCTGGATTAATGAATACATTTTATTCTCATGAAATGTTTTTCAGGATTAATGAATACAGGTTAATCTCATGAAATGTTTTTCAGGATTAATGAATACAGGTTAATCTCATGAAATGTTTCCAGGATTAATGAATGCATGTTAATCTCATGAAATGTTTTTCAGGATTAATGAATGCATGTTAACCTTATGAAATGTTTTTCAGGATTAATGAATACAGATTAATCTCATGAAATGTTTTTCAGGATTAATGAATACATGTTATTCTCATGAAATGTTTTTCAGGATTAATGAATACAGATTAATCTCATGAAATGTTTTGAGGATTAATGAATACATGTTAATCTTATGAAATGTTTTTCTGGATTAATGAATACATGTTAATCTCATGAAATGTTTTTCAGGATTAATGAATACATCTTAATCTTATGAAATGTTTTTCAGGATTAATGAATACATGTTATCCTCATGAAATGTTTTTCAGGATTAATGAATACATGTTATCCTCATGAAATGTTTTTCAGGATTAAAGAATACAGATTAATCTCATGAAATGTTTTGAGGATTAATGAATACATGTTAATCTTATGAAATGTTTTTCTGGATTAATGAATACATGTTAATCTGATGAAATGTTTTTCTGGATTAATGAATACATGTTAACCTCATGAAATGTTTTTCAGGATTAATGAATACAGGTTAATCTCATGAAATGTTTTTCAGGATTAATGAATACAGGTTAATCTCATGAAATGTTTTTCAGGATTAATGAATACAGGTTAATCTCATGAAATGTTTTTCAAGATTAATGAATACATGTTAATCTTATGAAATGTTTTTCAGGATTAATGAATACAGATTAATCTCATGAAATGTTTTTCAGGATTAGTGAATACAGATTAATCTCATGAAATGTTTTGAGGATTAATGAATACATGTTAATCTCATGAAATGTTTTTCAGGATTAATGAATACATGTTAATCTTATGAAATGTTTTTCAGGATTAATGAATACATGTTAATCTCATGAAATGTTTTTCAGGATTAATGAATACAGATTAATCTCATGAAATGTTTTGAGGATTAATGAATACATGTTAATCTCATGAAATGTTTTTCAGGATTAATGAATACATGTTAATCTCATGAAATGTTTTTCAGGATTAATGAATACATGCTAATCTGATGAAATGTTTTTCTGGATTAATGAATACATGTTAATCTCATGAAATGTTCTTCAGGATTAATGAATACAGGTTAATCTCATGAAATGTTTTTCAGGATTAATGAATACAGGTTAATCTCATGAAATGTTTTTCAGGATTAATGAATACAGGTTAATCTCATGAAATGTTTCCAGGATTAATGAATGCTTGTTAATCTCATAAAATGTTTTTCAGGATTAATGAATGCATGTTAATCTTATGAAATGTTTTTCAGGATTAATGAATACAGATTAATCTCATGAAATGTTCTTCAGGATTAATGAATACATGTTAATCTGATGAAATGTTTTTCAGGATTAATGAATACAGGTTAATCTCATGAAATGTTTCCAGGATTAATGAATGCATGTTAATCTCATGAAATGTTTTTCAAGATTAATGAATACATGTTAATCTTATGAAATGTTTTTCAGGATTAATGAATACAGATTAATCTCATGAAATGTTTTTCAGGATTAATGAATACAGATTAATCTCATGAAATGTTTTGAGGATTAATGAATACATGTTAATCTCATGAAATGTTTTTCAGGATTAATGAATACATGTTATCCTCATGAAATGTTTTTCAGGATTAATGAATACAGATTAATCTCATGAAATGTTTTGAGGATTAATGGATACATGTTAATATTATGAAATGTTTTTCAGGATTAATGAATACATGTTATCCTCATGAAATGTTTTTCAGGATTAATGAATACAGATTAATCTTATGAAATGTTTTGAGGATTAATGAATACATGTTAATCATATGAAATGTTTCTCTGGATTAATGAATACATGTTAATCTCATGAAATGTTCTTCAGGATTAATGAATACAGGTTAATCTTATGAAATGTTTTTCAGGATTAATGAATACAGATTAATCTCATGAAATGTTTTTCAGGATTAATGAATACATGTTAATCTGATGAAATGTTTTTCAGGATTAATGAATGCATGTTAATCTTATGAAATGTTTTTCAGGATTAATGAATGCATGTTAATCTTATGAAATGTTTTTCAGGATTAATGAATACAGATTAATCTCATGAAATGTTTTTCAGGATTAATGAATACATGTTAATCTGATAAAATGTTTTTCAGGATTAATGAATACAGATCAATCTCATGAAATGTTTTTCAGGATTAATGAATACATGTTAATCTCATGAAATGTTTTTCAGGATTAATGAATACATCTTAATCTTATGAAATGTTTTTCAGGATTAATGAATACATGTTATCCTCATGAAATGTTTTTCAGGATTAATAAATGCATGTTAACCTCATGAAATGTTTTTCAGGATTAATGAATACATGTTATTCTCATGAAATGTTTTTCAGGATTAATGAATACAGATTAATCTCATGAAATGTTTTGAGGATTAATGAATATATGTTAATCTTATGAAATGTTTTTCTGGATTAATGAATACATGTTAATCTCATGAAATGTTTTTCAGGATTAATGAATACATGTTATTCTCATGAAATGTTTTTCAGGATTAATGAATACAGGTTAATCTCATGAAATGTTTTTCAGGATTAATGAATACAGGTTAATCTCATGAAATGTTTCCAGGATTAATGAATGCATGTTAATCTCATGAAATGTTTTTCAGGATTAATGAATGCATGTTAATCTTATGAAATGTTTTTCAGGATTAATGAATACAGATTAATCTCATGAAATGTTTTTCAGGATTAATGAATACATGTTATTCTCATGAAATGTTTTTCAGGATTAATGAATACAGATTAATCTCATGAAATGTTTCGAGGATTAATGAATACATGTTAATCTTATGAAATGTTTTTCTGGATTAATGAATACATGTTAATCTCATGAAATGTTTTTCAGGATTAATGAATACATCTTAATCTTATGAAATGTTTTTCAGGATTAATGAATACATGTTATCCTCATGAAATGTTTTTCAGGATTAATGAATACATGTTATCCTCATGAAATGTTTTTCAGGATTAATGAATACAGATTAATCTCATGAAATGTTTTGAGGATTAATGAATACATGTTAATCTTATGAAATGTTTTTCTGGATTAATGAATACATGTTAATCTGATGAAATGTTTTTCTGGATTAATGAATACATGTTAACCTCATGAAATGTTTTTCAGGATTAATGAATACAGGTTAATCTCATGAATTTTTTTTTTCAGGATTAATGAATACAGGTTAATCTCATGAAATGTTTTTCAGGATTAATGAATACAGGTTAATCTCATGAAATGTTTTTCAAGATTAATGAATACATGTTAATCTTATGAAATGTTTTTCAGGATTAATGAATACAGATTAATCTCATGAAATGTTTTTCAGGATTAATGAATACAGATTAATCTCATGAAATGTTTTGAGGATTAATGAATACATGTTAATCTCATGAAATGTTTTTCAGGATTAATGAATACATGTTAATCTTATGAAATGTTTTTCAGGATTAATGAATACATGTTAATCTCATGAAATGTTTTTCAGGATTAATGAATACAGATTAATCTCATGAAATGTTTTGAGGATTAATGAATACATGTTAATCTCATGAAATGTTTTTCAGGATTAATGAATACATGTTAATCTCATGAAATGTTTTTCAGGATTAATGAATACATGCTAATCTGATGAAATGTTTTTCTGGATTAATGAATACATGTTAATCTCATGAAATGTTCTTCAGGATTAATGAATACAGGTTAATCTCATGAAATGTTTTTCAGGATTAATGAATGCTTGTTAATCTCATAAAATGTTTTTCAGGATTAATGAATGCATGTTAATCTTATGAAATGTTTTTCAGGATTAATGAATACAGATTAATCTCATGAAATGTTCTTCAGGATTAATGAATACATGTTAATCTGATGAAATGTTTTTCAGGATTAATGAATACAGGTTAATCTCATGAAATGTTTCCAGGATTAATGAATGCATGTTAATCTCATGAAATGTTTTTCAAGATTAATGAATACATGTTAATCTTATGAAATGTTTTTCAGGATTAATGAATACAGATTAATCTCATGAAATGTTTTTCAGGATTAATGAATACAGATTAATCTCATGAAATGTTTTGAGGATTCATGAATACATGTTAATCTCATGAAATGTTTTTCAGGATTAATGAATACATGTTATCCTCATGAAATGTTTTTCAGGATTAATGAATACAGATTAATCTCATGAAATGTTTTGAGGATTAATGGATACATGTTAATCTTATGAAATGTTTTTCAGGATTAATGAATACATGTTATCCTCATGAAATGTTTTTCAGGATTAATGAATACAGATTAATCTTATGAAATGTTTTGAGGATTAATGAATACATGTTAATCATATGAAATGTTTCTCTGGATTAATGAATACATGTTAATCTCATGAAATGTTCTTCAGGATTAATGAATACAGGTTAATCTTATGAAATGTTTTTCAGGATTAATGAATACAGATTAATCTCATGAAATGTTTTTCAGGATTAATGAATACATGTTAATCTGATGAAATGTTTTTCAGGATTAATGAATGCATGTTAATCTTATGAAATGTTTTTCAGGATTAATGAATGCATGTTAATCTTATGAAATGTTTTTCAGGATTAATGAATACAGATTAATCTCATGAAATGTTTTTCAGGATTAATGAATACATGTTAATCTGATAAAATGTTTTTCAGGATTAATGAATACAGGTTAATCTCATGAAATGTTTCCAGGATTAATGAATACATGTTAATCTCATAAAATGTTTTTCAGGATTAATGAATACAGGTTAATTTCATGAAATGTTTCCAGGATTAATGAATGCATGTTAATCTCATGAAATGTTTTTCAGGATTAATGAATGCATGTTAATCTCATGAAATTTTTTTCAAGATTAATGAATACATGTTAATCTTATGAAATGTTTTTCAGGATTAATGAATACAGATTAATCTCATGAAATGTTTTTCAGGATTAATGAATACAGATTAATCTCATGAAATGTTTTGAGGATTAATGAATACATGTTAATCTTATGAAATGTTTTTCAGGATTAATGAATACATGTTAATCTTATGAAATGTTTTTCAGGATTAATGAATACATGTTAATCTCATGAAATGTTTTTCAGGATTAATGAATACATCTTAATCTTATGAAATGTTTTTCAGGATTAATGAATACATGTTATACTCATGAAATGTTTTTCAGGATTAATGAATACAGGTTAATCTCATGAAATGTTTTTCAGGATTAATGAATACAGGTTAATCTCATGAAATGTTTTCCAGGATTAATGAATACAGGTTAATCTCATGAAATGTTTCCAGGATGAATGAATGCATGTTAATCTCATGAAATGTTTTTCAGGATTAATGAATGCATGTTAATCTTATGAAATGTTTTTCAGGATTATTGAATACAGATTAATCTCATGAAATGTTTTTCAGGATTAATGAATACAGGTTAATCTTATGAAATGTTTTTCCAGATTAATGAATACGGGTTAATCTTATGAAATGTTTTTCAGGATTAATGAATACAGGTTAATCTCATGAAATGTTTTTCAGGATTAATGAATGCAGGTTAATCTTATGAAATGTTTTTCAGGATTAATGAATACAGATTAATCTCATGAAATGTTTTTCAGGATTAATGAATACATGTTAATCTGATGAAATGTTTTTCAGGATTAATTAATACAGGTTAATCTCATGAAATGTTTCCAGGATTAATGAATGCATGTTAATATCATGAAATGTTTTTCAAGATTAATGAATACATGTTAATCTTATGAAATGTTTTTCAGGATTAATGAATACAGATTAATCACATGAAATGTTTTTCAGGATTAATGAATACATGTTAATCTGATGAAATGTTTTTCAGGATTAATTAATACAGGTTAATCTCATGAAATGTTTCCAGGATTAATGAATGCATGTTAATCTCATGAAATGTTTTTCAAGATTAATGAATACATGTTAATCTTATGAAATGTTTTTCAGGATTAATGAATACAGATTAATCTCATGAAATGTTTTTCAGGATTAATGAATACAGGTTAATCTCATGAAATGTTTCCAGGATTAATGAATGCATGTTAATCTCATGAAATGTTTTTCAGGATTAATGAATGCATGTTAATCTTATGAAATGTTTTTCAGGATTAATGAATACAGGTTAATATCATGAATTGTTACCAGGATTAATGAATGCATGTTAATCTCATGAAATGTTTTTCAAGATTAATGAATACATGTTAATCTTATGAAATGTTTTTCAGGATTAATGAATACATGTTAATTTTATGAAATGTTTTTCAGGATTAATGAATACATGTTATACTCATGAAATATTTTTCAGGATTAATGAATACAGGTTAATCTCATGAAATGTTTTTCAGGATTAATGAATACAGGTTAATCTCATGAAATGTTTTTCAGGATTAATGAATACAGGTTAATCTCATGAAATGTTTCCAGGATGAATGAATGCATGTTAATCTCATGAAATGTTTTTCAGGATTAATGAATGCATGTTAATCTTATGAAATGTTTTTCAGGATTATTGAATACAGATTAATCTCATGAAATGTTTTTCAGGATTAATGAATACAGGTTAATCTTATGAAATGTTTTTCCAGATTAAAGAATACGGGTTAATCTTATGAAATGTTTTTCAGGATTAATGAATACAGGTTAATCTCATGAAATGTTTTTCAGGATTAATGAATGCAGGTTAATCTTATGAAATGTTTTTCAGGATTAATGAATACAGATTAATCTCATGAAATGTTTTTCAGGATTAATGAATACATGTTAATCTCATGAAATGTTTTTCAGGATTAATGAATACATCTTAATCTTATGAAATGTTTTTCAGGATTAATGAATACATGTTATCCTCATGAAATGTTTTTCAGGATTAATGAATGCATGTTAACCTCATGAAATGTTTTTCAGGATTAATGAATACATGTTATTCTCATGAAATGTTTTTCAGGATTAATGAATACAGATTAATCTCATGAAATGTTTTGAGGATTAATGAATATATGTTAATCTTATGAAATGTTTTTCTGGATTAATGAATACATGTTAATCTCATGAAATGTTTTTCAGGATTAATGAATACATGTTATTCTCATGAAATGTTTTTCAGGATTAATGAATACATGTTATCCTCATGAAATGTTTTTCAGGATTAATGAATGCATGTTAACCTCATGAAATGTTTTTCAGGATTAATGAATACATGTTATTCTCATGAAATGTTTTTCAGGATTAATGAATACAGATTAATCTCATGAAATGTTTTGAGGATTAATGAATATATGTTAATCCTATGAAATGTTTTTCTGGATTAATGAATACATGTTAATCTCATGAAATGTTTTTCAGGATTAATGAATACATGTTATTCTCATGAAATGTTTTTCAGGATTAATGAATACAGGTTAATCTCATGAAATGTTTTTCAGGATTAATGAATACAGGTTAATCTCATGAAATGTTTCCAGGATTAATGAATGCATGTTAATCTCATGAAATGTTTTTCAGGATTAATGAATGCATGTTAATCTTATGAAATGTTTTTCAGGATTAATGAATACAGATTAATCTCATGAAATGTTTTTCAGGATTAATGAATACATGTTATTCTCATGAAATGTTTTTCAGGATTAATGAATACAGATTAATCTCATGAAATGTTTTGAGGATTAATGAATACATGTTAATCTTATGAAATGTTTTTCTGGATTAATGAATACATGTTAATCTCATGAAATGTTTTTCAGGATTAATGAATACATCTTAATCTTATGAAATGTTTTTCAGGATTAATGAATACATGTTATCCTCATGAAATGTTTTTCAGGGTTAATGAATACATGTTATCCTCATGAAATGTTTTTCAGGATTAATGAATACAGATTAATCTCATGAAATGTTTTGAGGATTAATGAATACATGTTAATCTTATGAAATGTTTTTCTGGATTAATGAATACATGTTAATCTGATGAAATGTTTTTCTGGATTAATGAATACATGTTAACCTCATGAAATGTTTTTCAGGATTAATGAATACAGGTTAATCTCATGAAATGTTTTTCAGGATTAATGAATACAGGTTAATCTCATGAAATGTTTTTCAGGATTAATGAATACAGGTTAATCTCATGAAATGTTTTTCAGGATTAATGAATACAGGTTAATCTCATGAAATGTTTTCCAGGATTAATGAATACAGGTTAATCTCATGAAATGTTTCCAGGATGAATGAATGCATGTTAATCTCATGAAATGTTTTTCAGGATTAATGAATGCATGTTAATCTTATGAAATGTTTTTCAGGATTATTGAATACAGATTAATCTCATGAAATGTTTTTCAGGATTAATGAATACAGGTTAATCTTATGAAATGTTTTTCCAGATTAATGAATACGGGTTAATCTTATGAAATGTTTTTCAGGATTAATGAATACAGGTTAATCTCATGAAATGTTTTTCAGGATTAATGAATGCAGGTTAATCTTATGAAATGTTTTTCAGGATTAATGAATACAGATTAATCTCATGAAATGTTTTTCAGGATTAATGAATACATGTTAATCTGATGAAATGTTTTTCAGGATTAATTAATACAGGTTAATCTCATGAAATGTTTCCAGGATTATTGAATGCATGTTAATCTCATGAAATGTTTTTCAAGATTAATGAATTCATGTTAATCTTATGAAATGTTTTTCAGGATTAATGAATACAGATTAATCTCATGAAATGTTTTTCAGGATTAATGAATACATGTTAATCTGATGAAATGTTTTTCAGGATTAATTAATACAGGTTAATCTCATGAAATGTTTCCAGGATTAATGAATGCATGTTAATCTCATGAAATGTTTTTCAAGATTAATGAATACATGTTAATCTTATGAAATGTTTTTCAGGATTAATGAATACAGATTAATCTCATGAAATGTTTTTCAGGATTAATGAATACAGGTTAATCTCATGAAATGTTTCCAGGATTAATGAATGCATGTTAATCTCATGAAATGTTTTTCAGGATTAATGAATGCATGTTAATCTTATGAAATGTTTTTCAGGATTAATGAATACAGGTTAATATCATGAATTGTTACCAGGATTAATGAATGCATGTTAATCTCATGAAATGTTTTTCAAGATTAATGAATACATGTTAATCTTATGAAATGTTTTTCAGGATTAATGAATACATGTTAATCTTATGAAATGTTTTTCAGGATTAATGAATACATGTTATACTCATGAAATATTTTTCAGGATTAATGAATACAGGTTAATCTCATGAAATGTTTTTCAGGATTAATGAATACAGGTTAATCTCATGAAATGTTTTTCAGGATTAATGAATACAGGTTAATCTCATGAAATGTTTCCAGGATGAATGAATGCATGTTAATCTCATGAAATGTTTTTCAGGATTAATGAATGCATGTTAATCTTATGAAATGTTTTTCAGGATTATTGAATACAGATTAATCTCATGAAATGTTTTTCAGGATTAATGAATACAGGTTAATCTTATGAAATGTTTTTCCAGATTAATGAATACGGGTTAATCTTATGAAATGTTTTTCAGGATTAATGAATACAGGTTAATCTCATGAAATGTTTTTCAGGATTAATGAATGCAGGTTAATCTTATGAAATGTTTTTCAGGATTAATGAATACAGATTAATCTCATGAAATGTTTTTCAGGATTAATGAATACATGTTAATCTCATGAAATGTTTTTCAGGATTAATGAATACATCTTAATCTTATGAAATGTTTTTCAGGATTAATGAATACATGTTATCCTCATGAAATGTTTTTCAGGATTAATGAATGCATGTTAACCTCATGAAATGTTTTTCAGGATTAATGAATACATGTTATTCTCATGAAATGTTTTTCAGGATTAATGAATACAGATTAATCTCATGAAATGTTTTGAGGATTAATGAATATATGTTAATCTTATGAAATGTTTTTCTGGATTAATGAATACATGTTAATCTCATGAAATGTTTTTCAGGATTAATGAATACATGTTATTCTCATGAAATGTTTTTCAGGATTAATGAATACATGTTATCCTCATGAAATGTTTTTCAGGATTAATGAATGCATGTTAACCTCATGAAATGTTTTTCAGGATTAATGAATACATGTTATTCTCATGAAATGTTTTTCAGGATTAATGAATACAGATTAATCTCATGAAATGTTTTGAGGATTAATGAATATATGTTAATCTTATGAAATGTTTTTCTGGATTAATGAATACATGTTAATCTCATGAAATGTTTTTCAGGATTAATGAATACATGTTATTCTCATGAAATGTTTTTCAGGATTAATGAATACAGGTTAATCTCATGAAATGTTTTTCAGGATTAATGAATACAGGTTAATCTCATGAAATGTTTCCAGGATTAATGAATGCATGTTAATCTCATGAAATGTTTTTCAGGATTAATGAATGCATGTTAATCTTATGAAATGTTTTTCAGGATTAATGAATACAGATTAATCTCATGAAATGTTTTTCAGGATTAATGAATACATGTTATTCTCATGAAATGTTTTTCAGGATTAATGAATACAGATTAATCTCATGAAATGTTTTGAGGATTAATGAATACATGTTAATCTTATGAAATGTTTTTCTGGATTAATGAATACATGTTAATCTCATGAAATGTTTTTCAGGATTAATGAATACATCTTAATCTTATGAAATGTTTTTCAGGATTAATGAATACATGTTATCCTCATGAAATGTTTTTCAGGATTAATGAATACATGTTATCCTCATGAAATGTTTTTCAGGATTAATGAATACAGATTAATCTCATGAAATGTTTTGAGGATTAATGAATACATGTTAATCTTATGAAATGTTTTTCTGGATTAATGAATACATGTTAATCTGATGAAATGTTTTTCTGGATTAATGAATACATGTTAACCTCATGAAATGTTTTTCAGGATTAATGAATACAGGTTAATCTCATGAAATGTTTTTCAGGATTAATGAATACAGGTTAATCTCATGAAATGTTTTTCAGGATTAATGAATACAGGTTAATCTCATGAAATGTTTTTCAATATGAAATGTTTTTCAGGATTAATGAATACAGATTAATCTCATGAAATGTTTTTCAGGATTAATGAATACAGATTAATCTCATGAAATGTTTTGAGGATTAATGAATACCGGTACATGTTAATCTCATGAAATGTTTTTCAGGATTAATGAATACATGTTAATCTTATGAAATGTTTTTCAGGATTAATGAATACATGTTAATCTCATGAAATGTTTTTCAGGATTAATGAATACAGATTAATCTCATGAAATGTTTTGAGGATTAATGAATACATGTTAATCTCATGAAATGTTTTTCAGGATTAATGAATACATGTTAATCTCATGAAATGTTTTTCAGGATTAATGAATACATGCTAATCTGATGAAATGTTTTTCTGGATTAATGAATACATGTTAATCTCATGAAATGTTCTTCAGGATTAATGAATACAGGTTAATCTCATGAAATGTTTTTCAGGATTAATGAATACAGGTTAATCTCATGAAATGTTTTTCAGGATTAATGAATACAGGTTAATCTCATGAAATGTTTCCAGGATTAATGAATGCTTGTTAATCTCATAAAATGTTTTTCAGGATTAATGAATGCATGTTAATCTTATGAAATGTTTTTCACGATTAATGAATACAGATTAATCTCATGAAATGTTCTTCAGGATTAATGAATACATGTTAATCTGATGAAATGTTTTTCAGGATTAATGAATACAGGTTAATCTCATGAAATGTTTCCAGGATTAATGAATGCATGTTAATCTCATGAAATGTTTTTCAAGATTAATGAATACATGTTAATCTTATGAAATGTTTTTCAGGATTAATGAATACAGATTAATCTCATGAAGTGTTTTTCAGGATTAATGAATACAGATTAATCTCATGAAATGTTTTGAGGATTAATGAATACATGTTAATCTCATGAAATGTTTTTCAGGATTAATGAATACATGTTATCCTCATGAAATGTTTTTCAGGATTAATGAATACAGATTAATCTCATGAAATGTTTTGAGGATTAATGGATACATGTTAATCTTATGAAATGTTTTTCAGGATTAATGAATACATGTTATCCTCATGAAATGTTTTTCAGGATTAATGATTACAGATTAATCTTATGAAATGTTTTGATGATTAATGAATACATGTTAATCATATGAAATGTTTCTCTGGATTAATGAATACATGTTAATCTCATGAAATGTTCTTCAGGATTAATGAATACAGGTTAATCTTATGAAATGTTTTTCAGGATTAATGAATACAGATTAATCTCATGAAATGTTTTTCAGGATTAATGAATACATGTTAATCTGATGAAATGTTTTTCAGGATTAATGAATGCATGTTAATCTTATGAAATGTTTTTCAGGATTAATGAATGCATGTTAATCTTATGAAATGTTTTTCAGGATTAATGAATACAGATTAATCTCATGAAATGTTTTTCAGGATTAATGAATACATGTTAATCTGATAAAATGTTTTTCAGGATTAATGAATACAGGTTAATCTCATGAAATGTTTCCAGGATTAATGAATACATGTTAATCTGATAAAATGTTTTTCAGGATTAATGAATACAGGTTAATCTCATGAAATGTTTCCAGGATTAATGAATGCATGTTAATCTCATGAAATGTTTTTCAGGATTAATGAATGCATGTTAATCTCATGAAATGTTTTTCAAGATTAATGAATACATGTTAATCTTATGAAATGTTTTTCAGGATTAATGAATACAGATTAATCTCATGAAATGTTTTTCAGGATTAATGAATACAGATTAATCTCATGAAATGTTTTGAGGATTAATGAATACATGTTAATCTTATGAAATGTTTTTCAGGATTAATGAATACATGTTAATCTTATGAAATGTTTTTCAGGATTAATGAATACATGTTAATCTCATGAAATGTTTTTCAGGATTAATGAATACATCTTAATCTTATGAAATGTTTTTCAGGATTAATGAATACATGTTATACTAATGAAATGTTTTTCAGGATTAATGAATACAGGTTAATCTCATGAAATGTTTTTCAGGATTAATGAATACAGGTTAATCTCATGAAATGTTTTCCAGGATTAATGAATACAGGTTAATCTCATGAAATGTTTCCAGGATGAATGAATGCATGTTAATCTCATGAAATGTTTTTCAGGATTAATGAATGCATGTTAATCTTATGAAATGTTTTTCAGGATTATTGAATACAGATTAATCTCATGAAATGTTTTTCAGGATTAATGAATACAGGTTAATCTTATGAAATGTTTTTCCAGATTAATGAATACGGGTTAATCTTATGAAATGTTTTTCAGGATTAATGAATACAGGTTAATCTCATGAAATGATTTTCAGGATTAATGAATGCAGGTTAATCTTATGAAATGTTTTTCAGGATTAATGAATACAGATTAATCTCATGAAATGTTTTTCAGGATTAATGAATACATGTTAATCTGATGAAATGTTTTTCAGGATTAATTAATACAGGTTAATCTCATGAAATGTTTCCAGGATTAATGAATGCATGTTAATCTCATGAAATGTTTTTCAAGATTAATGAATACATGTTAATCTTATGAAATGTTTTTCAGGATTAATGAATACAGATTAATCTCATGAAATGTTTTTCAGGATTAATGAATACATGTTAATCTGATGAAATGTTTTTCAGGATTAATTAATACAGGTTAATCTCATGAAATGTTTCCAGGATTAATGAATGCATGTTAATCTCATGAAATGTTTTTCAAGATTAATGAATACATGTTAATCTTATGAAATGTTTTTCAGGATTAATGAATACAGATTAATCTCATGAAATGTTTTTCAGGATTAATGAATACATGTTAATCTGATGAAATGTTTTTCAGGATTAATGAATGCATGTTAATCTTATGAAATGTTTTTCAGGATTAATGAATGCATGTTAATCTTATGAAATGTTTTTCAGGATTAATGAATACAGATTAATCTCATGAAATGTTTTTCAGGATTAATGAATACATGTTAATCTGATAAAATGTTTTTCAGGATTAATGAATACAGGTTAATCTCATGAAATGTTTCCAGGATTAATGAATACATGTTAATCTCATAAAATGTTTTTCAGGATTAATGAATACAGGTTAATTTCATGAAATGTTTCCAGGATTAATGAATGCATGTTAATCTCATGAAATGTTTTTCAGGATTAATGAATGCATGTTAATCTCATGAAATTTTTTTCAAGATTAATGAATACATGTTAATCTTATGAAATGTTTTTCAGGATTAATGAATACAGATTAATCTCATGAAATGTTTTTCAGGATTAATGAATACAGATTAATCTCATGAAATGTTTTGAGGATTAATGAATACATGTTAATCTTATGAAATGTTTTTCAGGATTAATGAATACATGTTAATCTTATGAAATGTTTTTCAGGATTAATGAATACATGTTAATCTCATGAAATGTTTTTCAGGATTAATGAATACATCTTAATCTTATGAAATGTTTTTCAGGATTAATGAATACATGTTATACTCATGAAATGTTTTTCAGGATTAATGAATACAGGTTAATCTCATGAAATGTTTTTCAGGATTAATGAATACAGGTTAATCTCATGAAATGTTTTCCAGGATTAATGAATACAGGTTAATCTCATGAAATGTTTCCAGGATGAATGAATGCATGTTAATCTCATGAAATGTTTTTCAGGATTAATGAATGCATGTTAATCTTATGAAATGTTTTTCAGGATTATTGAATACAGATTAATCTCATGAAATGTTTTTCAGGATTAATGAATACAGGTTAATCTTATGAAATGTTTTTCCAGATTAATGAATACGGGTTAATCTTATGAAATGTTTTTCAGGATTAATGAATACAGGTTAATCTCATGAAATGTTTTTCAGGATTAATGAATGCAGGTTAATCTTATGAAATGTTTTTCAGGATTAATGAATACAGATTAATCTCATGAAATGTTTTTCAGGATTAATGAATACATGTTAATCTGATGAAATGTTTTTCAGGATTAATTAATACAGGTTAATCTCATGAAATGTTTCCAGGATTAATGAATGCATGTTAATCTCATGAAATGTTTTTCAAGATTAATGAATACATGTTAATCTTATGAAATGTTTTTCAGGATTAATGAATACAGATTAATCACATGAAATGTTTTTCAGGATTAATGAATACATGTTAATCTGATGAAATGTTTTTCAGGATTAATTAATACAGGTTAATCTCATGAAATGTTTCCAGGATTAATGAATGCATGTTAATCTCATGAAATGTTTTTCAAGATTAATGAATACATGTTAATCTTATGAAATGTTTTTCAGGATTAATGAATACAGATTAATCTCATGAAATGTTTTTCAGGATTAATGAATACAGGTTAATCTCATGAAATGTTTCCAGGATTAATGAATGCATGTTAATCTCATGAAATGTTTTTCAGGATTAATGAATGCATGTTAATCTTATGAAATGTTTTTCAGGATTAATGAATACAGGTTAATATCATGAATTGTTACCAGGATTAATGAATGCATGTTAATCTCATGAAATGTTTTTCAAGATTAATGAATACATGTTAATCTTATGAAATGTTTTTCAGGATTAATGAATACATGTTAATTTTATGAAATGTTTTTCAGGATTAATGAATACATGTTATACTCATGAAATATTTTTCAGGATTAATGAATACAGGTTAATCTCATGAAATGTTTTTCAGGATTAATGAATACAGGTTAATCTCATGAAATGTTTTTCAGGATTAATGAATACAGGTTAATCTCATGAAATGTTTCCAGGATGAATGAATGCATGTTAATCTCATGAAATGTTTTTCAGGATTAATGAATGCATGTTAATCTTATGAAATGTTTTTCAGGATTATTGAATACAGATTAATCTCATGAAATGTTTTTCAGGATTAATGAATACAGGTTAATCTTATGAAATGTTTTTCCAGATTAATGAATACGGGTTAATCTTATGAAATGTTTTTCAGGATTAATGAATACAGGTTAATCTCATGAAATGTTTTTCAGGATTAATGAATGCAGGTTAATCTTATGAAATGTTTTTCAGGATTAATGAATACAGATTAATCTCATGAAATGTTTTTCAGGATTAATGAATACATGTTAATCTCATGAAATGTTTTTCAGGATTAATGAATACATCTTAATCTTATGAAATGTTTTTCAGGATTAATGAATACATGTTATCCTCATGAAATGTTTTTCAGGATTAATGAATGCATGTTAACCTCATGAAATGTTTTTCAGGATTAATGAATACATGTTATTCTCATGAAATGTTTTTCAGGATTAATGAATACAGATTAATCTCATGAAATGTTTTGAGGATTAATGAATATATGTTAATCTTATGAAATGTTTTTCTGGATTAATGAATACATGTTAATCTCATGAAATGTTTTTCAGGATTAATGAATACATGTTATTCTCATGAAATGTTTTTCAGGATTAATGAATACATGTTATCCTCATGAAATGTTTTTCAGGATTAATGAATGCATGTTAACCTCATGAAATGTTTTTCAGGATTAATGAATACATGTTATTCTCATGAAATGTTTTTCAGGATTAATGAATACAGATTAATCTCATGAAATGTTTTGAGGATTAATGAATATATGTTAATCCTATGAAATGTTTTTCTGGATTAATGAATACATGTTAATCTCATGAAATGTTTTTCAGGATTAATGAATACATGTTATTCTCATGAAATGTTTTTCAGGATTAATGAATACAGGTTAATCTCATGAAATGTTTTTCAGGATTAATGAATACAGGTTAATCTCATGAAATGTTTCCAGGATTAATGAATGCATGTTAATCTCATGAAATGTTTTTCAGGATTAATGAATGCATGTTAATCTTATGAAATGTTTTTCAGGATTAATGAATACAGATTAATCTCATGAAATGTTTTTCAGGATTAATGAATACATGTTATTCTCATGAAATGTTTTTCAGGATTAATGAATACAGATTAATCTCATGAAATGTTTTGAGGATTAATGAATACATGTTAATCTTATGAAATGTTTTTCTGGATTAATGAATACATGTTAATCTCATGAAATGTTTTTCAGGATTAATGAATACATCTTAATCTTATGAAATGTTTTTCAGGATTAATGAATACATGTTATCCTCATGAAATGTTTTTCAGGATTAATGAATACATGTTATCCTCATGAAATGTTTTTCAGGATTAATGAATACAGATTAATCTCATGAAATGTTTTGAGGATTAATGAATACATGTTAATCTTATGAAATGTTTTTCTGGATTAATGAATACATGTTAATCTGATGAAATGTTTTTCTGGATTAATGAATACATGTTAACCTCATGAAATGTTTTTCAGGATTAATGAATACAGGTTAATCTCATGAAATGTTTTTCAGGATTAATGAATACAGGTTAATCTCATGAAATGTTTTTCAGGATTAATGAATACAGGTTAATCTCATGAAATGTTTTTCAGGATTAATGAATACAGGTTAATCTCATGAAATGTTTTCCAGGATTAATGAATACAGGTTAATCTCATGAAATGTTTCCAGGATGAATGAATGCATGTTAATCTCATGAAATGTTTTTCAGGATTAATGAATGCATGTTAATCTTATGAAATGTTTTTCAGGATTATTGAATACAGATTAATCTCATGAAATGTTTTTCAGGATTAATGAATACAGGTTAATCTTATGAAATGTTTTTCCAGATTAATGAATACGGGTTAATCTTATGAAATGTTTTTCAGGATTAATGAATACAGGTTAATCTCATGAAATGTTTTTCAGGATTAATGAATGCAGGTTAATCTTATGAAATGTTTTTCAGGATTAATGAATACAGATTAATCTCATGAAATGTTTTTCAGGATTAATGAATACATGTTAATCTGATGAAATGTTTTTCAGGATTAATTAATACAGGTTAATCTCATGAAATGTTTCCAGGATTATTGAATGCATGTTAATCTCATGAAATGTTTTTCAAGATTAATGAATTCATGTTAATCTTATGAAATGTTTTTCAGGATTAATGAATACAGATTAATCTCATGAAATGTTTTTCAGGATTAATGAATACATGTTAATCTGATGAAATGTTTTTCAGGATTAATTAATACAGGTTAATCTCATGAAATGTTTCCAGGATTAATGAATGCATGTTAATCTCATGAAATGTTTTTCAAGATTAATGAATACATGTTAATCTTATGAAATGTTTTTCAGGATTAATGAATACAGATTAATCTCATGAAATGTTTTTCAGGATTAATGAATACAGGTTAATCTCATGAAATGTTTCCAGGATTAATGAATGCATGTTAATCTCATGAAATGTTTTTCAGGATTAATGAATGCATGTTAATCTTATGAAATGTTTTTCAGGATTAATGAATACAGGTTAATATCATGAATTGTTACCAGGATTAATGAATGCATGTTAATCTCATGAAATGTTTTTCAAGATTAATGAATACATGTTAATCTTATGAAATGTTTTTCAGGATTAATGAATACATGTTAATCTTATGAAATGTTTTTCAGGATTAATGAATACATGTTATACTCATGAAATATTTTTCAGGATTAATGAATACAGGTTAATCTCATGAAATGTTTTTCAGGATTAATGAATACAGGTTAATCTCATGAAATGTTTTTCAGGATTAATGAATACAGGTTAATCTCATGAAATGTTTCCAGGATGAATGAATGCATGTTAATCTCATGAAATGTTTTTCAGGATTAATGAATGCATGTTAATCTTATGAAATGTTTTTCAGGATTATTGAATACAGATTAATCTCATGAAATGTTTTTCAGGATTAATGAATACAGGTTAATCTTATGAAATGTTTTTCCAGATTAATGAATACGGGTTAATCTTATGAAATGTTTTTCAGGATTAATGAATACAGGTTAATCTCATGAAATGTTTTTCAGGATTAATGAATGCAGGTTAATCTTATGAAATGTTTTTCAGGATTAATGAATACAGATTAATCTCATGAAATGTTTTTCAGGATTAATGAATACATGTTAATCTCATGAAATGTTTTTCAGGATTAATGAATACATCTTAATCTTATGAAATGTTTTTCAGGATTAATGAATACATGTTATCCTCATGAAATGTTTTTCAGGATTAATGAATGCATGTTAACCTCATGAAATGTTTTTCAGGATTAATGAATACATGTTATTCTCATGAAATGTTTTTCAGGATTAATGAATACAGATTAATCTCATGAAATGTTTTGAGGATTAATGAATATATGTTAATCTTATGAAATGTTTTTCTGGATTAATGAATACATGTTAATCTCATGAAATGTTTTTCAGGATTAATGAATACATGTTATTCTCATGAAATGTTTTTCAGGATTAATGAATACATGTTATCCTCATGAAATGTTTTTCAGGATTAATGAATGCATGTTAACCTCATGAAATGTTTTTCAGGATTAATGAATACATGTTATTCTCATGAAATGTTTTTCAGGATTAATGAATACAGATTAATCTCATGAAATGTTTTGAGGATTAATGAATATATGTTAATCTTATGAAATGTTTTTCTGGATTAATGAATACATGTTAATCTCATGAAATGTTTTTCAGGATTAATGAATACATGTTATTCTCATGAAATGTTTTTCAGGATTAATGAATACAGGTTAATCTCATGAAATGTTTTTCAGGATTAATGAATACAGGTTAATCTCATGAAATGTTTCCAGGATTAATGAATGCATGTTAATCTCATGAAATGTTTTTCAGGATTAATGAATGCATGTTAATCTTATGAAATGTTTTTCAGGATTAATGAATACAGATTAATCTCATGAAATGTTTTTCAGGATTAATGAATACATGTTATTCTCATGAAATGTTTTTCAGGATTAATGAATACAGATTAATCTCATGAAATGTTTTGAGGATTAATGAATACATGTTAATCTTATGAAATGTTTTTCTGGATTAATGAATACATGTTAATCTCATGAAATGTTTTTCAGGATTAATGAATACATCTTAATCTTATGAAATGTTTTTCAGGATTAATGAATACATGTTATCCTCATGAAATGTTTTTCAGGATTAATGAATACATGTTATCCTCATGAAATGTTTTTCAGGATTAATGAATACAGATTAATCTCATGAAATGTTTTGAGGATTAATGAATACATGTTAATCTTATGAAATGTTTTTCTGGATTAATGAATACATGTTAATCTGATGAAATGTTTTTCTGGATTAATGAATACATGTTAACCTCATGAAATGTTTTTCAGGATTAATGAATACAGGTTAATCTCATGAAATGTTTTTCAGGATTAATGAATACAGGTTAATCTCATGAAATGTTTTTCAGGATTAATGAATACAGGTTAATCTCATGAAATGTTTTTCAATATGAAATGTTTTTCAGGATTAATGAATACAGATTAATCTCATGAAATGTTTTTCAGGATTAATGAATACAGATTAATCTCATGAAATGTTTTGAGGATTAATGAATACCGGTACATGTTAATCTCATGAAATGTTTTTCAGGATTAATGAATACATGTTAATCTTATGAAATGTTTTTCAGGATTAATGAATACATGTTAATCTCATGAAATGTTTTTCAGGATTAATGAATACAGATTAATCTCATGAAATGTTTTGAGGATTAATGAATACATGTTAATCTCATGAAATGTTTTTCAGGATTAATGAATACATGTTAATCTCATGAAATGTTTTTCAGGATTAATGAATACATGCTAATCTGATGAAATGTTTTTCTGGATTAATGAATACATGTTAATCTCATGAAATGTTCTTCAGGATTAATGAATACAGGTTAATCTCATGAAATGTTTTTCAGGATTAATGAATACAGGTTAATCTCATGAAATGTTTTTCAGGATTAATGAATACAGGTTAATCTCATGAAATGTTTCCAGGATTAATGAATGCTTGTTAATCTCATAAAATGTTTTTCAGGATTAATGAATGCATGTTAATCTTATGAAATGTTTTTCACGATTAATGAATACAGATTAATCTCATGAAATGTTCTTCAGGATTAATGAATACATGTTAATCTGATGAAATGTTTTTCAGGATTAATGAATACAGGTTAATCTCATGAAATGTTTCCAGGATTAATGAATGCATGTTAATCTCATGAAATGTTTTTCAAGATTAATGAATACATGTTAATCTTATGAAATGTTTTTCAGGATTAATGAATACAGATTAATCTCATGAAGTGTTTTTCAGGATTAATGAATACAGATTAATCTCATGAAATGTTTTGAGGATTAATGAATACATGTTAATCTCATGAAATGTTTTTCAGGATTAATGAATACATGTTATCCTCATGAAATGTTTTTCAGGATTAATGAATACAGATTAATCTCATGAAATGTTTTGAGGATTAATGGATACATGTTAATCTTATGAAATGTTTTTCAGGATTAATGAATACATGTTATCCTCATGAAATGTTTTTCAGGATTAATGATTACAGATTAATCTTATGAAATGTTTTGAGGATTAATGAATACATGTTAATCATATGAAATGTTTCTCTGGATTAATGAATACATGTTAATCTCATGAAATGTTCTTCAGGATTAATGAATACAGGTTAATCTTATGAAATGTTTTTCAGGATTAATGAATACAGATTAATCTCATGAAATGTTTTTCAGGATTAATGAATACATGTTAATCTGATGAAATGTTTTTCAGGATTAATGAATGCATGTTAATCTTATGAAATGTTTTTCAGGATTAATGAATGCATGTTAATCTTATGAAATGTTTTTCAGGATTAATGAATACAGATTAATCTCATGAAATGTTTTTCAGGATTAATGAATACATGTTAATCTGATAAAATGTTTTTCAGGATTAATGAATACAGGTTAATCTCATGAAATGTTTCCAGGATTAATGAATACATGTTAATCTGATAAAATGTTTTTCAGGATTAATGAATACAGGTTAATCTCATGAAATGTTTCCAGGATTAATGAATGCATGTTAATCTCATGAAATGTTTTTCAGGATTAATGAATGCATGTTAATCTCATGAAATGTTTTTCAAGATTAATGAATACATGTTAATCTTATGAAATGTTTTTCAGGATTAATGAATACAGATTAATCTCATGAAATGTTTTTCAGGATTAATGAATACAGATTAATCTCATGAAATGTTTTGAGGATTAATGAATACATGTTAATCTTATGAAATGTTTTTCAGGATTAATGAATACATGTTAATCTTATGAAATGTTTTTCAGGATTAATGAATACATGTTAATCTCATGAAATGTTTTTCAGGATTAATGAATACATCTTAATCTTATGAAATGTTTTTCAGGATTAATGAATACATGTTATACTAATGAAATGTTTTTCAGGATTAATGAATACAGGTTAATCTCATGAAATGTTTTTCAGGATTAATGAATACAGGTTAATCTCATGAAATGTTTTCCAGGATTAATGAATACAGGTTAATCTCATGAAATGTTTCCAGGATGAATGAATGCATGTTAATCTCATGAAATGTTTTTCAGGATTAATGAATGCATGTTAATCTTATGAAATGTTTTTCAGGATTATTGAATACAGATTAATCTCATGAAATGTTTTTCAGGATTAATGAATACAGGTTAATCTTATGAAATGTTTTTCCAGATTAATGAATACGGGTTAATCTTATGAAATGTTTTTCAGGATTAATGAATACAGGTTAATCTCATGAAATGATTTTCAGGATTAATGAATGCAGGTTAATCTTATGAAATGTTTTTCAGGATTAATGAATACAGATTAATCTCATGAAATGTTTTTCAGGATTAATGAATACATGTTAATCTGATGAAATGTTTTTCAGGATTAATTAATACAGGTTAATCTCATGAAATGTTTCCAGGATTAATGAATGCATGTTAATCTCATGAAATGTTTTTCAAGATTAATGAATACATGTTAATCTTATGAAATGTTTTTCAGGATTAATGAATACAGATTAATCTCATGAAATGTTTTTCAGGATTAATGAATACATGTTAATCTGATGAAATGTTTTTCAGGATTAATTAATACAGGTTAATCTCATGAAATGTTTCCAGGATTAATGAATGCATGTTAATCTCATGAAATGTTTTTCAAGATTAATGAATACATGTTAATCTTATGAAATGTTTTTCAGGATTAATGAATACAGATTAATCTCATGAAATGTTTTTCAGGATTAATGAATACAGGTTAATCTCATGAAATGTTTCCAGGATTAATGAATGCATGTTAATCTCATGAAATGTTTTTCAGGATTAATGAATGCATGTTAATCTTATGAAATGTTTTTCAGGATTAATGAATACAGGTTAATATCATGAATTGTTACCAGGATTAATGAATGCATGTTAATCTCATGAAATGTTTTTCAAGATTAATGAATACATGTTAATCTTATGAAATGTTTTTCAGGATTAATGAATACAGATTAATCTCATGAAATGTTTTTCAGGATTAATGAATACAGATTAATCTCATGAAATGTTTTGAGGATTAATGAATACATGTTAATCTTATGAAATGTTTTTCAGGATTAATGAATACATGTTAATCTTATGAAATGTTTTTCAGGATTAATGAATACATGTTATACTCATGAAATGTTTTTCAGGATTAATGAATACAGGTTAATCTCATGAAATGTTTTTCAGGATTAATGAATACAGGTTAATCTCATGAAATGTTTATCAGGATTAATGAATACAGGTTAATCTCATGAAATGTTTCCAGGATGAATGAATGCATGTTAATCTCATGAAATGTTTTTCAGGATTAATGAATGCATGTTAATCTTATGAAATGTTTTTCAGGATTATTGAATACAGATTAATCTCATGAAATGTTTTTCTGGATTAATGAATACAGGTTAATCTTATGAAATGTTTTTCCAGATTAATGAATACGGGTTAATCTTATGAAATGTTTTTCAGGATTAATGAATACAGGTTAATCTCATGAAATGTTTTTCAGGATTAATGAATGCAGGTTAATCTTATGAAATGTTTTTCAGGATTAATGAATACAGATTAATCTCATGAAATGTTTTTCAGGATTAATGAATACATGTTAATCTCATGAAATGTTTTTCAGGATTAATGAATACAGATTAATCTCATGAAATGTTTTTCAGGATTAATGAATACAGGTTAATCTCATGAAATGTTTTTCAGGATTAATGAATACATGTTAATCTCAGGAAATGTTTTTCAGGATTAATGAATACAGATTAATCTCATGAAATGTTTTGAGGATTAATGAATACATGTTAATCTCATGAAATGTTTTTCAGGATTAATGAATACATGTTAATCTCATGAAATGTTTTTCAGGATTAATGAATACATATTAATCTCATGGAATGTTTTCTGGATTAATGAACACATGTTAATCTCATGAAATGTTTTTCAGGATTAATGAACACATGTTAATCTCATGAAATGTTCTTCAGGGTTAATGAATATATGTCAATCTCATGAAATGTTTTTTAGGATTAATGAATACATGTTAATCTCATGAAATGTTTTTCAGGATTAATGAATACATGTTAATCTCATGAAATGTTTTTCAGAGTTAATGAACACATGTTAATCCCATTTATTTTTTTCATGATTTCTATCGCGCTCCTTAGATGGGCATGACGATATGAAAAAAAACTTAATAATAATAATTATTATTACAACCTACTAAAAAATTTAGAAAAGCAAGAAAGGGAAGTCTCACGAGTTATACCAACATTCGTGGAAATTAACAATCACAATAAATACAGAAATACGACTGGAATTATGTGGACATATTCGAAGAATGGACAATGATAATCTTACTATCAGAATATTCTACCATCCCTCTTCACTAAAGGTCAACAACTTGATAATAATAATAATAATTTCGTATGTCCTCTGTGCCGGGTGCAAGCTTTGTTAATTGACGCCCAGAGTGCAATTTGCATGTTGAATTTTATCTGTCCTTGAAGCGCTATGAAAGTTAAGGAGGTTAGATATCTAAGCACCTTGACACTAGAACGCTTTCTAGTAGAGAAATGAGGAACTTTGTGTTGGCAGAAAAACCCGAGATTAATTTTGCCATTATGAACATGGCCTACTGAATTCTAATTTCTTCTTTAACATGCCAAGATCGTATGACATGCGTGTTGTGATTTTTGTCGCCTTTCTAAAATCATTTACCACGGCCAGGAACGAACCTGCATGCATGGGGTTGGCAGTCCGACACGTTAACCACTCAACCACCGTGGCAAGCAATAACTCGATAATCGAATTTGAAAGAAATAACCTTCAAGAAATCAACGTAGGAAACGAAACTTGATGTGGAGTGGCCTAGGTTCAGATCGTTGGTGAGCAAACATCATGTTGCTACAAACCCCCGAATGAGACCTTCACTGCATGTACAGCAGAAAGAAGTGAGAGAATGAAGAGGTTTTGGGAAGAGGAGAAATCAAATTCATTATCTTATGTTTGATAGGATCAATTGCACCCCTTAATTGGGCATAGCGTTGTAAAAAAAATGGTTAAAACGTCGCATTTTTAAAATGTTTTTCCATGTTTTCTTGTGCGGTTTCACTTAGGTGCAGAAAGTTAGGCTCTTCAGTGTGCTTTGGTCAACACAGCCCGGACCGCCGCTGGAGTAGTTGACCCCTTGTTCTTTACTGCGAGAGCTGAGAGCTCCTACGTCTTTTCTCCTCAAGGATTTTAATACTTGGCCGTGAAAGCCAATATACTGTATCAATAATAATAATAATAATAATAATAATAATAATAAAAACTAGCATTAGCCGTCGCGGCTTCGCCCGCGAATATTCTAGTTGTAAAGAGTACACATAGCAAAACCTCAATCATCATTATGTATATAAAAATGAAAGTTTGTCTGTTTTTTCTGAATTTCTACGGAAATTTGCGTTATTTACGCGTTTCAGACTGTTTTATGACGGATGCGCGCGATAATAAAAATTTTGTCTGTCTGTATGTCTGTCTGTCTGTCTGTGGACAAAGTTGTTCCCTTATAACTCGAGAACGGCTGGGTGGATCAACGTAAAATTTGGTACAGATATCCTTCAGAGGAACGACACTAATCATTGATGTAACTCTTCTCTGTACCTCTCATAAAAGTGGAAGGAAGGAAGGAAGGAAGGAAGCTTGTAGTTTAACGTGACCGTTAATCTCGAGATCATGAGCCACGGGACCTCCTTTTTACGTGGATTCTGAACCACAGGATATGGCATTTCACTTCGAAAATCTCACATGCATTGACCGGGAATCGAACCCGGACCGCCTTGGTGAGAGGCACACAGCTAGACCGCTGAGCCACCACGCCCCCTCATAAAAATGGGCCTATCCCCTTAAAATACTTGCTGAAATAGGCGTAGACCGGCGAGACAAAGCTCATTTTCAGCCCCTCAATGTGAGAAACGAAACTCG
The DNA here is from genome assembly GCA_946902985.2 of Meconema thalassinum. Lineage (NCBI taxonomy): Eukaryota > Metazoa > Arthropoda > Insecta > Orthoptera > Tettigoniidae > Meconema > Meconema thalassinum. The sequence goes on from OX336388.2 coordinate 259,569,597, forward strand.
GGGGCTTAGGGCTCCCGAAAACCACATTTTAAGGACCTAAAACCAACAGTTTTTGAGATATTTCCAGAAAAATAATTTCATTTAATACAATAACGAAAGAAAGCTAGCCGGTTACCATGGCAACGGAATCTCACAGGTCCATCTATTGCTATAAGACGCAATACAATTCCATTTATTACATTACTGAGATAGTTGGCAAACGGCTATAAGGTTATAACGGAACCAAATTAAGCTGTAAAATTCATCATGTCATGTCATATAATGCGATTAAGGGGGTCAAGGGGTACTCTAAATTTTTGTCACGTGATTTACACGTGCGGGTGTGGTACGGAAGATCTATTATATCCCTATCCCTATATTGTTATATTATTATAATTATTATTATACTATGGCCTACAACGACGAGACAAAGTTTATATTCAGCCCATTGGTGTCAGAAACAAAACTCGGTGCCCCTAAATAGCAGTAAAGGGTCCCCGAAAAGTAAATTTTAAGGCTCTAAAGCCAACAGTTTCTGAGATATTCCCAGAAAACTAATTTCATTTAGTAAACTAATGAAAGAATGCAAGCCAGTAACCATGACAACAATATCTGAAAAGGTGACATCCAACTTTCCATCTATTTCTGCAAAACGTAAAGCCACTCCATTTATTAAATTTCTGTGAATGCTTGCAAATGGCTATATGGTTATTACGGAATCAACTAAAACTGTAAAATTCATAAATGCGCTTAAGGGGGTCAAGGGGTACCCCAGATTTTTTCACACAACTTAAATATACGTTATGTCGTACAGAAGGTCTATTATATCTCCAAACAGAACATTATTTTCAAAAATTCCTGAACTGAAATAGGTTTTTTTTGCTTATAGAAATTTGGACCATTGGAGTTTTTTCTGAATTTTAATGTACCACAAGCCTTTATAATTTATTAAAGGATGGGGACTTAACACAACAGTAAGGTCAGTTTTATTTGACGTGTATTGCGTTTCGTCTACGAGGTTTTCATTTTTTTTTTCACGTCAGGAAGTACACGTTAGGTAAATTTTGTTTCACAGCATATTTTAACTAATCATTTTTCTTTATCGACAAACAGGTTCCAAGTCTCTAACCATTGCAACAGTAGCTCAATTGCTTACGTCTGGTTATTAATACCGAAGACCGTTCGAAGAATGGGTACTTCTGCTAGTGAATGCTATGACTGATTTATCCTTGGTATGAAGAATCAGACTTTATCAATTCAGCTACTGATGCAGTGGTTAGGGGTTTGTCAATCCTTCATAGGTATATCAGAGCGAAGTTAGTTTTCTGGGAATATCATAGACACTGTTAATTTAAGGGCCTTTAATTGTGGTTTTAGGAGACCCTTTATAGTCGGGTGAAAAAGACCTTTCGTACCACACTCACGCGCGAAAATTGCGTGAAAAAAATCTGGAGTGCCCATTGACCCCCTTAAGCGCATTATACTGTATGTATTGATGAATTTTACAGCTTAATTTGGTTCCGTGATAACCTTTTAACCGTCTGGAAACTTTCACAGTTATGTAATAATTGGAATTGCATTGCTTCTTACAGAAATAGATGGACCTGTGAGATTATTTTACCATGGTTACTGTGTTGCATTCTTTCTTTGTTTTATTGTAAACTAGCAGAAGTACCAGTTCTTCGAACGGTGTTCTTTGTTAACACCAGACATTTTCAATTGAGCTACTGTTGCAATGGTTAGCGGTTTGTCATTCCTTCAAGTTTATCAGAACGAAGTTACTTTTCTGGGAATATCACACACACTGTTAATTTAAGGCCCTTAAAATGTAGTTTTCGGAGACCCTTTATAGATTCCCGAATTTTGTGTCTCACATTGAGAAGCGCAACATATGCTTTGGTCGTCCTTCTAGGATAATTTTTAGGTTTCGCCTATTTAGCTGTATTTTGAGAAGTTTTTCTCTATATCCACCCTTCTAGTGTATGAAAAGTACAGTGAAGAGTTTTATAAATGATTGGTGTATTGACTCTCATGGTTACCATACCTAATTTTACGATGCACCAAGCATCCGAACACGAGGTATAGGCGTACATAAAGATACACAGAAAGACAGACAGACAATTCTATTGTCTACATATTACCCAGATATCCAAATATGGGTATATCTACCACACAGTATCAAATAAAATCATCCTTACGATGAACCCGTATGTCGACAAAAAAAAAGTTAAAATGTGCTCTCAGTCTAAATTCACCTAACGTGTACTTCCTGACGTGAAATAGAATTGAAAGCCTTGTAGACTAAACGCAATACACGTCACATAAAAACTGACCCTCTACGTAGTGCTAGGTGCCCATACACAGGAAGACCCCTTTCATAAATTATAAAGGCTTGTGGTGCAAGGAAATTCAGGTTCTTTAGCCTCAAATTGCCCAAATTCCTAAAAGCCGCAAAAAATGCTGGTTCAATTCAGGAATTTTTGAAAATAATGTTGCTGTTTGGAGATATAATAGACCTTCTGTACTATATGTCGAACGTGAAAATTGCATGAAAAAGTTCTAGGTTACCCCTTGACCCCCTTAATTGCATTGATGAATTATACAGTCTACGTTAGTTCCGTGATAACCTCATAGCCATTTGCAAACTTTCACAGAAATGTAATAAATGGAGTGACATTGCTTCTTACAGAAATAGAAGGAAAGTTCTATGCCACCCCTTGAGATAATGTTCTCATGGTTACCGATTTGCATTCCTTCATTAGTTTGTTAAATTAAATTAAATTAGTTTTCTGGAAATATTTCAGGAACTGTTGGATTTAGAGCCTTATAATGTAGTTTTCGAGGACCCTTTAGGGCCCCCGAGTTTTGTTTCTGGCACCGAGGGGATTTGTCTCGTCGATGTACGCCATAATATAATACTACTCATAATAATATAATATAGGGAGAAATTATAACACCGATTTTTTAATTATTAATGCAGCCAATGGCCATGTACTTTTCTTCTCAAGACGGGTCAGGGAAGGGATATTATCAGAGAAAGAAGCATTCACATCACGCATGAGCAAAATGGAAATGGCCTACCATTTAACTAAGGACATCTATAAGAAAAGGTCAATATCCTTCAACGCAAAACTAAAACATTACTGCAGTGTCATCCGTCCGGAGGTCTTGCATGCTTCTGAATGCCTCACGATGAACAAAAAAGGCTTGGTCGAGAAACTGGAGGCCAAAGAAAGGAAAATTTTGAGAAAGATATTGGGTTCCATCAAAGACAATGGGGAATACAGAAGACGGCATAACCATGAACTATATACTCGTGTGGGGAAGATAAGTAACGTCATCCGGAAGAGAGGGATACCATTTTTTGGGCATGTGAAACGAATGATCCCAGCGAGACTGACCAACCGCAACATAACTTACTTTCAGGAGAGGAAAACAAAATGGGCCTGGTTCATAGAACTGGATAAAGATCTGAAAGAAGTGGGCATTACACCAACAGACATTCAGGAGCGCGCCCCTCTCAAAAGGAAACTTCAAGCTTGCAAAGGTTTCCAAGAAAAACCGAAGCTAAAAACGGGAAAGATTTGGGCCCAGGAACGGAAGGAAGTCCACCAAGAACGAAAGCGGGCGTACCGGGCAAACATCAAAGCCAGTAGGAGACAGTTGGAATGACGCGATCCATAGATGGCCTATACGAAATGAATGAATGAATAATATGGGGATAGGAATATAATAGACCTGCCGTACCACACCAGCAGGTGTAAATCGAGTGAAAAAAATCTAGAGTACCGCTTGATCCCCTTAAGCGCATTATACGTATTGATGAATTTTACGGCTTAATTTGGTTCCGTGATAACCTTCTAGCCGTTTGCAAACTGTCACACTAATGTAATTAATGGAATTGCATTGCGTCTTACAGCAATAGATGGACCTCTGAGAATCTGTTGTCATGGTTACTGGCTTATATTCGTTCATTAGTTTATTAAATGAAATTAGTTTTCTGGGAATATCTCAAAAACGGATGGTCTTAGGGCCTTAAAATGTGGTTTTCGGGAACCCGAGTTTTGTTTCTCACATTGAGGGGCTGAAAATGAGCTTTGTCACGTCCTTCTACGCCTATTTCATCATGTATTTTAAGGGGGTAGGCCCCCTCTTATGAGAGGTACGGAGAAGAGTTACATCAATGATAAGTGTCGTGCCTCTGATGGATATCTGTACAAAATGTTACGTTGGTGCATCCAGCCGTTCTCGAGTTATAAGGGAACAAAGTTGTCCACAGAAAAACAAACAAACAAACAAACAGACAGACAGACAAAAAAATTATTTTCGCGTGCATCCATCATAAAACAGTCTGAAACGCGTAAACAACTAAAATTTCCGAAGAAATTCAGAGAAAAACAGACTAACTTTCATTTATAGAGAGAGATATACTGCACCGCTCGGTGTTGACCGTGTTTTATTGCACAAATTTAGGTTCTACTCGCTAACCGTTGGAGATATACGAAATGAGATAAGGACCTTTCGAATAGAAAATTAAATGTTAAAGCTCTTGTTTGCCATCAAAAGTTTGCTATTTCTTAGCGTTCTCTTTTTATTTGAAATTGAAATATGAAATTGTGAAACCGAAGGGTGTAGTGACGTCACATATGCGGGTTTTACTCGCTAACCGTTGGAGATACGCGAAAAGTGATGAGGACATTTCGGATAGGAATTTAATTTCAAAGCTCGTATGTGCCATCCAAAGTTTGCTATTTCCTACCGTTCTCTTCTTATTTGATATGGAAGTATGAAATTTTGAAACCAAAGGGTGTAGTGACGTCACTAAAATGGTCGCCATTTTTAACAGCATAAAATTTCGAAATCGAAAGTACCCTATATGTAAACCTGGTAAATCAGCTACTTCCATGCAAAATTTCATTTAAATCGGACCAGTGGTTCTTGCGTTATTGAGTAACAGACAGACAGACAGACACACACCATCTAATTTTTAGCCTATTTTCAATTTTGAAAAAAATAGGCTTATGAGATCACCTTATGTCCGTGTGTGTGTGCGTGTGTGTGTGTGTGTGTGAGGTGTGTGTGTGTGTGTCCCCCTAATAAATTCTAAACGGCTGGAGCGATTTCAATGAAACTCTGTAAGTTCATAGTACTATTCCGGGCGACCTCGACCGTGCCCTTCAAATTTGGTTATATCTCACCAATCCAACATGGCAGCTGTGCGAAATATTTCACCAGCATTCAATATCTCCCAAACTTCTACGGATATCACCCTGGAATTTATTACAGTGATAAAGGAAACTACTAGAAGTTCACCTATGTGACTCTTGAAAAACTGGTAACTACAAAACCAACATGGCGGCCACGCGAATTTGCGACTTTTAAATAGACTTTTCTCGCGATTTAACCAACCAAACGCAATAAAACTTGGTACAGTATATGTTTATACTTATTGTAATGCACCGACATCTACCTTGGTTCAATTGTTTATATAACCACAAGATGGCGGATGAGCGAAATATTCACCCGGCATTCTACATCTCTGAAACTATTAGCTGTATCACCCTGAAATTTTATACGGAGATAAAGGGCACTACTGGAAGTTCACCTACAAGACTTTCAAAAAGCGGTTAACTACAAAACGAACATGGCGGCCAAGCGGATTTGAAAATTTTTATTAGACCTTTCTCGCGATTTAATATTTCAAACGCAATGAAATCTGGTACTAGAAATATTTATACACATTGTAATGCACTGGTATCTAATTTAGTTCAATTGTTTACATAACCTCAAGATGGCGGCTGTGCTAATTTTAAAATTAAGTTTTTATTTTTTGTCGTAATCAAGCGATCGAAGTGAAAGTTTGATTAATGAACCTACGCAATAATTTTCCTTCAATGGTACATGACTCTATGGCCTATACATTTAACAATCCAACACGGTGACCATCCGAAATATTCGGACGACTCTGAATATCTACGAATCTATTATAGCAATCAAACTGATTTTTTAATGTTCATAGGGGCTATGAACGTATGTTCTCCTATAGGACTTTAAATAACCTGGTGACCACAAATCCAACATGGCGGCGACCCGAAGTATAAATATTCACGTGGACGTTTCTCGCAATTTAACCATGCGAGTGCAGTGAAACTTGGTACAGTAAATCCTTTTACGAATGTTAATCCACTGGCATCTAATTTATTTCAATTGTTTCCATAACCACAAATATAACAAGTAGTTCCGTGAAGAACTATACAGCCTATTTTCATATATCCTACTTATATTAACTGCCACTAACAACATACAAAATTTCAGTTTGATTGCTGTAATAGATTCGTAGATATTGAGTACCGACTAAATATTTCGGATGGTCGCCATGTTGGATTGTATATATGTAGGTCCTAGAGTTATGTACTGTTACATGAAGATTATTGTGTACGTGTAGCATTCAAACTTCAATCGCATGATTAGGACACAAGAAGTAATAAGGAGATTTTAAAATTTCGCACAGCTACCATCTTGTGGTTATGGGAACAATTGAAATAAATTAGATGCCAGTGGATTAACATTCGTAAAAGGATTTACTGTACCAAGTTTCACTGCACTCGGATGGTTAAATTGCGAGAAACGTCCATGTGAATATTTATATTTCGCGTCGCCGCCATGTTGGATTTGTGATCACCAGGTTATTTAAAGTCCTATAGGTGAACTTAAGTTCATAGCCCCTATGAACATTAAAAAATCAGTTTGATTGCTATAATAGATTCGTAGATATTCAGAGCCTTCTGAATATTTCGGATGGTCGCCATGTTGGATTGTTAAATGTATAGGCCATAGAGTCATGTACCATTGAAGGAAAATTATTGCGTAGGTTCATCAATCAAACTTTCACTTCGAGCCCTTGATTACGACACAAAAAATAAAAACTTAATTTTAAAATTAGCACAGCCGCCATCTTGAGGTTATGTTTACAATTTAACTAAATTAGATACCAGTGCATTACAATGTGTATAAACATTTCCTGTACCAGATTTAATTGCGTTTGGAACATGGAATCGCGAGAAAGGTCTATTTAAAATTTTCAAATTCGCTTGGCCGCCATGTTCGTTTTGTATTTAACCGATTTTTAAAAGTCTTGTAGGTGAACTTCCAGTAATGCCCTTTATCTACGTATAAAATTTCAGGGTGATACAGCTAATAGTTTCAGAGATATAGAATGCCGGTGAAATATTTCGCTCACCCGCCATCTTGTGGTTATATAAACAATTGAACCAAGTTAGATGTCGGTGCATTACAATGGTTATAAACATATACTGTACCAAGTTGTATTGCGTTTGTTTGGTTAAATCGCGAGAAACATCTATTGAAAAGTCGCAAATTCGCGTGGCCACCATGTTGGTTTTGTAGTTACCAGTTTTTCAAATGTCATATAGTTGAACTTCTAGTAGTTTCCTTTATCACTGTAATAAATTCCATGGTGATATCGGTAATAGTTTCGGAGATATTGAATGATGGTGAAATATTTCGCACAGCCGCCATGTTGGATTGGTGAGACGTAACAAAATTTGAAGGGCACGATCGAGGTCACCCGGAATAGTACTATGAACTTACAGAGTTTCATTGAAATCGCTCCAGCCGTTTAAAAGTTATTAGGGGGGACACACACACACCTCACACACACACACACGCACACACACACGGACAAAAGGTGATCTCACAAGCCTATTTTTTTTTCAAAATTGAAAATAGGCTAAAAACGATAAGTACAATGTATGCCAAATAAATTATCGTAAATGTAATAAGCACCATTAGAATGATGATAATAATAATTAATATTGAGTTTTATACTCCGAATAATAATATTGAATTTTATACTCCGAATAATTAATATTGAGTTTTATACTCCGAAAAATAGTATTGAGTTTTTAGACTCCGAATATGAATGTTAAAGTAAACAATGGCATTTTTGCAAGTTAATAATGAAATAATGAATGTCCATCAAATGATAATAATAAACTCGAGTTGAAGTGATAAAATAATTGAAATAATTGAAGCGCGTGGAATAATTAACGTAATTGAAGGATCGTTGGGGATACCTTAAGAAATGAAATAATAAACGTTATTCAGCAAATTATAAAATGTAATGTGCTAAAAGTAATAGTTGAAAATTGAACGCCGTAAAATGAAGTTGAATGTTATAGGCTATAGGCTATGTCGAAATAAAGTGCTATACACGAGCAAAGTTGTTGTAATGAAGATCCAAGTCTTATAAAACTTATGGAGCCGGAATAGGCCCGCAAAATGATGAAATGAGTCAAATAGGCTAGCTTGTGGAATAAATATGTCTTGTAACGTGCGTAAGATGAGAGATCTAAGAGTAATAATGGTCAGGAAGTCGTCGGTATTGTTGTATTAGCGAGGGTTCGACCCGTCTGGACGAACAGGGATTCGAACCAGAGGCATTATAGTTGTCGCAATCTATGTCCCGCCGGGCAATTGCTAAATGTGTGTGTATTAATCTGGAAAGTATCAGTGCTTCTATGAGATATGGTTATAACTGGGGAAACAGTGTGTTCCGAGCCTAAAAATCATATTCCATACTTTGCCAGCATCGAAATGTTATGACCAAGTGAAATGTGTAAACGGAATGTACGGGATTGGAAGCAAGGAATGGTATAGACCTCTTGTCTCCTCCCAATAAATCATACTAATATATAAAAATGAGGTGGTGTGTGTCTGTCTTTCTGTCTGTCTGTCTGTTACTCAATAACGCAAGAACCACTGCTCCGATTTTAATGAAATTTTGCATGGATGTAGCAGAAATACCTGGTTAGCCTACTTTCGATTTTTGCAAAAAATGAAAGTAGACTTATGAGATCAACACAGGGCGAAAAAAGTGTGTCTGTCTGTGTGTGTGTATGTGTGTGTGTGAGTCTGTGTGTGTGTGTGTGTGTCTGTGTGTCTGTGTGTGTGTGTGTGTGTGAGTGTGTGTACTCTGAATGTCTGTCCCCCCCTATCAATTCGAACACGGTGAATGCGAATTGAACGAAATTTGGTACAAAGGTAGCATTAGCAAAGGACACCTCAGTGTCATGTTTTATATCGCCGCCATCTTGACGGGAACGTAATGGCGGCCACACAAATGTTCAAAGCTTAAATCAAATTACGACTAACCTAATCATCCGATCTGTACCAAATTTTGCAGCAACATACCTTTATGGGGGCAGCATCCTTTGACCAAACCAATAGGTCATCAGCGTAATAGTTTGCGGATGGCGGCTATCTTTGTGTGAAAATTGATTCCCCCTATTAATTCGAACACGGTGCAACCGAATGGAACGAAATTTGGTACAGAGGTAGTACTAACAAGAGGCACCTCAGTGTCATGTTTTATATCGCCGCCGTCTTGACGGAAACGTAATGGCGGCCACACAAATGTTCAAAGCTTAAATCAAATTACGACTAACCTAATCATCCGATCTCAACCAAATATTGCAACAACATACCTTTATGGGAGGGGGGGGAGGGGGGGGAGCATCCTTTGACCAAACTAATAGGTCATCAGAGTAATAGTTTGCGGATGGCGGCCATCTTTGTGTGAAAATAGATTCCCCCTATTAATACGAACACGGTGCAACCGAATGGAACGAAATTTGGTACAGAGGTAGTACTAACAAAAGGCACCTCAGTGTCATGTTTTATATCGCCGCCATCTTGACAGAAACGTAATGGCGGCCACACAAATGTTCAAAGCTTAAGTTAAATTACGATTAACCTAATCATCCGATCTCTACCAAACTCTGCAACAACATACCCTTATAGAAGAAGCATCCTTTGACCAAATGAATAGGTCATTAGCCCAATAGTTTGCTGATGGCGGCCATCTTTGTGTGAAAATCAATTCCCCCTATTATTTCAAACACGGTGAAACTGAATGGAACGAAATTTGGTACAGAGGTAGCAGTAGCAATGGGCATCTCAGTGTCATGTTTTATATCGCCGCCATATTGACAGAAACGTAATGGCGGCCACACAAATGTTCAAAGCTTAAGTTAAATTACGACTAACATAACCATCCGATCTCTTCCAAACTTTGCAACAACATACCTTTATGGAGGGAGCATCCTTTGACCATTCTAATAGGTTATTAGCCTAATAGTTTGCGGATGGCGGCCATCTTTATGTCAAAATTGATTCCCCCTATTAATTCGAACACGGTGGAACCGAATGGAACGAAATTTGGTACAGAGGTAGCACTAGCAAAGGGCGCCTCAGTGTCATGTTTTATATTGCCGCCATCTTGACTGAAACGTAATGGCGGCCACACGAATGTTCAAAGCTTAAATCAAATTACGATTAACCTAATCATCCGATCTCTACCAAATTTTGCAGCTACATACCTTTATTGAGGGAGCATCCTTTGACCAATCTAATCGGTCATTCGCCTAATAGTTTGCGGATGGCGGCCATCTTTGTGTCAGAATCGATTCCCCCTATTAATTCAAACACAGTGAAACCGAATGGAACGAAATTTGGTGCAGAGATAGCACTAGCAAAGGGCATCTCAGTGTCATGATTAATATCGCCGCCATCTTGACTGAAACGTAATGGCGGCCACACGAATGTTCAAAGCTTAGATCAAATTACGATTAACCTAATCATCCGATCTCTACCAAATTTTGCAACTACATACCTTTATTGAGGGAGCATCCTTTGACCAATCTAATAGGTCATTCGCCTAATAGTTTGCGGATGGCGGCCATCTTTATGTCAAAATTGATTCCCCCTATTAATTCGAACACGGTGGAACCGAATGAACGAAATTTGGTACAGAGGTAGCACTAGCAAAGGGCACCTCAGTGTCATGTTTTATATCACCGCTATCTTGACGGAAACGTAATCGCGGCCACCCAAATGTTAAAAGCTAAAATGTAATTACGACCAACCTAATAATCTAGTCTCTACCAAATTTTGCAACACCATATCTTTATGTGGGAAACATATTCTGACCAAACTGCAAGAACATCAGCCCAATAGTTTGAAGATGGTGGCCAAGTATGTGTGCAAATCGATTCCCCCTATCAATTCAAACACGGTGAAACCGAATTGAACGGAATTTGGTACAGAGGTAGCACTAGCAAAGGGCACCTCATATTCATGTTTAATATCAATATTGCACGTTGTATTTCAACAAGCTTCTACAACCAACATTCAATCAATCTCCTTGAAAAGGACAAAGAGTTATAACAATACCCATGCATTTAGGAGAAACTAGGCTATATGTTCTTTACTGAACATCTTGTTTACATACAGGATACTTTTAATTTCGATATTTTGCACTATTAAGAAATGACGACCTTTTAAGTGACGTCACTACACCCTTTGATTTAAAAAATCATATTTCCATATCAAATAAAAAGAGAACGCTAAGAAATAGAAAACCTTTGATGGCACATACGAGCTTCAAAATTTAATTTCCTATTCGAAAGGTCCTTATTACTTTCCGTGTATCTCCAATGGTTAGCGAGTAAAACCCACATATGTGACGTCACTACACCCTTTGGTTTCAAAATTTCATATTTCCATTTCAAATAAAACGAGAACGCTAAGAAATAGCAAACTTTTGATGCTTACACGAGCTTTAACATTTAATTTTCTATCCAAAAGGTCCGTATCAAGTTTCGTGTATCTCCAACGGTTAGCGAGTAAATCCTAAATTTGTGCAATAGAACACGGTCAACACCGAGCGGTGCAGTATATCTCTACATATATCAAAAAGAAAATTTGTCTGTTTTTTTCTGAATTTCTACAGAAATTTGGGTTATTTACACTTTCAGACTGTTTTATGATAGATGCGCGCGAAAATAATGTTTTGGTCTGTCTGCCTGTCTGTCTGTTTGTTTGATTGTATGTGGACAACTTTGTTCCCTTATAACTCGAGAACGGCTGGGTGTATCAACGTAAAATTCGGTACAGATATCCATCATAGGGACGACACTAATCATTGATGTAACACTTCTCCGTACATCTCATAAAAAGAGGCCTACCCCCTTAAATTACATGCTCAAACAGGAGTAGAAGGACGAGACAAAGCTCATTTTCAGCCCCTCAATGTAAGAGACAAAACTTCGGGGCCCTATAGGATCCCCGAAAACCAATTTTCAAGGCCCTAAAACCACACGTTTTTTGAGATATTCCCAGAAAATTATTTCATTTAATAAACTAATGAACGAATGCAAGCCGGTAACCATGGCAACAGATTCTCAGAGGTCCATCTATTGCTGTAAGACGGCAGTTCCATTAATTACATTAGAGTGAAAGTTGGCAAACGGCTAGAAGGTTATCACGGAACCAAATTAAGCTGTAAAATTAATCAATACGTATAATTTGCTTAAGGGGGTCAGGGGTACTCTAGATTTTTTTCACGGGATTTACACCTGCGGGTGTGGTACGGCAGGTCTATTATGTCCCTATCCCTATATTATATTATTATTAGTATTAATATTATATTATGGCGTACAACGACGAGACAAAGACCCTCTGTGCCAGAAACAAAACTCGGGGGCCCTAAAGGGTCCTCGAAAACTACATTATAAGGCTCTAAAACCAACAGTTTCTGATATATTCCCAGAAAACTGTTGTTGTTTGAGTCTTCAGTCTTTTGACTGGTTTGATGGAGCTCTCCATTCCTTCCTGTCCTGAGCTAATCGTTTCATCTCTACATAGCTCCGACACCCTACATCCGAGGCAATCTGTTTAACATATTCTAACCTTGGTCTACCCCTACAGTTTTTGTCCTCGACCCTTCCTTCCATAACTAAGCTTGCTATTCCTGGGTGTCTTAGTGTGTGTCCTAGCAACCTATCTCTTCTCTTCATTAGCAGTCGCCAGAAGCATCTCTCCTCTCCCACTCGTCTTAATACCTCTTTGTTTGTAACCCTATCTACCCATCTGATTTTCATCATTCTCCTGTAACACCACATTTCAAATGCTTCAATTCTCCTCTTTTCTGCTGCACCAATAGTCCAAGTTTCACTTTCATAGAGCGCCACGCTCCAGACCAAGGCTTTCAAAAATGACTTCCTAATACCTAAATCTATATTCGATGTCAGCAGATTCCTTTTTTGTAGAAATGCTTTCTTTGCCTGAGCCAACCTACTTTTAATATCCTCTTTGCTTCGTCCATCACTGGTTATTCTGCTTCCTAAGTAACAGAAGTCTCCTACTTCCTTCAGATTTTCACCTGCCAATTTGATCTCCATAGAGGTTTCTGATTTATTTCGGCTGCATTCCAGTATTTTTGTTTTACATTTATTTATTTTCATCATGAATTCTTTCCGTAAGACGGAGTCCATACCATTCAAAAACTCATTCAAATTCTCAGGCTTGTCGGCCAAGATGACGATGTCATCAGCAAATCTCAGAGTTGAAATTATTTCTCCTTGAATCTTCACTCCCACTTTAAATTTTTCTCTAATTTCCTTCATTGCTTGTTCAATGTAAAGATTGAAAAGTATAGGTGATAAGTTGCAGCCTTGCCTTACACCTTCCTGAATACCAGCTTTTCTCTCATGTCCTTCAACTCGAATGACTGCTGTCTGGTTTCTGTACAGATTGTATATCACCCTCCTATCCCTGTACTTTATTCCAATCGATTTCAAAATGTCAAACAATTTAGTCCAATCAAGGTTATCGAAAGCCTTTTCTAAGTCTACAAAAGCCATGAACGTTCTCTTATATTTCCTTAATCTACCTTCCAAAATCAGCCTAAGACTTGGTACAGCTTCCCTTGTTCCTACATTTCTCCTGAAACCAAACTGGTCTTCACCCAACTCAGTTTCTATCTGGCTTTCAATCCTCTTGTAAATTATTCTAGACAGGATGTTTGAAGCATGAGTAATCAAGCTGATTGTACGGTAATCTTCACATCTGTCAGCTCCCACTTTCTTTGGTATAGGGATGATTACATTCTTCTTGAAATCAGGGGGTACCTCACCTGTCTCATAAATCCTACACACCAAGTGAAATAACCTGATCAGACCTTCATCGCCTATGCAGCGTAGCAACTCAATCGGCATATCATCTATGCCTGGTGCTTTGTTCCTGCTTAAGTCTTCCAAAGCTCTATCAAATTCTGATCTCAATATTAAATCTCCTTTCGTATCCTCATCAATTTCCTCCTCCCTTTCCGTTACATGATTCTCAATCTCCTTTCCCTTATACAAACTCTCTATGTTAAGCTTTCCATCTCTCAACCTTTTCTTCCCTATCTGTTAGGGGCTTTCCATTTGTGTCCTTAATATTACAGCAATTAGTCTTCTTTTCCCCAAAGGTATTCTTAATCCTTCGATAAGCTGTGTCTACTTTTCCTAATTTCAGACAATTTTCTGTACCTGCACATTTCTCTTTCAACCATTCTTCTTTCGCTTCCTTGCACTTCTTGTTAACCTCATTTCTCAGACGTCTGTATTCTGCTTTCCCCTTTTCATATCTTAGATTCTTGTGTTTCCGCCTTTCATCCATCAATTCTAGTATATTCTGAGTGATCCACGGTTTTCTACCTATTCATTCTTTCCTACCAATGTTTTCTTCTGCGGATTTTGTTATTTCATTCTTCAAAAGTGCCCATTCGTCTGTAATTGAAGTTTGTTTAGGGTTTTTCATTAGTCCTTCCTTTATATTCTTCTTGAATCTTCCGTTTACATCCTTCTCTTTCAGTCTGTCTATTGCCCACCTTTTTGGCTTTTGACTTTTCTTCAGTTTCTTCAACTTTAATCTGCATTTCATTACAACCAGATTGTGATCAGAGTTTATGTCAGCACCAGGATATGTTTTACAATCCAAAATCTGGTTTCGAAACCTCTGCTTGACCATAATGAAGTCGATTTGGTAACGCCCTGCATCTCCTGGTCTCATCCATGTGTATATTCTTCTATTGTGGTTATTGAATAAGGTGTTAGCTATGACCAACTCATGCTCGGTGCAGAATTCTACCAGCCTGCTTCCTCAATCATTCCTTTCACCTAATCCGAAATCTCCTACTATCTTCCCTTCTCTCCCTTTTCCTACAACAGCATTCCAATCTCCCATTACTATAACATTTTCATCACCCTTGATATACCTCAGAATTTCGTCTATTTCTTCGTAGACCTTTTCAACATCCTCATCATCAGCTTGACTGGTAGGCATATAGACTTGTACCACTGTGGAGCAGGTAGGTTTAGTATTGATTTTTGCTACAATAATCCGTTCACTATATTGCTCATAATATTCCACCCGCTGTCCAAGTTTCCTACTCAATATGAGGCCAACCCCTGCTTGGCCATTGTTTGATTTAGTGCTAATGACCCTATAGTCTCCTGACCAAAAGTCCTGTTCTTCCTGCCAGCGCATTTCACTAATCCCAACCAAATCCAACCTCAACCTATGCATTTCCCTTTCTAAGTTTTCTAACCTTCCACTTCCTAGCAGACTTCTAACATTCCACGCTCCGATCCGTAGAATGTCAGATTTCCTCTTTGCCACTTCTGTGCTGTTAACCCCCTCTCGAGTAGTCCCCACCCGGAGATCCGAACGGGGGACTAGTTTACCTCCGGATTGAAATTTTACAAGGGAGGAGGCCATCATCACATGTAATTATGCATAGAGAGGTGCATATCCTCGGGAATAGCATACGGCTGTAGTTTCCCGTTGCTTTCAGCCGTGCAGCAGGACGCAGTGTAGCCATTATTTGGCTTATATTATCAATATCTTAACCGTCTATAAGACTAGTAAAGAATTGATTTATTCTGAAAGGCTGCTACTCCCTTTCAGAATAAGTAAAGAGCAATTCTACTAACAAAAATACTAACCTTCTACCGTACTAACAATTAAATACCAAAATTCTACTAACAAAAAACTTAAGTTCCACCAACAACAAATACTACCACTAAAACAGTCTGTCACCAGGCACACTCACATGCACCCTCACACATCAACATTAACAAACCTATGAAGTAATGCAAATCGGTAACCTTGACAATATTATCTCAAGGGGTGGCATCCAACTTTCCATCTATTTCTGTAAGAAGCAATGCCACTCCATTTATTACATTTCTGTGAAAGTTTGCAAATGGCTATACGGTTATCACGGAACCAACGTAGACTGTATAATTCATCAATGCAATTAAGGGGGTCAAGGGGTAACCTAGATATTTTTTCATGCAATTTTCGACATAAGGGTTCATCGTAAGGATGATTTTGTTTGATACTGTGTGGTAGATATTCCCATATTTGGGTATCTGGGTGATATGTTGTAGACAATAGAATTGTCTGTCTGTCTTTCTGCGTATCTTTATGTACGCCTATAACTCGTGTTCGGATGCTTGGTGCATCGTAAAATTAGGTATGGTAAATATGAGTCAATACACCAAACATTTATAAAACACTTCACCGTACTTTTCATACAGCAGAAGGGTGGATATAGGGAAAAACTTCTCAAAATACATGCTAAAATAGGCGAAATATAAAAATTATCCTAGAAGGACGAGCAAAGCATATGTTGCGCTTCTCAATGTGAGACACAAAATTCGCGAGTCTATAAAGGGTCTCCGAAAACCACATTTTAAGGCCGTTAATTAACAGTGTGTGTGATATTCCCAGAAAACTAACTTCGTTCTGATAAACTTATGGAGGAATGACAAACCGCTAACCATTGCAACAGTAGCTCAATTGATAATATCTGGTGTTAACACCGAACAACGTTCGAAGAACGGGTACTTCTTCTAGTAAATAAATAAATGCATCGTGATCTCCAATTATAGCACTGGTTACGAGGACAATGAAATGAATAAAAGTTAATGAGGGATAGAGTTGAATGAAGTAATGTCGCACTTGGATTTTCATGCATCTTATGTTGTAGAAATAAACAGTTGAAGGTTCTTTTAGAGGGAAGCGAATGGTGTGAGTGCAAGATCGTAAATTATCGTGAAACGAGGGTGTGAGGGAGGTTCTGCCACCCGGACGACCGAGCCTAAACATGAAGGGAGAGTACAATGGACTTTTGTTTAAAAAGTTTGCGGTTGCTGAATAAATATGAATTAACGGTGCTATAAAGTTGTTAATCAAATAATTGAATTGGTGGGTTCTTGAAAATCATCCCCACATTAAATTTGTTGAAATCTGATAATATGGGGTCATCAAAGTATAAGTTGAACACTAAATATCCGATTCCTGCCTAAAAGAGAGATATGAAATGAAAACGGGTTAACTCATAACAGAGTTTGCAAGTAATTAAATAACTGTATAGTGATGGCATATGATACCTCATATACACACATCAAAAAAAGTTTTGCATCACCTCGGTTCCAAGAGTTCCGGAACCTTTAAATACAAAGGGAATAGAGATCAACACAAACAACATTTCAGCTCGTTTTATTGCTCATGAGACCCACACATTGCATGTTGTACCATCATACAGCTAGACTTTCAGCATTTGTGGTCCAGATTGCAGTACACACCACTACCTCTAATACCCAGTAGCACGTCCTCTTGCATTGATGCATGCCTGTATTCGTCGTGGCATACTATCCACAAGTTCATCAAGACACTGTTGGTCCAAATTGTCCCACTCCTCAACGACAATTCGGCGTAAATCTCTCAGAGTGGTTGGTGGGTCAAGACGTCCATAAACAGCCCTTTTCAACATATCCCAGGCATGTTCGATAGGGTTCATGTCTGGCGAACATGCTGGCCACTGTAGTCGAGCGATGTCGTTATCTTGAAGGAACGCATTCACAAGATGTGCACGATGAGGTCGAGAATTGTCGTCCATGAAGACAAATGCCTCTCCAATATTCTGCCGATATGGTTGCACTATGGGTCGGAGGATGTCATTCAGGTATCGTAAAGCCGTTTCGGAGCCTTCCATGACCACCAGTGGCGTACGTCGGCCCCACATAATGCCACCCCAAAACATCAGGGAACCACCACCTTGCTGCACTCGCTGGACAGTGTGTCTAAGACGTTCAGCCTGACCAGGGTGCCTCCAAACACGTCTCCGACGATTGTCTGGTTGAAGGCATATGCGACACTCATCGGTGAAGAGAACGTGATGCCAATTCCGTGGGGTCCATTCAGCATGTTGTTGGGCCCATCTGTACCGCGCTGCATGGTGTCGGGGTTGCAAAGCTGGACCTCGCCATGGACGTCGGGAGTGAAGTTGCGCATCATGCAGCCTATTGCGCACAGTTTGAGTTGAAACACGACGTCCTGTGGCTGAACGAAACGCATTATTCAACATGGTGGCATTGCTGTCAGGGTTCCTCCGAGCGGCAATCCGTAAGTAGCGGTCATCCACTACAGTAGTAGCCCTTGGGCGGCCTGAGCGAGGCCTGTCATCGACAGTTCCTGTATCTTTGTACCTCCTCCATGTCCGAACAACATCGCTTTGGTTCACTCTGAGACGCCTGGAAACTTCCCTTGTTGAGAGCCCTTCTTGACACAAAGTAACAATGCGGACGCGATCGAACTGCGGTATTGACCTTCTAGGCATGGTAGAACTACAGACAACATGAGCAGCGTACCTTCGTCCTGGTGGAATGACTGGAACTGATCGGCTGTCGTACCCCCTCCGTCTAATAGGCCCTGCTCATGCATGGTTGTTTACATCTTTGAGCAGTTTTAGTGACATCTATGAACAGTCAAAGGGACTGTATCTTGGATACAATATACACAGTCAACGTCTATATGCCGGAGATCTGGGAACCGAGGTGATGCAAAACTTTTTTTGATGTGTGTATAAACCACCCTATTGCATGGAAGAAATTTTGGAGGGACATTAATACGAGAACATGGCATGGTTAATTGTTTTAAAGTGTTGATTTGTTGTGATAAACTAAGGCTTACCGGCAGAGGTAATATAATCAAAATAAAATGATACAGTAGACTCTCGTAAGTTCGGCCACCTCGGGACCGGACCCTAGGCCGAACTTAAAAGTGGCCGAACTAACCGATGTCTATCTATAAAATGCCCATTTATTGTTTGTAAGTATCGTTTTCCAACGAAAGTAATTAAATGAATGTTAAATCAACGTTTCCAGACACTAGCAGGACAGAAATAACTACTAAACTACTGCACGTAGAGAACAACACAGAGTAACACTCTGACATATATTTAACACACATAAAAAGAGAAAAGGTTACAATAAACATAGCCTACTGTGAGTTACAGAACTGTAGGCTTAATACAATTTTAAAGTACCTGTATTACTGTTCGTTGGTGGTTGGTATTCTTAAGCACTTTAAAAAAATCTGTAATTTTTTTCTGAACTTTCTTTTCTAATGATTTTTTATGGTCAAAGCCACGCCACTTTTTAATAAACATTACATCGACGGCAGTTGATTCTTTTTGTTGTTCGATGTAGGTAGCTGCCAGTTGCAAAGCTGTTTTGCCTTCAGAGTGGCTCATTTTATTTTCTTCATCTTCATCTTCAATCTCAGCTTCATCTGCGTCATTGGTCTTCTCATTTTCCTGGCGAATAACGCACTCGGCGATTTCGTCATCATTCAAAACCTCGTTATCTAGTTCCTTTTCAAAGTTGATCCACTCCAACACATCTTCTTCAACAATGGAACCACAGTTTGTTAGTTGCTGAAGGTCGTGCAATAGACCTGCATTGTCATCAGGTTCGTTAATAAGAATGTTGTTTGTCTCATCAGCTGTTGTGTTTTCTTGGCCAATCTTGTCTTCTATATTTGGCCAAAGTTTTTTCCAAGACTTTACAAACGTCGATGGTGGTATTTCGTCGTATTCCTTGGCCGACATGTACACAACATCCTTCATGTTAACGGACTTAAGGGCTTTTATGAGGTCTAAGCTGTCATCAGTCTCCAGTTTGGAAAGAACTTCCGAAAGTAGTTTACGACGATACACTTGAAGCACTCAATGACCCCTTGGTCCATTGGCTGTTGAAGACTGGTTACATTGGGTGGCAGGAAGAGCAGTTTAATTTCTTTCTCATCGTCACACTGAAGATTTTCCTGGTGAGTAGGCGCGTTGTCAAGAAGTAGAAGTGCTTTGGCGGGGAGTTTTGATTTTGCCAAATGTTTTTTCACTTTGGGAACAAATTCACAGACGAACCATTCTCTGAACAAGTATGTGTCCATCCACGCTAATTTCTGTGACCGATAATACTCTGCGAGAGTTTCCATATTTATGTTCTTAAACGCTCTAGGTTTTGCTGCTTTGCCAATGACAAATAATCTTGTGAGTCCCCGAAGCATTTGAACACAAGGCGACCGTTATCCTCTCTTTGCTGATATTAAAACCTGGAGCAGATGTTTCTTGGAGTGTGGCAAAGGTTTTGCTGGGCAGAAGTTTAAAATTTAACCCAGTTTCGTCGATGTTGTATTTTTTCTCTGGGCTCAAGTTTTCATCATCGATGATTTTTTTAAATCTTGCAGAAAAATCGGTGGCCACTGTTGGGTTTGCTGATAGCTTCTCACCACAAACTCCTATAAAATGAACTCCATGTCTCTTTTTCCAACGAGAGAGCCATCCCTCACTAGCCACGAACGCCTCTTCTGGTTGAAGCTTTGAGTGTAAGATCATAGCCTTTTCTTTTAGGATTGGTCCACTTAACGGCGTTCCTCGTCTTCGTTCTTGAATGAACCACAACCATAGAGCATCTTCCACCAGTTCGTGTTTGGCCTTCCTTAGTGTGCAACGCTTTTCTAGAACTTTTTCGGTTTCAATTTGTGTACAAAAGCCCTCGATAGTATTTCTGTTGCGCCGCCAGTCGTTGACTGTACTTTTGTCCACGTTTAAATCCTTGCAGATACTTTGCACGGATTCTCCTTTGTCTAGTCTCTCCAGAGCTTGTAGTCTCTGTTCCATCGACTTGTACTTACGCTTACGCGTTTCACTCATTATAAACAAGGCGTTTAAAACACGACGCGAAACAGTTATTAGAGAACAGTAAAAAACGCATGTTCTGTCCACGAAATTTTAAGAATCCGCCGGTATATCCACATTTCAAAAGCTCGAATCTTCTTTTCTGTAGCTACGGACAAGGTCCAAGCTTCAACACCATAAAGAAGGGTGGAGACAACATAACACTTCACAATTCTTTTCTTAAGCGTCATACTGAGATCTCGACAGCATAGTAGTTGTTTCATTGTCATAAAGATGGATCTAGCCTTCTCTATACGGCATCTTATTTCAACCGAAGGATCCCAATTCTCAATAATATTCTGTCCTAAATAAGCCAAACTCTTGACTCGCTCAATCTGATGTCCATCGACTAAAAGGACTTGTGACAATGCTGGTTTTCGCGATATTATCATATATTTTGTTTTCTTAATGTTGAGGTCAAGGCCATATTGTTTACTCTTTTGATACACCATAGTAACAATCTCTTTAAGTCCTTCGAAACTATTTGCAATCAATACAGTATCATCTGCGTACCATATATTATTAATATAATTACCATTGACCTTAATACCTTGTTGAATGCCATCAAGTGCCTCAGAGAAAATCTGTTCTGCATAGATATTATAAAGAAGCGGTGAAAGAATGCATCCTTGTCTCACACCTCGCATTATTTCCACTGATCTCGATATATGTCCATCAATTCTGATACTAGCCTTTTGACCCCAGTATAATTAATGATGATCCGAATGTCTTTCTCATCTATTCCTGAGTTCTTGAGTGCATTATACAACTTATCATGCTGACAACGGTCCAAGGCTTTTGCATAGTCCAGAAAACATGCATATACATCCCGATTTACCTCACGGCATCTCTGGAAAAGAACTTGAAGCGCTAATAATGCCTCACGAGTTCCTAGACCGTTGCGGAACCCAAACTGCGTGTCACTGATATTCATCTCGCATTTCCTGTATATGCGGTTATGGATAACTTTGAGAAATATCTTGAGCACATGACTCATAAGACTGATTGTCCTGAAGTCACTACATGACTTAGCCATCGGTTTCTTCGGAAGAGCAATAAATGTAGACAAGAGCCAGTCTTCTGGTAATATGCCCGTGTCGTATATCTTGTTATATAAATTAGTGAGCGTCATAATGCTATCATCATCCAAGATCTTCAATAATTCCACTGGAATGTCATCTTGACCAGGAGCCTTACCATTTTTCACTATCCTAATCGCATATTTCACTTCATTCATGGTGATAATAGGTCCAACAACTGAAGGAATTTCGGGTCGGGAAGGACGATGATCATCATAAAAAAGCTCTTGTATATAGTTCTCCCAAACCTGTAATTTTTCTTCAACTTCAAATACCGTGTTACCTTGACTATCAACTAAGTTGACTGTGTTTCTTTTCCTGTGTCTACCTGAAACTTCTTTGATTTTCTTATGGACCTGGAAAGTATCATATTTACTATTAAGTTCTTCAATTTCTTTGCACCTATCTGACATCCAAGCTTCCTTGGCTTGTCTGATCTTATTCTTTATCAATCTTTGAATAAACCAATATTCTTCATTATCTCTTCCTTTGACCTCTCTTCGTTTATCCATTAGATTCAATATTTCATCCGTCATCCATGCCTTCCTTTTTTATGTTGTCTCCTGTTCTTAAGAAAATGATCTCCAACCCTCTTCAATGAGGTTTTAAAAGTGTCCCAAAGTTCCAAGGGCTGCATGTCATTTGAATTCAACGTCTTAAGATCAGTGGCAAGAGCAGCAGCCACCTGTGACCTTGTATTTATTTCCCGCAGGGCATCAGTATCATATTTCTTTTGTGTTGTTTTTATCGGAATCTTGTTAAGCCGGACACAAATTTTGCTAATGAGAGGATTGTGGTCAGAAGGAACATCTGCTCCTGGATAGGTTTTTGCAAAAATCACGCTGTTTCTAAATCTGTTTTTAATTAGAATGAAATCAATTTGATTTCTTATTATGTTGTCTGGACTATCAGCAGGTGCTTTCCACGTATAAAGTCTCCTGGCAGGAAGCTTAAACCAAGTATTAGCAATGACAAAGTTCTCCTCTCTACAAAACTGCACTAAACGATCCCCTCTGTTGTTTCTTTGTCCGAGACCCCACTGGCCCACAATGTGTTCTTCAGAACCTTTCCCAACCTTCGCATTAAAATCTCCCATAACAAGGATTACATCATGTTCTTTGGTGTCTTTGAGGACGGTCTGAATTTGGGCATAGAATTCCTCAACATCTTCATCGCTTTTGTCACTAGTAGGGGCATACACTTGAATGAGATTAATGTGGAAAGGTTTACCACGTAACTTTAACATAATTATTCTATTGGAGAATGGTATACAACTGATAACAGCAGACTGCAAACTTTTGTCCACTATAAAACCCACTCCATGCAAATGCCTGGCATCATTATTACCACTGTAATATACCATGCAATCCTCCACATTACAATCTCCTGTCCCCGGCCATCTCATCTCACTTATACCCATTATGGACACATTCATCCTCTTCATCTCATGAATTGTATTGTGAATCTTTCCTGCTTCAAACATACTCCGTACATTCCACGTTCCTATCTTCAGGGCTGACCGGGAGATTCTTCGCACCCTCTGACCACTTAAGGTCTGCCCGGGACTAAGGGCCAATGTAATTGGGTTTTCAGCCATGAAGATTATCCTGGGGAAAAATAATTGAGGTGGTTTCCCGTTGCCTTCCTCAATGCGCAGTAACCACATCACATCCCAACTCCAAGGAAGCCAAGATATGATGCAGCTGTTTGCTGATGCAAGGTCGACAGATCGGTCTTGTATCAACAATAATGATATAGCTGCTGCCACTATATCATGTGCTCAGTTGATCCGCGGGTGCAAGCACCACTCTCAACAAGAGCCCCTATCAGCCATTGGGACGCGCCGTGTCGGGGTTGAGGACTTCCCCGCCCAGATCCGTCATCCACAGAGCACAGAAAAGCCCTTACTCAGTTCAGAGCTCCTCCCCCATGGAAGCTGCACCTGGCACGGTGGCCACTGTTGGGTTTGCTGATAGCTTCTCACCACAAACTCCTATAAAATGAACTCCATGTCTCTTTTTTCCCACGAGAGAGCCATCCCTCACTGTACATGAAACAACTACTATGCTGTCGAGATCTCAGTATGACGCTTAAGAAAAGAATTGTGAAGTGTTATGTTGTCTCCGCCCTTCTTTATGGTGTTGAAGCTTGGACCTTGTCCGTAGCTACAGAAAAGAAGATTCGAGCTTTTGAAATGTGGATATACCGGCGGATTCTTAAAATTTCGTGGACAGAACATGTGAGTTATGCGGACGCTTTTCAGCGCGTAGCAGTCATCCTGAGCTGTTAAACACAATTAAGAAGAGGAAATTGAAATACTTGGGACACATGATGAGGAATCCAAAATACCGTCTGCTCCAAGTTATACTTCAGGGTAAAGTTGAAGGTCAGAGTGGACCGGGAAGGAGACGAATAACTTGGATGGATAATTTAAGAACGTGGTTTGGGCTGTCTTCCACGGAACTCTTCAGGATTGCACAGGATAAGAAGGTGTTAGCCATGGTGGTAGCCAACGTCCGTATCGGATAAGGTAGAAGAAGAAGAAGAAGAAGAAGAAGAAGAAGAAGAAGTAAAAAACGCAAAAGAAACCAAAATCACTGACTTTGTAGGCCTACTATAAAGATTAGCACCACACGACTGCACAGTATGAATACACAAGACGAACTGAATGATCTGTTTTGACAGAGTAGTAAACTAAACAAAGAAAACAACAAACAAGTACTGTACGTAGAGACATGCCGCCCGCTCTCTCCCGGCAAGTGCGTGACTCATGCTCAGGTAGCCGACCGGACTAAGCGGAGACCGAACTAACCGAGGCCGAACTTACGGGAGTCTACTGTAATTAAAGAATTCAAAGTAAACTGAGGGTAAAATAAAACCCAGAAGGGATGTTAATTAGACGGTTAAATATCCATAAAGCCTTAGAGAAAAATGATATGAAATAATAGGCAAGCTTCGTGCCTAAACAGATAATGTGTTGTAAACAGAAATATAGAGAAATGCTAATGTATAAAATATGATCTAAGCAAGATAAAGATAAGGATAAGATAATGATAGAGATTTAAGTGAATTTTTGATATTTTTGTGGATTTTGGATTTTCCAAAATTTTTATGTATGACAATTTGTATTGTTCCTTGGAGTCTTTGTGCAATAAACTCATGTCATTTGTAACATCCCTGGTTTTCAATTTAGTTTTGTAGATCCTAAAAAGTGCTATCATATCGAATGTGGAATCACGGTGGGGGTTGACGTTACACGCCCAGGACCGAAGTAGTTAGCCAGGTCGTGATGAAGCATTCTCCATTGTGAAATGCGTACAGTATGAAAAAAAAAACTGCGAATTTTCCTAGTGGAAACTTATCTTTTCTAGAAGAAATCTACCGGTCAATGTGTTCGTGAGTTTCAGCGTCGTCCGATTTTTACTTGTGGGGGAATGTCAAACAAAATGTAAATAGAAACAATCCACGTACTCTGGAGGCTCTCGAGAACGAAACAATTGCACTGATACGAAATATCAGTGAGGATGAATTACAGCGAGTGTACCAAAACTTCTTAAGTCGGTGCAACGTGTGTTTAGAAATGAAAGGACAGCAATCCCAGCAACTACTCTGAAATTCACGTAATTAATGATGATTATTAAATACGTTAAAAAGTGCAAATGTGTTGAA
Organism: Meconema thalassinum; assembly: GCA_946902985.2. NCBI lineage: Eukaryota > Metazoa > Arthropoda > Insecta > Orthoptera > Tettigoniidae > Meconema > Meconema thalassinum. Next base: position 259,595,256 of record OX336388.2, read on the forward strand.
ATAGTTGGGCACTACGCTGCTGCTAGCGCCAATACCTCGCTCGACAGGCGGCTAGTCAGAGTGCCCCAGATATTACACGGCACATGCGAAGCTCTTATCTGCAGAGAAGGCTCTCTCTGTATTTTCTCTATCGATAACATAGCGACTATTTACTACCGCTTAGCGATTTATTAAAATCCTGATTTGGCAAATTTTGGAAACATAATTCGGTGAACTCCATAGGTGTGGCCTTGCGCGGATAATCAAAACGTTATCCCCATCCGCACGACTGTTATCCGCATCCACACGACTGTTATCCCCATCCACACGACTGTTATCCCCATCCACACGACTGTTATCCGCATCCACACGACTGTTATCCCCTTCCGCACGACTGTTATCCCCATCCGCACGACTGTTATCCCCATCCGCACGACTGTTATCCGCATCCACACGACTGTTATCCCCATCCACACGACTGTTATCCCCATCCACACGACTGTTATCCGCATCCACACGACTGTTATCCGCATCCACACGACTGTTATCCCCATCCGCACGACTGTTATCCCCATCCACACGACTGTTATCCGCATCCGCACGACTGTTATCCCCATCCGCACGACTGTTATCCCCATCCACACGACTGTTATCCCCATCCGCACGACTGTTATCCGCATCCACACGACTGTTATCCCCATCCGCACGACTGTTATCCCCATCCACACGACTGTTATCCGCATCCACACGACTGTTATCCGCATCCACACGACTGTTATCCCCATCCACACGACTGTTATCCGCATCCACACGACTGTTATCCGCATCCCCACGACTGTTATCCCCATCCACACGACTGTTATCCGCATCCACACGACTATTATCCCCATCCACACGACTGTTATCCCCATCCACACGACTGTTATCCCCATCCGCACGACTGTTATCCGCATCCACACGACTGTTATCCCCATCCGCACGACTGTTATCCCCATCCACACGACTGTTATCCGCATCCGCACGGCTGTTATCCACATCCGCACGACTGTTATCCGCATCCACACGACTGTTATCCGCATCCACACGACTGTTATCCCCATCCACACGACTGTTATCCGCATCCACACGACTGTTATCCGCATCCACACGACTGTTATCCCCATCCGCACGACTGTTATCCCCATCCACACGGCTGTTATCCGCATCCGCCCTGCATCCGCACGGCTGTTATCCGCATCCGCCCCGCATCCGCACGGCTGTTATCCGCATCCGCCCCGCATCCGCACGGCTGTTATCCGCATCCGCCCCACATCCGCACGGCTGTTATCCACATCCGCCCCGCATCCGCACAGCTGTTATCCGCATCCGCCCCACATCCACACGACTGTTATCCGCATCCACCCCACATCCGCACGACTGTTATCCGCATCCACACGACTGTTATCCGCATCCCCACGACTGTTATCCCCATCCACACGACTGTTATCCGCATCCACACGACTATTATCCCCATCCACACGACTGTTATCCCCATCCACACGACTGTTATCCCCATCCGCACGACTCTTATCCCCATCCCCACGACTGTTATCCCCATCCACACGACTGTTATCCGCATCCACACGACTGTTATCCGCATCCACACGACTGTTATCCGCATCCGCCCTGCATCCGCACGGCTGTTATCCGCATCCGCCCCGCATCCGCACGGCTGTTATCCGCATCCGCCCCGCATCCGCACGGCTGTTATCCGCATCCGCCCCACATCCGCACGGCTGTTATCCCCATCCACACGACTGTTATCCCCATCCGCACGACTGTTATCCCCATCCACACGGCTGTTATCCGCATCCGCCCTGCATCCGCACGGCTGTTATCCGCATCCGCCCCGCATCCGCACGGCTGTTATCCGCATCCGCCCCACATCCGCACGGCTGTTATCCACATCCGCCCCGCATCCGCACAGCTGTTATCCGCATCCGCCCCACATCCACACGACTGTTATCCGCATCCACCCCACATCCGCACGGCTGTTATCCCCATCCACACGACTGTTATCCGCATCCGCACGGCTGTTATCCACATCCGCCCTGCATCCGCACGGCTGTTATCCGCATCCACCCCACATCCGCACGACTGTTATCCCCATCCACACGACTGTTATCCGCATCCACCCCACATCCGCACGACTGTTATCCCCATCCACACGACTGTTATCCGCATCCGCACGGCTGTTATCCACATCCGCCCTGCATCCGCACGGCTGTTATCCGCATCCGCACGGCTGTTATCCGCATCCGCCCTGCATCCGCACGGCTGTTATCCGCATCCGCACGGCTGTTATCCGCATCCGCCCCGCATCCGCACGGCTGTTATCCGCATCCGCCCCACATCCGCACGGCTGTTATCCACATCCGCCCCGCATCCGCACAGCTGTTATCCGCATCCGCCCCACATCCACACGACTGTTATCCGCATCCACCCCACATCCGCACGGCTGTTATCCACATCCACCCCGCATCCGCACGGCTGTTATCCGCATCCGCCCCACATCCGCACGACTTTTATCCGCTTCCGCATCCGCCCCGCATCCACACGACTTTTATCAACACGTTTGTTATCCGAATCTACTGGCATTACAATAATATTTTCAATGCTTTGCTTTATACTTTATCTTTTAGACATTTGAGCGGAAATTCATTCCCTCAGGCTATGTATGCAAAGTTCTATGTATAAAATGAATCTTATACAGCCAGAATTGCAACCCTTTTCAGTTCGGAGTGTTGATTATCCTTAATGACATAATTTGAATGGAATTAGCGTAATAGTACATTATGCATCGAGCCTCTAATGGCAATAATTAAGACACGAGTAAGTTTATAAAACGAACGTATGCGAGATTTATAATTTCTATAGGAGTGTCTTCATTGCCATTATAGGCGAGTTGCATACGACTGTTTATGTTCGACGATAATTATTATAACTATTTCATGTTCGAACATAAATATCTCTCGAGATTTCGCCAGTTTTATGCACTGAACTCAGCGCTTGAAACGCACAGAATGCCTTGTAATTGACCATGGCCTCCTCGATTACCCTACTATGACACTAGGCCACGCAGTGAAATTTAAATTAGAAGGCCGTGGAACTCATCGTAGGTGATATGCTATTGGTCAAACAACTGTTGCTTGAGCTCTGATTGGTGGGAGAAACTGTTTCATAATAAAAAATAGTGTTATAATGACCATCATTATGATACAGTTATCTGACATATAATAGTCTGGGTCGAACATAAATCATCATCTTATATTTGTCATAAAAAAACATAATGAAAAAAAAAGTCATGAACATCCGGGCCCTAGTAAGGGATAGTGGGGAATTGTGCGCACTTAAGCAAGCATCGGTCTTGTGATGGTGTCATAATAGATAACACAGCTGCAGTTATGAATAAGAGAGCCTTAGTAACCCTATATTCGATGTGCAGAAACAAATTTAATTCAAAAATAAATTTGGTGGACCATAATTCAAAATCTCGCAAATATGCATTTGCGCACGATTACCCGGCAGGGTAGTCACGCGCATGGGTTGGGGAATCGTGCGCATGGGATGAGTGTTGGAAAGCCAAAATAATACAATGTGAATTGGCTGAAACTTGCATTGTGCATTAACATTAGAATATTCCAATGCTTTTTACAATAGCAATAACGATGCAATGATACTATAATTCTGCAGTTTTAGATATTAGAATTAAATATCTTAGTTTCGTCAACATTAAAGGAGGCAATCCAATTTAGGCTTGATTTTTAGCCTATTTTCAATTTTGAAAAAATAGGCTTATGAGATCACCTTTTGTCCGTGTGTGTGTGCGTGCGTGTGTGTGTGTGTGCGTGTGTGATTCGTGTGTGTGTCCCCCCTAATAAAATCGAAACGGCGGGAGCGATTTCAATGAAACTCGGGAAGTTCATAGCACTATTCCCGGCGACCTCGACCGTGCCCTTCAAATTTTGTTACGTCTCTCCAATCCAACATGGCGGCTGTGCGAAATACTTCACTAGCATTCAATATCTCCGAAACTATTACCGATATCGCCCTGAAATTGTGTACGGTGATAAAGGGCACTACTATAAGTTCACCTATGAGACTTTCAAAAACCTGGCGACTACAAAACCAACATGGCGGCCAAGCGAAGTTGAGACATTTAAATAGACTTTTCTCGCGATGTAACTATCTAAATGTAATGAAACTTGGTACAGCAAATGTTTATACACATTGTAATGCACTGGAGTCTAATTTAGTTCAATTGTTTACATAACCTCAAAATGGCGGCTGTGCGAAATATATCACTGACATTCTATATCTCCGAAACTATTACAGATATCACCCTGCAATTTTGTACGGTGATAAAGGGTACTGATACAGGTATACCTATGTATATTTCATAAACCTGTAAAGTACGAAACGAACATGGCGACCAAGCGAATTTAAAATATTTTAATAGACTTTTCTCGTGATTTAACTCTCTGAGCGCAGTGAAATGTGGTACAGTAATTGATTTTGCAGATTGTAATGCACTGCCATCTAATTTAATTCAATTGCTTACATAACCTCAAGATGGCGGCTGTGCGAAATTTTAAAATTAAGTTTTAATTTCTTGTGTCGTAATCATGCGATCGAAGTGAAAGTTTGAATAATGAACCTAGGCAATAATTGTCCTTGAATGGTACATAACTCTATGGCCTATACACATAACACTCCTAAATGGTGAGCTCCCGAAATATTTAGAAGGTTCTCAATATCTATGAATCTTTTACAGCAACCAAACTGAATTTTTTTATGTTCATAGAGACTATGAACATATGTTCACCTATAGGACTTTCAGGAACCTGGTGAGCACAAATCCAACATGGCGGCGACGCGAAGTATAAATATTTAAATGGACGTTTCTCGCGAATTAACTATCCGAGTGCCGTGAAACGTTGCACGTTAAATTCTTATACAAATGTTGATCCACTGGCATCTAATTTATTTCAATGGTTTGCATTATCACAAGATGGCTGCTGTGCGTAATTTTAAAATCTCGTTTTTACTTCTTGTTGTCTAATCATGCGATTGAAGTTTGAATACAACACGTACACAATAATCTTAATGTAATAGTACAAAAATAAAAATAAAACCTGGCAACCATCTGAAATATTTAGGCGGTTCTCAATATCTACGAATCTGTTACAGCAATTAAACTGAAATTTTGTATGTTGATTGTGGCAGTTAACATAAGTAGGATATATGAAAATAGGCTGTATAGTTCTTCACGGAACTACTTGTTCAGATTGTCTCAACGTTAATGCAGAATTTCTCTTCAAGAATCCATACAACCAATCTTTGCCTGCTAGACCTTTAACTTTATTGAAATTATTTATTTATTTATTTATTTATTTATTTATTTATTTATCAATATGAAGGAACACAGGCACCAGCCCAAATACATTCCTTCTTGACATTATCTGATTAAATAACAACATGTATCAGTGGAAAATAGAGAAAACAGATTACACAAATTACACAAATGAAGAACAGAACATAAATACTACAAAGGAGATCGTGAAAATATAAACCATAAAATGAAAACAAAACTGTACAAAGTAGAAAAAAGAATATAAAAAAATAAAGGAGAAAAGAGTACCCAGTATTCAAGGAACAGCTGCTTTTACTTGTTTATTGAATAAGTTAGCGCCAGCGAATAAATCTACTTGAACATCAATTGAATTATAAAATGATAATATTTTAACTAAAGGCGAATTAGAATGGTGAACACTTTTAGATCTTGAGATGTGAAAGAGTGCTTGCTGTCGAGATCTTACTTGTGGTACATGAAAAGTGATGAATTGAAATAATTCTTGGCAGTCAACTTTTCCAGTTAAAATTTTCCTCAGCAGTTGCAAAGAACTTAACGACCTTCTACTTTTCAAGGACTTGAAATTGAACAAATTTCGTAAAAACTGAGTCGAAGTATCAAATGGACAAAATACATTGAACGTCTTATAATACATGTATCTTAGAAATTTATTTTGCACAATCTCAATGTGATGAATTTGATCTTTATAAAAGGGATCCCAGATTACTGCTGAATATTCTAACTTGCTTCGAACTAAACTTTCATACAACTTAACAATTACTCCAGTTTTAGTAAATAATTTGGAGTTTCTAATGACAAAACCAAGCATCTTGTTGGCCGAACTAATTATATTTGCAATATGGTTATTAAAGGTTAATTTGCTGTCATAAATAATTCCTAAATCATTTATCGACGGTACAATTTCGAGTGATGTTTCTCCAATACAATATTTAGGATTTATATACTCCTTCTTCCTTGTAAATACCATGACTTTACATTTTTTTACATTAAGGACTAAATTATTACTAACACACCAAGCTACAATATTATTAACATCCCTCTGAAGGTCATTCTCGTCTCTCAAGTTGTATATGGTCTTATACAGCTTTACATCGTCAGCAAACAATAAGCAGTCAGAGTAACACAGAATATTAGGCAAATCATTAACCAAAATTAGAAATAGAAGAGGCCCAAGATTAGATCCTTGTGGGACACCAGAAGAACTAACAATATTACCTGAAATTTCACTTCTGAAACAAACAAATTGCTGTCTAAATTTTAAGTAGGAGCATAACAATTGAAGTAATGGTTTAGCAACACCTAACTGGTACAGCTTTGTCACCAGAATTTTATGGTCTACTTTGTCGAAGGCCTTTTTTAAGTCCATGTATATCACGTCAGTTCTTCTATTGGTATCTAATGCATTGTAAACCTTTTGAGTAAAACCCAGCAAATTTGTAATAACTGATCTTCCGGGCATAAAGCCATGCTGATATTGTGAGAGCTCAACCTTAATATGATTGTAAATCTTAGAATATAAAATGTGCTCAAATACTTTTGCTATAGCATTTATCACTGAGACAGGGCGGTAGTTCGATATCATTTCAGAGTTGCCTCCCTTTAGGATTGGAATAATTCTAGACATTTTCCACTTTCCAGGAAAGCTTGACGTCTTTAAAGAAAGATTAAAGATGAAGGCCAACTGAGAAACCAATAAGTCCACACAGCCCTTGATTATGTAAGGTGGTATGCCATCAGGCCCACAGGATTTCTTAGGCTTTAATTTTCTATTTATAGTTGTTCTTACTTCATCCACCGTTATGTGAGTCACGTTCAGCATATCAACCCTGGGCAAAAAAGGAAATTCATTCAAAGACAAATGATCCACGTTATAATTAAAAAAATTCGTTTTGATATATACTGAAGAGAAATACTCAGCAAACCCATCTGCAATACTTCCAGCTGTATAATGATTTCCGTTTAGTATAAATGTGTAGTCGCGTGTACGTGATTCCCGCTTGCTTTTAACATACGTCCAAAACTGATTAATGTTATTCTTAACTCCATTTTCCAGACTATGAATGTAAACAGCATAAGCCAATCGTAATTTTGTTTTTAGTTCCGATCTAAGCTGTCTAAATCTTTCATCATAATATTTCGAAAAACGTCTTTTTGCAGCACACTTTTTCTTAATTTTTATGGTTTGGATAATATCTCGTGAGAACCATACTGGATATTTGGATTTTCGAATGAATTTCTGCTTAGGTACACAATTTTCAAAACATTTGTAGAATGAAGAATAAAAGAAATCAACAGCATGATCAACATCCTTAAATGTGTACAGTAAACTCCAGTCTAAATCTCGTATGTTGCAATAGAGTCTCAAAAAATCAGCCTTTTTGAAGTTGTAATATTCACGATTAATTCTAGGAAGCAATGGAACCTTTTTAATGGGTGGTATTGCTAAATAAAGTGCAGGGTGATGTAAGTCTTCAGGTACCAACGGGAATTCTTCGTGCTTTAAATCAATTTGAATATTACCTAAAACCAAATCCAATGTCTTGAAATTAGAATTTTGAATATTGTTGTGCGATGTTAATCCAAGATACGAGATGAACTGGAATAAACGACGACAGACCGTGGACCCTTCATTAAAATTATAACCGGCGTTGCTAATTTCAGGTACGTTGAAATCGCCCACAATCAGGCAGTCAGATGTTATAAGACTATCAACGTTTTCAATGTAATTAAAGTATCCTTCATATACAGAGAGTTTAGAGGAGGGGGTAATGTAAACAACATTTATGAATAATTTACGAGTATGACCCTGAATATAAAGAGTTAAGGATTCGCATTGTTGTTCATTATAGATAGAACATAATTTGGATTTATACCCCTTTTTGACTGCTACGGCTACTCCTCCACCTCTAGACTTCCCAGATATAAACATATCCCTATCATTTCTGAACATTACATAACGATCATCGCATAACTCACTATCCATAATATCCTGACCCAAGAAACTCTCTGTTAATACAATTATATCATAGTCACAACAAAGTAGATTTTTAAGAAACACGCCAGTTTTTGTCCTAAGGCCCCGAACATTTTGATAATAAATGGACAATTCATTTACAGACATTAGTATACAATAAAAAATATAGTGAATACAAAACTGATATAACTAAATATAAATAACTAAATATAAATATAAATATAAATCAATAATGCATACCAAAGTATTAAGAGGAGCCAACGGACTATTAAATACATTTCTGTGCCAGTACATCGAAATCACAACTTACTCAGGTCCTCGTTAGTACTGATGACATGAATTGGACTCCCTTCTAATTTCCTAATCATGATCTTTCCACTTCTACTAACCCAAAGGTATTTATAGCTCTTTTCCCACTGCAGTTGCTTAGCCTTTGCAAATAAAACTCTTCTAGCTGGGGCAAGTGATTGATTAATATATATTGGGCTGGAAGTTGACATACCAAGGTGTGTTGTAGAAAGGGTCCGCTTAACCTTTCGTTTGGCAAGAAATTGCTCCTTGTGGGTCCTTCTAACAAATTTAACAATAATTCCTGAAGTGGGACGATTGTGAGCCTTTTTCAGACGATGACAGGCATCAATCATGTCCTCCTTCAAATCTAAATCTAAAGCCTTGCCTATATTAATGACAGTCTGTATGACATCTTCATTAGGGGACTCTGGAACACCAAATATTTCCACAGTGTTTGACCTTGAATATTGCTCAAGGTCATCACACCTCGATGCAAGATTATTTGCTACATTCGTCAGACGTCTGTTTTCTGATACTAAATTGTCTATGATTGTTTGTTGTCTTTCAATAATTTCCTGCTGTTTACTGATAAGTTTGCTACTTTCATCCAATCTGTCATGACAGACATCAATTGATTTCCCCAGTTGCCTCTCAATGTCAGTAGTAGACTTGTTTACAGTGTCCAACTTCTCCTGCATAGATAGTAATAGTTTGTATATATATCTTATTCTCCTCTGCAAACTTGAACGCAAACCGTCGGACAAGTTTTGTGGGCGTTTAGCCGTAAAATAATTTTGCCAATGCCTAAACGTATTCGGATAATTGTGACACCATTTCGTTGGTAAAAACAGGTTTACGGCCTAGACGAGGTAGAACAGGCATATTTTGCAGCAACTGCTTTCGTAGGATTGACTCGGGAATGTTGAAACGTCTCCCCAGTTCCCTTATTTTCCTCCCATCATCCCTAATTGCACGTAGATCTTTCTGCATATTTTCTGCTGGGTAGGAGTTTTTCTCCATTTTCCGCGTATAATTTCTTGGCATCTGGAGAACAAACACGAAATATTTGGCCATTAATTTTGCGTTGTATTTACTTGTATCATAGTTCTGCGTACCATTACCCCACTCTGCTTTTAAAACGTAACTCGCTAAATCCCGGTAAACTAATCTATTATATTACATTGAAAAATAAATACATGCAACAACACTGTAAAAACCGGCATTTAAAACTACATTTAATTTTAAATAATTGAATCACAACTGTAGGCTTACCTTTTATTTGCTGGCTACAGAAAATAACATGCAACGTGTCAAGTTTCTTCATCCAAGCCTCACGGCTATCGCATAGCAACTGGCATCATGCTGACTGTCTCTATCTGATAGGTACGATGACAGCTTAAGGGTAGCAGGGAACTGAGTTGCTAGTTGTACTACCAACTCGAAAAACATGGGTGCGCACAATTACCCAACTTTCCCCATGATATTCAACAAGTTCGTCTTGTATTCTAAAAACTATCCGCAAATTTACTCCAAACATTATCCGCAGCTTATCCGCTATCTGCAACCGCGGATATCCGCATCCGCGCAGGGCTTTATATATAGGTAGGCTAGAGACTATGGTTTCATTCCTCCTCTTAATTTACAGTATAATAGGTGATGTTTGTTCAAACAAGTGTGACAGTAACATATCTCCAATTTAATCTATACATTCATCATAGTACCAGTATGAAAGCGGAGCGTAAATTAACATTTTAACACTGGCCTGCTGTGTATTATACGAGTAGGATAACATGTCAGATGTCACACATCATATGCGACTACTGTAAGGCTCGTATCATTTTTTAGCCTATTTTCAATTTTGAAAAAATTGGCTTATGAGATCACCTTTTGTCCGTGTGTGTGTGCGGGTGTGTGTGTGTGTGAGGTGTGTGTGTGTGTCCCCCTAATAAAATCTAAAGGGCTGGAACGATTTCAATGAAACACGGTAAGTTCATAGCACTATTCCCGGCGACCTCGACCGTGCCCTTCAAATGTTGTTACGTCTCAACAATCCAACATGGCGGCTGTGCGAAATATTTCACTAGCATTCAATATCTCCGAAACTATTACCGATATCGCCCTGAAATTGTGTACGGAGATAAGGGGTACTGATACAAGTTTACCAATGTATATTTCATAAACCTGTAAAGTACAGAACGAACATGGCGACCAAGCGAATTTGAAATATTTTAATAGACTTTTCTCGTGATTTAACTCTCTGAGCGCAGTGAAATGTGGTACAGTAAATGATTTTGCAGATTGTAATGCTCTGCCATCTAATTTAATTCAATTGTTTACATATCCTCAAGATGGCGGCTGTGCGAAATTTTAAAATTAAGTTTTTATTCTTGTGTCGTAATCATGCGATCGAAGTGAAAGTTTGAATAATGAAGCTAGGCAATAATTGTCCTTGAATGGTACATAACTCTATGGCCTATACATATAACAATCCTAAATGGCGAGCTTCCGAAATGTTTAGACGGTTCTCAATATCTATGAATCTTTTACAGCAACCAAACTGATTTTTTTTATGTTCATAGATACTATGAACATATGTTCACCTATAGGACTTTCAGTAACCTGGTGAGCACAAATCCAACATGGCGGCGACGCGAAGTATAAATATTTAAATGGACGTTTCTCGCGAATTAACTATCCGAGTGCCGTGAAACGTTGCACGTTAAATGCTTATACAAAGGTTGATCCACTGGTATCTAATTTATTTCAATTGTTTTCATAACCACAAGATGGCAGCCGTGCGAAATTTTAAAATCTCGTATTTATTTATTGTGTCCTAATCATGCGATTGAAGTTTGAATACCACACGTACACAATAATCTTAATGTAATAGTACAAAAATAAAAATCCATCCTGGCGACCATATGAAATATTTAGACGGTTCTCAATATCTACGAATCTGTTACAGCAATTAAACTGAAATTTTGTATGTTGATAGTGGGCCCGTTTCTCCAATGGGACAGGCGATCACCCGGCTAGCATCCCGGCCCCATCAGAAGAAACAACCAAGGGAGTGGGTACAAAAAAAATTAGGGCATGAATCTTGGTTCATACAGACAAGACTAAAAGAAAAGCTCCAGCGAGCTAGAGACAGAGGGTCTCGGGTCGTTTACGGGTTGGGATGGCAAATAGACTGAACCAGGATTCACAAGCAAAACCCTAACTTGAATTGACAAACAGAAAAGAAAGGAAAAGCCCTCGTAAAATCACATCTGCTCCTTTATTGGCCAAAGGATAAATAAATATGCAACCTGCCTATCACGCACGAGTATAGTGTTAGGGTGGGACAAAATCCGGAAAAAAAAATAAAGTTCATAGTCCCTAAACAATCAAAAAAATTATACTTATTCAAACTCGTGGGTGTCCTCTCTTAAAGTTCCGACAAGGAGATCGCCTTTCAAAAAGCTAAATTAACCCTTAATTTATCGGTGCACACGCATGTAAACATCACTAGCCACTTATCACAAAGTTCACCTGCGGCAAAAATTCAAAGAAAATATAGAATATCTATGCAAATTACAACTGTCTACCCTTATACAGCAATGGACGGATCTCCTCTATCGAACTGCAAATGAATAATTAAAGAGCATCAGGTTACATCAAATAGCACTCAAACATCAACTCAGCTTCACATAATATGACATTTCAACAATTAATTACAACCTATCATAAATTATTAACACACCCAGATTGTGCTTACATATTTACAATACTAATTCTTATTATTATTAATGATTTATCTCCGCCTTTCCAACAACCTTGATCCACACTGTCATCTTTGTCATTGTAATTAAATTATAGCATTGTCTAATGTTTATGAAAGGTTAAGAACCTCGCAATAAGGCGCCCTAGCGTATTTCATACTCACAACAAACATTTAATCGTAACCCTTCCGCCGAACACTCTGTGTGAAGATCCAAACAACCTGACTGTCGAGCGCACCATCAATTACACACCTGCGCTATTCAATACAACTCATCAATGAACGTAGCACGTTCGTCAAGAGGACCCTGTCCTTACAAATTCAATTCAACGGACATCCGTCGCCCCGTGAATAACCTCGTCACATTTTGACGGAATAATACCATATCTAATCACCACATAATTATCACATAAACTTTACACAACATCATTACAAAATAAATCATGCATTATTAGCATGTCTCAAGAACCCACACTAACAGAGCGTATCGACTTTATCTGGACCACGAGGTCGTATGATAATATGGCATCCTATCCAAGGAACCTTATCCGACAATCTTCAACCATATTCATTTGCTATAAAAATCTATGCAATCCGTGACAAACCTTTCAGAATAAAATTCGAATAATGACCTCTGAAATCGACATGCTAGAATCTCCCAGCAAAATGGGCATCTCCTATTATCGTTACCCAATTTCAAATTATTATTATTATTATTATTATTATGTCTCAGAGAATAAATACATGTCTTACTCTTACCATTGATGCTGTAAATTTATGTAGGTCAAATGACCCGAAAAGGAAGACAAAAAACATCTGCACGACCCTATGAAAAAAAATGATGCTCTTATTCAATCTGGAATAAATAATTATAAAGGGCGTTAAGTTACACGATCTCAGGTTATCTCATGGCATGGCTATCCGAGGTAGAGGTTTTCTTCTTCCTGATGAACAAGGATGGAAAGGAAACGTCTTACTTTATATCCGGTGTCCTCGGAAATCCATGGCGTCGGCGTTGTCGTCGTCTGCGGCATCAGGGCGGCGTCGTTCCTCCAGTGTCTCCGCGATGTGGTCTCCCAGCGTACTGGTAGAGGTATCCGCCCCTGGCACCTCTCGATCTCCTGGCGACGCTCATGTCTGCCCACAGGTTGTCCCCGGTCACCTTCAGCGGCGGCGTCTCCTGACGTCCCAACCATGGTCCACTCGTCCATCTCGTTGTGACCGTTCACCCCAATATGGCCCCTTTAGAAGTTCAGTGCAGCATAATTTGCGTGTTAATATGCATGTTGATTCCCAGAGTATTTGAGTCCATGGTTATTAAGTTCATGCTGACGTGTGGCAATATTACATCTCACTATATCAGAGCACTTTCACGCTCGCGCACTATAGCGTCTAGTTCCTGGTTCACTTGAGTTATATGTCTTCACTTTCCTTTAACCCAGTGACACACTTCCTTCCACGAGGAGCTATTTCGAGCTGGCCTTGACCGACATATCAAGTTGCCTGCGGAATATCAGAACGCTGAATGCACCAGGAGCAGTGAAGGCATTGGATGAGGAGTTGTGCAATTACAATATGGATGTGGTTGCCTCACAGGAGATCAGATGGAAAGAGGAAGGCATACAGAAGGGAGAGAACTACACGATATTTCACAGTGGGACTGGAGGAACAAAAGGGCAACTTGGAATAGGAATAGCAGCCAACAATAAAATATGAAGCAATCAGCGAAAGGCCCTGCTACGTGAGAATGAAGGGAAGGTTTCAGAGCATGTCCATTCTCGCAGTACATGCCCCTACAGAAGAAAAGGACGACGTGGAAAAGGACTGCTTTTATGAAATGGTTGAACAGGTATACGACGGGATTCCGCAATACGACATGAAAATGGTGATAGGGGACGCAAACGCAAAAGTTGGTGTAGAAACTGCAAATAGAGGTGTGAGCGGCGCACACCCTTCACAAAGAGTCTAATGATAATGGATTAAGGCTGGTAACATTTGCAACTGCAAAGGACATGAAGATCGCCAGCACAATGTTCCCACACAAGAAGATTCACCTAGGAACGTGGAACGCTCCAGGAGGGCGATATACCAACCAGATTGATCACGTTTTGGTGGATTCAAGACATGCAAGTGGAATCGAGGATGTCAGAGCAGTTCGAGGAGCAGAAGTGGGAAGTGATCACAATCTGGTATTAATTAAAGTGAAACAAAGAATATCACGAGAGAAGATGACGAAAGCAGGCACACTAAAAGGCAAAATAGATGTGAGTACCAGCTAAAGCTACAAGTTCTGGAAGAGCTAGAAGAAGGAGAAAGGAAAGATAACAGCTGGGGAATATTCAAATCCATTGTGACTGAGACTGCAAAGGAACACCTAAAGAAGAAAGAAAATAAAGGACAGGACAAGATATGGTTCAGTGAGGAGTGCAAAGAGGCGATTAAAAAGAGAAAGAAGTACAAACAGAGGATGCTAGATAACGACACCCCACAATCCAGAGATGAATACGTGGAGGGAGCGAGAGAAACAAGGAAAGTAATACGTAAAGAAAAGAGGCAGTTCATCAACAAGCACCTGGAAAAAGCTGAAGAAGACAGAAACAAGAACAATGTAAGAGAATTCTATAGGTATGCAAGATACTTCAAGACGGGGTACAGACCAAGAATCGTAGCAATGGTAAACAATGAAGGTGATTTGGTGGCTGGTCAAGAAGAGGGCTTGAAGTTATGGAAGGACTATTTTGAAGAATTGTTGAATGTCCCTGAGGGAAAAGAAGTGACTGAGGAAACAAATGCATATGAAGGACCCCAACCAAAAGTGGAGGAGCCTGCAATGAAGGAATTGGATGAAGCTCTAAAGCAAATGAAAAACAGCAAAGCTTCAGGAACCGACGGCATGGCAATAGAACTGCTAAAACAAGGTGGAGAAGCATGCAGAAAAGCACTGTATCGATTGATACTGCAAGTATGGAGAAATGAAAATATGCCCAATGAATGGCAACACGCAGTAATATGCCCAATATATAAGAAAGGAAAAAGAACCAAGTGTGAGAATTACAGGGGCATATCATTATTATGTAGCGCATACAAGATTCTTGCGCGCATTCTCTTACATAGGCTACTACCATACATAGAGGAAAAATCTTAAAGAACACCAGGCCGGTTTCCGGAAAGGCCTGCCAACAATAGACCAAATATTCATACTCAGACAGATAATTGAAAAGACGTGGGAATTGATAAGAAGGTATACTGCCTATTTATTGATTTCAAAAAGGCCTATGATAGTGTCAACAGAGAAAGCATCTGGCGGATAATGGAAAAATCGGGAATACCTTCGAAGCTGATCGGGCTGACAAGAATGTGCATTGAGAAAACGGAATGTAAAGTGAGAGTTGAAGGCAGGGAATCTGAATGTGTTAGTGTGGAGACGGGTGTCAAACAGGGAGATTGCATATCGCCCAGCCTGTTTAACTTGGTTTTGGAAAAAGCACTAAAAAGAGCATCTTCGATTGGAAGAGGTACGATTTTAGGTGGTGAAGTGAAACTCTTAGCGTTTGCCGATGACATTGTTGTTTTAGCGGAGGAGGAAGAGGAACTAAAAATAACAGCTACAGTTCTAATAGAAGAAGCTCAAAGAATGGGTCTGAGGATCAATCAAGATAAGACAGAGTATATGATTGTAACCAGAAACAATGAAGTGGAAACAGAGGGAGTACTTTCAATAGAAGATATGGAATTTAGGAAGACTAGGTCTTTCAAATACCTAGGGAGTACAGTCAATGCCAACAACAACATGGAGGAGGAAGTAATGAACCGGCTAAAATCTGCAGAGAGGTGTCTCTTTTCAATGAATAAACTATTTACCAGCAGGCTATTAACGAAAACAACAAAACTCCGCATTTACAAGACAATCGTGCGACCAGTATTAATGTATGGGGCGGAAACATGGACACTGAGCAAGAAAATGGAGAGAAAAATTATAACTTTTGAAAACAAGGTATTACGAAAAGTTTTTGGGCCAGTATCTGTAAATGGAATCTTTAGAAGAAGAAAAAATATTGAAATCCACACGCTGTTTAATGAACCCGATGTGACTGCTGTAATAAAGAGCAGAAGAATTGAATGGCTGGGACACGCCCTGAGAAGAGAAGAGAAAATGGTGAAGACAGTGCTAGAAAGGAAGCCACAAGGTACGAGACCCCTGGGTGGACCAAAACTGAGGTGGATGGATGGAGTCAAGAAAGACCTGGAGACACTGGGAGCCAACGAGAACATGGCTAGCAACAGAGACCAATGGAAGAGGCTAAAGAGTGAGGCAATGAACCGACTTCGGTTCGTGTGGCCAACGAAGTAAGTAAGTAAGTATATTTACGTTCATTTTCGAAACATCTTCCAATTTCTAACCACGATTTACATGCCATCTCACATTGGAAAAGAAGTCTCATCTCTCTATATATAAGAATGAAAGTTTGTCTGTTTTTTCTGAATTTCTACGGAAATTTGCGTTATTTACGCGTTTTAGACTGTTTTATGACGGATGCGCTCGAAAATGAAATTTTTGTCTGTCTGTCTGTCTGTTTGTTTGTTTGTCTGTGGACAATTTTTGTGTCCTTATAACTCGAAAACGGCTGAGTGGATCAACGTAAAATTTGGTACAGATATCCTTCAGAGGCAAGACACCAATCATTGATGTAACCCTTCTCTGTACCTCTCATAATAGGGGGCCTACCCCCTTAAAATACATGCTAAAATAGGCGTAGAAGGGCGAGACAAAGCTCATTTTCAGCCCCTCAATGTGAGAAACGAAACTCGGGGGCCCTAAAGGGACCCCGAAAACCACATTTTAAGGCCCTAAAACCAATAGTTTTTGAGATATTCCCAGAAAATTAATTTAATTTAGTACAATAATGAAAGGAAGCTAGCCGGTAACCATGGCAACAGAAATTCACAGGTCCATCTATTGCTGTAATATAAGACGCATTTATTACTTTACTGAGATTGTTTGCAAACGGCTAGAAGTTTATAACGGAACCAAACTAAGCTGTAAACTTCATCAATACATATAATGCGCTTAAGGGGGTCAAGGGGTACTCTAGAATTTTATCACGCGATTTACACGTGCTGGTGTGCTACGGAAGGTCTATTATATCCCTATCCCTATATTGTTATATTATTATTACACTACGAAGCCTCCGTGGCTTAGGCGGCAGCACGCCGGCCTCTCACCGCTGAGTCCGTTGTTCAAATCCCGGTCACTCCATGTGAGATCTGTGCTGGACAAAACGGAGGCAGACAGGTTTTTCTCCGGGTACTCCCTGTCAACATTTCATTCCAGCAAAACTCTCCACTATCATTTCATTTCATCTGCCATTCATTTAATCATTGCCCCAGAGGAGTGCGTCAGGCCTCGGCAGCCGGCACAGTCCATATCCTCGCCGCTAGATGGGGGCTTCATTCATTCCATTCCTGACCCGTACGGAAACTGGAAGCAGGCTGTGGATTTTCATTTCATTATACTACGGAAAGGAAGACCCCAGAGGACTGGAAAAAGGGAATAATTGTCCCGATCTTCAAGAAAGGTAGTAGAACAGAATGCAGAAACTATCGAGGAATAAAACTGATGAGTCATTGTGCAAAGATGTTTGAGAAAGTTTTGGAAAGGAGAATTAGGGCAAGGATAGAAGGAAGGATGAGGGAAGAACAACATGACTTCAGAGCAGGAAGGTCCACAGTGGATTTGATTTTTGCTGTAAGGCAGTTACAAGAACAGCACTGTGAGTGTGGAACAGATCTACTGATGACCTTCCTGGACATTGAGAAAGCATATGACAGTGTATGCAGAAACAAAGTATGGAAGTCCCTGGAGGATAGAGAAGTAGAAAAATGGACCATAAGGAGGATAATGGAGATGTACAAGGGAAGTGTGAGCTGTGTGAAAGTGGGAGGAGAGAGATCGGACTGGGTGGAACAGAGAAACGGCCTGAAACAAGGAAGTGCACTGGCACCGTTACTTTTCATTGTGGTGATGGATGACATAATGATCCGAGTGGCACAAGTAATTGGGGAAGGAAAGGTGAAAGCAATGGTGTTAGCGGATGATTTGATGATTTGGGGAAACAAGGAGGAGGAGGTACAGGAACTGTTAGACGTGTGGGAAGGAATAATACAAGGATATGGGATGAAATCTAGCATAAATAAGAGTGAGATAGTGATCACAACAAAGAAGAAGGAAAGAACCACAACGGGAATAACAATTGGTGGGGAACAGCTGAAGAAAGTGGAGAGTTTCAAGTATCTGGGAAGCCTGATACAAGATAATGGAAGAAACTATAGAGAAAAAAAAATGAGCGGGGTAGACAGGCAGAAGCATTCCGGAGGAGTGTGAGAAGCATGTTATGGAGCAAGGATGTCCCTCAGAACAGAAAAAGATCATATATCGGACGTTCTATGCCCCTATCCTGACGTATGCCTCGGAGACCTGGGCTAAGAAAGGAAGGGAGAAGAGCAAAATACAGGCCAGTGAGATGAGGTTCTTGAGAAGCAGTATTGGAGCTACAAAGATGGACAGAATAAGAAATGACAGGACCAGAGAATTTATAAAGGAGGAACCATTACGGGATGGTATAGAGAAATCTAGACTTAGATGGCATGGGCATGTAAAACGAATGGAGGATAATATACCCAGGAGGATACACGAGACGAAGTGGGAAGGAAAGAGACCGAGAGGAAGACCGAGAGGAAGACCGAGAGACAGGTGGCTGAAAGGGATGGAAGAAAGCGTGAAGAAGAGAGGAGAAGACTAGACAGGGGTGGAAGCTGAGAGATGGTGGGAAGACAGAAGATGTTGGAGTGGCCTGTGTTCCAAACAGACCCGGCCCCTAAACAGTCGTAAAGGGTCCCCGGAAACTACATTTTAATGCTCTAAAACCAAGAGTTCCTGAGATATTCCCAGAAAACTAATTTCATTTAATAAGTTAATGTAGGAATGCAAGCCAGTAACCATGACAACAGTGTCTCAAAAAGGTACATCCAACTTTCCATCTATTTCTGCAAGAAGTAATGCCACTCCATTTATTAAATTTCTGTGAAAGTTTGCAAATGGCTATAAGGTTATCACGGAACCAACAAAAACTGTAAAATTCATCAATGCGCTTAAGGGGGCTAAGAGGTACCCTGGATTTTTTCACAAGACTTAAACGTGCGATGTGTCGTACAGAAGGTCTATTATATCTTCAAACAGCAATATTATTTTCAAAAATTCCTGAATTGAAATAGTTTATTTTTTATTTTATTTTTTTGCTTTTAGGAATTTGGGCCATTGGAGGCTAAAAAACCTGAATTTTCATGCACCACAAGCCTTTATAATTTATTAAAGGGGCCTTCCTCTGGATGCGCACTTGACACAACAGTGTGGGTCAGTTTTTATGTGACGTGAATTGCATTTCGTCTACGAGGTTTTCAATTTTATTTTTACGTCAGGAAGTACACATTAGGTAAATTAGTTTCAGAGCATATTTCAACTAATCATTTATCTTTGTCGACAAACAGGTTCCAAGCCCCTAACCATTGCAACAGTAACTCAATTGATTACGTCTGGTTATTAATACCGACGTCCGTTCGAAGAATGGGTACTTCTGCTAGTATTAATATATTTTTCGAAATACCAGTGGAATATCAATATAGTATTTTAAAGTAGTTTCTCTAATTTCAGTTCAATTCATTTATTTACAAGTTTTTCATAATTTAAGTTAACAGTAGGCCTATTTGTAAGGATATCCAATTTTTAGCCTATTTTTATTTGATGAAAACAAATAGGCTTATGAGATCACCTCTTGCCCGTGTGTGTGTGTGTGTGTGTGTGTGTGTGCGTATGTGTCTGTGATGTGTGTGTGTGTCCCTCCTAATAACGTATAAACGGCTGGAGCGATTTCAACGAAACTCAGTAAGGTCAAAGCACCATTTAGAACAACCTCAACCGTGCCCTTCAAAGTTATTTTACGTCTCACCAATCCAACATGGCGGCTGTGCGAAATATTTCACCAGCATTCAATATCTCCGAAACTGTTACCGATATCACCCTGAAATTTTGGGCGGCGATAAAGGAAACTACTAGAAGTATACCAATGTGACCTTCGAAAACCTGGTAACTATGAAACCAACATCGCGGCCAAGCGAAGTTGCGACTTTTAAATAGACGTTTCTCGCGATTTAACCAACCAAGCGCAATGAACCTTGGTACAGTATATGTATATACACATTGTAATTTACCGAAATCTATCTTCGTTCAATTGTTTACATAACCTCAAGATGGCGGCTTTGCGAAACATTTCACCGGTATTCTATATCTCTGAAACTATTACAGGTATCACCCTGAAATTTTGTACGGAGATAAAGGGCTCTACTGGAAGTTCATCTACGGGACTTTCAAAAACCGGTTAACTACAATACGAACATGGCGACTAAGCGAAAATGAAAGTTTTAAATAGACTTTTCTCGCGATTTAATAATCCAAACGCAATGAAACTTGGTACAGAAAATGTTTATACACATTGTAATGCACTGGAATTTAATTTATTTAAATTGGTTACATAACCTCAATATGGCGGCTGTGCGAATTTTAAAATAACGTTTTTATTTCTTGTGTCGTAATCATGCGTTCGAAGTGAAAGTTTGAATAAAGGACCTACGCAATAATTTTCTGTTAATGGTACATGCCTCTATGGCCTATACATATAATAATCCAACATGGCGTCCATCCGAAATATTTAGTCGGATCTCAATATTTACGAATCTATTACAGCAATCAAACTGAAATTTTGTATGTTGATAGTGGCAATTAACGTAAGTAGGTTATATGAAAATAGGATTTAGTTATTGACGGAACTACTTGTTAAATAATGTACGGTACCTTCTTTGTAAAATTAGGCTATCCGTAAAATAAAATAAATCAAAAATGTTCCTGTCCTAAATTGCAAACATTGAACAAAAGTTCAAAATCTTTGTTTTCTTTTTTCGAAACCCTTTCCAATTTGATTGATGTTTGTCCTTGCACTGTCACTGACTCTTATTTGGTTATCGTTAACAAACGCAAGGAGCAAAGAGTAATATTTTCAACCCTCATTATTCGAGATCGTCGACATTTCTTTCTCCGGTATTTTATTTTCATTGCTCTTTATGTTGTCTATTGTAGTTGTACAGGGCAGAACAGTGAGGTCATCTGCCCTTATTCCTTCTTCCAGTACGTAGGTTAAGTGTAAGTTAGTAGTACTTGACCACCCATTCTTGGCTGTTACCGTGAAGTTCTGGCTTCGATTCCCTGGCAATAAATTAAAATCTGGCCTGAAGACTGGAATGCCGTTCATCCAGCATCGTGATTCAAATTTGATAAGAAGTGTATTCAAATCCTACTTGAAACATCCTGGAAGTAGTTTCGCGTGGTTTCCCCACCTCAACTCCAAGCAAATGCCGGGCTGGTGCCTAAATTAAGGTCATGCTCGTCTCGTCTCCCACTTAAATCCCAGCATCAGTTAAAAGTACATTCACTAGAACAACCATCACAATGGCACAGGTTATCAGAGACATTCCACACACACACCCTGTTCAAGGGACTCATGACCGCGATGCCGCAAAGCAGCAACAACAAACCTTGCATTCTTCCTTCCATTCATCCTACCTTCCTTCTTTCCTTCCTTTCGTCCTTCCATTCTTCCTTCCACCCATTCGTCCTTCCTTCCTTTCTTCTTTCCTTTCGTACATCCTTTCTTCCATTCTTCCTTCCTTTCTTGCATTCTTCCTTCATTTTGTCCTTCCCTTCTTTCGTCCTTCCTTCCTTGCGTCCTTCCTTTATTTCTTTCATTCCGTCCGTACCTCCTTTCGTCCTTACTTTCTTCCATTCTTCCTTCCGTCCATCCTTTCTTTCTTCCTTCCACTCCACCTTCCTTTCGTCCTTCCTTTCTCCCTTCCATTCGTCTTTCCTCTCTTCCCTCCTTTCTTTTGTCCTTTCTTTCTCCCTTCCATTCGTCTTTCCTCTCTTCCCTCCTTTCTTTCGTCCTTTCTTTCATCCTTCCATTCTTCCAGGCTTCTTTTTGTCATGCTTCCCTATCTTTCTTTATTTTTTATTTCTTTAATTCTAAATTTCTTTCTTTCTTCCTTCCATGGTCTATGAAAGAGCCACCATCCCGGTTTTGTTTTTCTTCCAGAAACAAGATAAAAATATTTCAAGATGATCAACGTTGTGATTCGCCACTCAAACTCTCTCCAATATCCGTTCTAAAATACGCGGCAATATCCATCGCCCTTAACGGGATCCCAATCGCAAATTGGTAAAAAGCAATTAATACAATTTTGCTCGAGGGAGTTATTCTAAACTAATAGCTAATTACAGCATATCCGGAAACCAATGAAATGTCATATTATCTTTACTGATATTGTCTCAGTAAGTAATAAATGTCGTATGTTTGTGCTGCAAATGAATTATTAATGAGTTCTATTTGAAGCAATATTTTAATGATGTGAACACAAGGATAACTGTTTGTGTGTTTGAACATCTTGTCAATTCCCACAGCCGTGAAACGAATGTATCAAACCATTTCTTCACAGTCCACATATGGGGAAGATAACTTTCATATTTTGTCTCTTGAGACAAACATTACCACCACCATCACCAGGGGTATACAAAAATTTTATAGGTGGGGGCTTCCCCCTTGCGAACCCCCTCTCGATAGCTAATTCCCCGTTACTTGAGTAACTTATGCTACCAGAGGACGTAAAATGTGATAGTAAGACATTTTCATGTCATTTAAATTTAACAATTCCTCCCTATATTATACTGCTAAGGTCCCATTCCAGTTTTGTACCGAAAATAAGGTCCTATTAACACCAACCTACACATATGGGGTACCTATAGGTTCCGCATAACCCAATGTGTGCGCGAAACACACTCATTTACTCCTTAAATGCCTCACAATTAAATAAATACCATTTTGCACTCGAGAAAAGGCTTATAAAGTCATAAAATAAACTCATGAAGGGTGTCGTTTCCAGGCAACAGTAGCTCTTGACGAGACACGGCCGACTGGATGCGAGTAGCACTCTCCACTACTGGTATAGAAAATGAGGCTCTTTACATGAAATCCCGTTAGTTACTCTACTGCTCATACAGCACTGTCAACCCAGTAAAGCTTAACAAAGACTTGACACTATTTGCACCGCTGCGCACAGTGGTCCTTTTAGGGTATCTGGCCGCGCAAAATACCTTTGCATATAGAAATGGACTATAAACCTTAAAATAACTGTTGAAAATTATGTAAAACAATTTCCTTATTCTCATTTATAAGAATTTAAGTTTGACTGTCGCCCCTGAGGCTCAGGTTCGATCCCTGGCTCTGTCAAGAAATTTTAATTCTGGTGTGATGGCTGGTACGGGGTACACTAAGCTTCCTGAGGCAAAACTGCGAAGAGGAGGATTCGATTCCCACCTCAACCATCCTGGAAGGGGTCCCGGAGGTCCGGGTTCGATTCCCGGCTCTGCCAAGAAAATTGACTTCTGGGGTGAGGACTGGTACGGGGTACACTAAGCTTCCTGAGGCAAAACTGAGAAGAGGAGGATTCGATTTCCACCCCAACCATCCTGGAAGTGGTTTTCCGTGGTTTCCCCCACTTCTACTCCAGGCAAATGCTGAGATCCCAAATGTACAAATAGTAGTACAGGCATCACAATAACACAGGTTATCACATAAATTATACAGACACACCCAAAATACATGGGACTATACGCGCAAGATGTCGCAGCCCCTAAAATAAGCAACAACGACAATAATTGAGGTTAAACTTGTCTTATTAGCCTAATAATAATAATAAAAGTAATAATATTTTTCAACTGGATTAGAATTTTTCTTAACGCCGCTGAACTGGGAGAAAATTCTGCATTTTTTTTTCAATAAGTTCAGTGGTGTCTCTCCTTCCTTCTAAGCGTATACTCACTTTTGAGTAACGCTAACGCTAGCTCCTCCCTGCTGAGTTGTTGTATTAAAGGTCGCTATTTCCTTCGTTTCGAAAATTCACTACACTCCACGAGTGATTGAGAAGGACGACCCACATTACCTGTATTCCCTCTCCATGTTCCCTTCCAGGCTATTCTTATTTTGTGACACACTTTCTTAAGATCCTGCGATTGGCAACCCACGTTTTTCTTAACTGCGCGGAAAAATGAATAAGATTTTTTTCTAACATTATCCTTAACAGACTGTCCAAGGGATTTCAGATCGCTGTTTTCTATTAGATAGGTTCAAATCCTTTCGCTTTTCCACCTTCATGGCGCCAAGCATCATAAAGATTGTTCCACGAAAATCCTTACGACAACACTAAATCGAGAGCAAAAGCCAAAGTTGCAAAAAGTTGTAAATAATTTTTACACAGAAAACAAAATAGGATGTAGGCTATAGGCTAATGGAAAGAAATTCACAAATGGTTGACAATTGTGAACTTCCTGGTCTGAAAACCCATAACAGAAGAATTATTTTATAACAAATTTCACTATTTTCAATCGTTTATCTCATAAACAGAGCGATTTGTATAGGATTTTGCAAATTTCATAAAGAAAGATCATATCATAGTCTGTCATATCCACTGACAAACGATGCAGATAGCTGAACTAATAAGTATTTACAAGCACAAGATTCAAACACAAATAATCAGCTTTGCTTCCAGCTGTGGATGCGATAAGAAACGTCCTACTTCAGCGGTCTTTCTCAATCCAGGGGGTGAACAAATAAGACAAGTTCTGAGGTCCTCTGACATTGCTGATACTAAAAATGTCATACAACATGAAAATACAAGACATTTATTATTTACATTTTGAGCGCCCAGATCGTGCAATAGGACCACTGTGCGGCGAACTGCTAGGCGAACCTGCCGCTAGAGCGCAGGGCAGCGCGGCGGCATTGGCAAGATGCCTAACCTATGTGTCTTTCTGTATTTCCAGACTGATTTTATGATTTGCATTTCTTGCATTGCATTGGCATGTTTACTTTTGCCTGAACATATGTGAACGAGGAAAGACCTACAATTTATATATTTCGTTGTGTTCTTCTCATGTAAAAATGCCGTTTAACAACAATAAATACATGTCTTCAATATTTGAAACTTCCTTCTCCCACATTCTCCCCTACTAAACCAATAAACCTACATTCATGTTGCGAAAGCTCGCACGGGCGCACTAGTTAAATATATTTCTCACGCATTTGTTAAGTGTTGTACTAAACGTTCTCTAAAATACTAACCTAAACCTAACTTACACTGAAGATCAAATAGTTCCATCTAGGGGCGTATATACAATATTTCTTCGGGAGGGGGTGGATAGGGTGACTATCAGACGGCTTCGGTGGCGTAGTTGGTAGCATGCTGAGCTTCTATGCCCAAGATCGCGGGTTCAAATCCAGCCGAAGTCGTCGGACTTTTTAAGAGCATTAAAAATCCCTCAGTATGCCTTCCTTCAGAGGAGAAGTAAAGCCGGCGGTCCCATGTCATAGATTAATGGCATGTTAAAAAACCTTCCACTAATTACACCTTTGTGAAGCTAAATTGTATAGGTTAAGAATGTAAACAACGCTCTTAGGTTCCTACGTTCGTTGCCAAGAGCCGACTGCGGTGGCGTATGGTAGCTAAGTTCTGAACTATTAGTCGTTGACGGTGGCGTTTGGCGGAAAAAGTAGGGACTATTTGAAAAAATCAAAAGT
Organism: Meconema thalassinum; assembly: GCA_946902985.2. Lineage (NCBI taxonomy): Eukaryota > Metazoa > Arthropoda > Insecta > Orthoptera > Tettigoniidae > Meconema > Meconema thalassinum. Next base: position 259,621,406 of record OX336388.2, read on the forward strand.
TTGCAGTCCTTCCTTGAATTTTAAAAAGAAACAGATAACACACACTAATACAGTCATCACAATTAACACCGGTTATCAGACAGATTATACTCACACCAAAAGAACACGGGGATACATGACCGCGTTGTCGCAGCCCCTAAACTGAGGAACAAACCAACCAACCAAGGGTGACTCTCCTCCAATAATATGAGTGTTCTCAGGGGATTGACACCGCAAAATAACCAGAAATATCAACCAATATCATAGAGCATATAACTTTGTGAAATTATTTTAGATAAGAGCTAATTGTAAAATTCTAAGGTTATATAGCCCACAATTAGTGGCGATACAACACAACACACAAATACAATGTTATACTTAATGCATTTTCTATTATGATCTATGGAGTATGAATGGCAAATATCTAAACTTTTGTCAATTTATTAAGCAGAAAGCTAAACAATTTTTTTAAAAGTAATTTATTACAAATTGATAATGTATTTCTCAAAAGTACCGTACTGTGGAATTCCTAGTTTTGCCTCACAAGGCTGATTGTACCCCGTTCCAGCCTTCAGATCAGAATTAAAATTTCTTGCGCTGCCGAGAATCGAATTCGGACCTCCGGGACGGCAGCTAAGAATGCTAGCCACTAATTTGAATCTTAATATTGTTTATAACTTAGCCAATAAGTTAAGATTAGGGTACAACCAAATTTACAATTGTTTTATGTTTTTACCAAAACTACACACTCTTAAATTTTATTGTTTTTTTCGGGGGGAGAGGGGGGGGGGGATGGAGCCCCCACAGCTCCCCCCCCCCTATATACTCCCCTGGTTCCATCTGGAAATTAATTACTACTGTCGCAACGTCAGTACTAAACGGTACAGAAAACCTGTCTAACATTGTCTCATATGATGAAATCGAACATTTTTAAAATTCGCTTAGTTTAACTTAAAATAATGAGACGAAACTCGGCTTTCGCATGCAATTTTGACGGCAAAACCATTGGTGACTGGGACGCATTTACTGACATTGAGGGCCGTGAGTTGTGCACCCTTTGTCTAGACGTCTAAAATACATGATTAGAGTCTGACCGCCAATTCGTGGCTAGAGCAAGTGTCAGGCAGTCGATTTAGAGGACGGGCAAATTAGCTGTGGTTACACTCTGTGTTACCTGTAGTACAATACAGCTGGAATGGTTTTGTTCCAAAAACCGTGCTATGGTTGGCTTTTTGTAAATCGTTAGAAAAGCACAAAAAAGCACAGACTGCAACTTAGAATTTTTCAAATAGTTCCTACATTTGCCATCAAGCGCCACCGTCAACGACTACTAGGCCAAGTTCAGAACTTAGCTACTAGACGCCACCGCAGTCGGCTCTAGGCAACGAACGTAGAAACCTAAGAGCGATGTTTACATTCTTAACCTATCCAATTTAGCTTCACACAGGTGCAAGTAGTGGAAATTTAACTAATGAGCGACAGCACGTGAATTGTTTCAACCAAGTCCCGTATGCGTTCATATACCATTTATCCGATTACTAGCAGAAGTACCCGTTCTTTGAACGGTGTTCGGTGTTAACACCAGACATTATAATAATAATAATAACAATGTTATTGGTGTTACATCCCTTTTAAGTACTGTTGCTTTTAGAGACGCACCAGACATTATCAATTTAGCTACTGTTGCAATGGTTAGCGGCTTGATATTCCTTCATAAGTTTATCACAACGAAGTTAATTTTCTGGGAATATCACACACACTGTTAATTTAAGGGCCTTATAATGTGGTTTTCGGAGATCCTTTATAGACTCGCGAATTTTTTGTCTCACATTGAGAAGTGCAACATATGCTTTGGTCGTCCTAGGATAATTTTTATATTTCACCTATTTTAGCATGTATTTTAAGAAGTTTTTCCCTATATCCACCCTTCTACTGTATGAAAAGTACGGTGAAGAGTTTTATAAATGATTGGTGTATTGACTCATGTTTACCATACCTAATTTTACGATGCACCAAGCATCCGAACATGAGTTATAGGCGTACATAAGGATACACAGAAAGACAGACAGACAATTCTATTGTCTACAACATATTACCCAGATATCCAAATATGGGTATATCTACCACACAGTATCAAATAAAATCATCCTTACGATGAACCTGTATGTCGACAAAAGAAAAGATAAAGATTAGTTGAAATGTGCTCTCAAACTAAATTCACCTTACGTGTACTTCCTGACATGAAATAGAATTGAAAGTCTTGTAGATGAAACGCAATACACGTCACATAAAAACTGACCCTCTATGTTGTGTTGGGTCCCCATACACAGGAAGACCTCTATCATAAATTATAAAAGCTTGTGGTGCATGAAAATTCAGGTTCTTTAGTCTCAAATGGCCCAAATTCCTAAAAGCCGCAAAAATGCTGATTCAATTCAGGAATTTTTGAAAATAATGTTGTTGTTTGGAGATATAATAGACCTTCTGTACTATATGTCGCACGTGAAAATTGCATGAAAAAATCCTACATTACCCCTTGACCCCCTTAATTGCATTGGTGAATTATACAGTCTACGTTGGTTCCGTGATAACCTTATATTTGCAATCTTTCACAGAAATATAATAAATGTAATACATTGCTTCTTGCTGAAATAGATGGAAAGTTGGATGCCACCCCTTGAGATAATGTTGTCATGGTTACGGATTTGCATTCTTTCATTAGTTTGTTAAATTGAATTTAATTAGTTTTCTGGGAATGTTTCAGAAACTGTTGGTTTAATAGCCTTATAATGTAGTTTTCGAGGACCCTAGAGTTTTATTTCTGGCACCGAGGGGCTTTGTCTCGTCGTTGTACGCCATAATATAATACTACTAATAATAATATAATATAGGGATAGGAATATAATAGACCTGCCATACCACACCCGCAGGTGTAAATCGCGTGAAAAAATTCTAGACTACCCCTTGACCCCCTTAAGCGCATTTTACATATTGATGAAATTTACAGCTTAATTTGGTTCCATAATAACCATCTAGCCGTTTGCAAACTTTCACACTAATGTAATTAATGGAATTGCATTGCGTCTTACAGCAATAGATGTACCTCTGAGAATCTGTTGCCATGGTTATCGGCTTGCATTCGTTCAGTAGTTTATTAAATTAAATTCGTTTTCTGGGAATATCTCAAAAACGGTTGGACGTAGGACCTTAAAATGTGTTTTAGGGTACCCGAATGTTATCTCTCACATTGAGGGGCTGAAAATGGGCTTTGTCTCGTCCTTCTACTCCTATTTCAGCATGTATTTTAAGGGGGTATGCCCCCTTTTATGATAGGTACAGAGAAGATATACATCAATGATTAGTGTCGTGCCTCTGATGGATATCTGTACCAAATTTTGCGTTCATACACCCAGCCGTTCTCGATTTATAAGGGAACAAAGTTGTCCACAATCAAACAAACAGACCAAAACATTATTTTCGCGCGCATCTATCATAAAACAGTCTGAAACGTGTAAATAACTCAAATTTCCGTAGAAATTCAGAAAAAAAACAGACAAATTTTCTATTTATATATGTAGAGATATACTGCACGGCTCGGTGTTGACCGTGTTTTATTGCACAAATTTAGGATTTACTCGCTAACCGTTGGAGATAAACGAAAAGTGAAGCTCGTATGTACCGTCAAAAGTTTGCTATTTCTTAGCGTTCTCTTTTTATTTGATAAGGAAATATCAAGTTTTGATTAAAGTGTGTAGTGACGTCACTAAAATGGTCGCCATTTTTAATAGTGCAAATTATCGAAATAAAATGTATCCTATATGTAAACCTGGTAAATCAGCTACATCCATGCAAAATTTCATTTAAATCGGACCAGTGGTTCTTGCGTTATTGAGTAGCACACAGACAGACAGACAGAAAGACAGACACACACCATCTCATTTTTATATATATTAGTATAGCAGAAGTACCCGTCCTTCGAACGGTGTTATATATTAACACCAGACATTATCAATTGAGCTACTGTTGCAATGGTTAGCGGTTTTTCATTCCTTCATAAGTTTATCAGAACGAAGTTAGTTTTCAGGGAATACCACACACACTGTTAATTTAAGAGCCTTAAAATGTGGTTTTCGGAGACCCCTTATAGACTCGCGAATTTTGTGTCTCACATTGAGAAGCGCAAGCCTCCGTGGCTTAGGCGGCAGCACGCCGGCCTCTCACCGCTGGGTCCGTGGTTCAAATCCCGGTCACTCCATGTGAGATCTGTGCTGGACAAAACGGAGGCAGACAGGTTTTTCTCCGGGTACTCCGGTTTTCCCTGTCAACATTTCATTCCAGCAACACTCTCCACTATCATTTCATTTCATCTGTCATTCATTTAATCATTGCCCCAGAGGAGTGCGTCAGGCCTCGGCAGCCGGCACAGTTCATATCCTCGCCGCTAGATGGGGGCTTCATTCATTCCATTCCTGACCCGGTCGGAGACTGGAAGCAGGCTGTGGATTTTCATTTTTTCATTGAGAAGCGCAACATATGCTTTGATCGTCCTTCTAGGATAATTTTTATATTTCGCCTATTTTAGCATGTATTTTGAGAAGTTTTTCCCTATATCCACCCTTCTACTGTTTGAAAAGTACGGTGAGGAGTTTTATAAATGATTGGTGTATTGACTCATGTTTACCATACCTAATTTTACGATGCACCACGCCTACGAACACGATTTATAGGCGTACATAAAGATACACAGAAAGACAGACAGACAATTCTATTGTCTACAACATATCACCCAGATATCCAAATATGGGTATATCTGCCATACAGTATCAAACAAAATCATCCTTACGATGAACCCGTATGTCGACAAAAGAAAGATTAGTTAAAATTTGCTCTCAAACTAAATTCACCTAACATGTACTTCTTGACGTGAAATAGAATTGAAAGACTTGTAGACGAAACGCAATACACCTCACATAAAAAATGACCCTCTACGTTGTGTTAGGTCCACATACACAGGAAGACCTCTTTCATAAATTATAAAGGCTTGTGGTGCATGAAAATTCAGGTTCTTTAGTCTCAAATGGCCCAAATTCCTAAATGCCGCAAAAAATGCTGATTCAATTCAGGAATTTTTGAAAATAATGTTGCTGTTTGGAGATATAAAGGATGATTGTAGTTTTACGTGACCATTAATCGCGAGATCATAAGCCACGGGACCTCCATTTTACGTGGAATCTGAACCACAGGGCATGGCATTTCACTTTGCAAATGTTTGGAGATATAATAGTCCTTCTGTACTATATGTCACACGTGAAAATTGCATGAAAAAAATCTAGGTTACCCCTTGACCCCCTTAATTGCATTGATGAATTATACAGTCTACGTTGGTTCCGTGATAACCGTATAGCCATTTGCAAACTTTCACAGAAATGTAATAAATAGAGTAACATTACTTCTTACAGAAATAGATGGAAAGTTGGATGCCACCCTTTGAGATAATGTTGTCATGGTTAGCGATTTCCATTCGTTCATTAGTTTGTTAAATTAAATTAGTTTTCTGGGAATATTTCAGATACTTTTGGTTTTAGGGTCTTATAATGTAGTTTTCGAGGACCATTTAGGGCCCCCAAGTTTTGTTTCTGGCACCGAGGGGGCTTTGTCTCCTCGTTGTACGCCATAATATAATAATAATAATATAATATAGTGATAGGAATATAATAGACCTGCCGTACTGTACCCGATACCTATTTTAGGCTATCGGCTACGCCAGCTGACATTAAGCTGTAGTTGAAGTTTTGGGAAGCATTCAGATAAGATAGCGCATCGATCGCGTCAAGAAGAAAGCCAAGATGACGTAGCAGGTCTAGAATCAAGGAGGCTTTGAAATCTGTGAGAAGATAGAATTATTAATAAAGATGTGAAGCTTTATTGTAATGTATATGGGATTATAATAAGTCGAAACAACTTAGAAGAGTATATATGACATGAATTATATGTGGAAATAATTTTATGGAAATAAGTTATTGTATAACAGAACAGCCGAGAGGAGTCGGGTTCGAGACTATGTTCATGACGCAGGAGCACTGTGGTGGGGGAGAAGTAGCCACGTGCCGCACGCAGCTCATAAGCTGGGACGCAGCGCTTAGGAGTTCAGTTAGGCTCAACGAGGCGAGCAGTACAGAGCAGTCCTATAGCACAGCGAGACGGGCATTGAAGGTCACGCAACACACGTAAGCCGTCACGGCAAGTGTAGGCGACATATCTCGCATCACCGAGCAACAGAGGCCGAGCGGGTCATCGATCCAGTCGGGCTAGCCGAGAGGACAATTGTGGATAGCCGGGGTATTTCAAAACCGCACTGATCGCATATGAAGACTTTGTTTCAAGCTTCATTTCGACGTTGTTCGAACACAGGCTTTCACATTTAACATTATAACCATGCTGTTATATAATACATTCAAAGCGACTTTTTACTATTTCAAGTAAACTGAATGTTTAGCATAGGCTCTGATGAACATTACAGCGTGCATTTATAAGATTTTTATCTTATGCCATTTTCATGGATTACAAATTATAGACAGATACAGGGTGTATCGTAATCTGGAACACTATCTAGTAAAATTTTTATTTTACTCAAGTAGAACTTTGCAGTAAGTTGAGAGAGGACTTACAATTCTCAAACTGAACATTTATCGGAACAGTGGCGTATATTAGAAGAAGAGTAGGGGGTCCGCTGTTACCATGAACTTTTCGAGAAGGAGTTGGACGATATCCGCTATGGGTAATTCGAGGTTCAACATGATCGAGTAAACGTGAATAGAGACAAGATGGCACCACAGAGCGATGGATTCGGTTCCTGACGAGAGGAGTCCAACAGCTGATTCGCTTGGGATTTCGAAGGAAAGCGTCATTTCATGGATGAAATGATATTCACGCCGATCTTATGAGAAATCTTTAGGTAGGGAAAATCGACGATCTTGGAAATTATATTACAACTGATAATGAAAGGTATTGTAAGAGTTCTATCTACCTGATACGATTATTTTCATGAATACTGGGCACACATGTATATTTTTCTAATAGGAGTGATTTGATTATTAAGACATGGTTTGAATTTATATACTTCGAATTTGCTAGAATATGGAGTGACCATATGATATGGCAGGCATCATTATTCGATATTCTCACCGTTGTTTGACTTTATTAAGAAGATGTTTGATCTTATAGACATTTTTCCAGCTAGGATATTTTTCATGGATAGTTTTTTTTTGTGTAACGAGTATTTCGAACTCGTGATCTGCAATTGATTATCAGAAACTACTTCGTCAGTTCATTGCATACTAGCGAGTGTGTATTATTCATCAGTAGGGATTTTTTCCATTGGATTGTTTGGAGATATTAAGAAGTTATTCACTTTAGTGAATGAACGTCGCTTTTATATGACAACTAGAAACTTGTTGATTCCTTTCTGGTACATTCACTCATATAGTCCACGAGATGGGGTCTGTCGTATTTATACGATTGTATGGTGGTACTCGCCTTACCCATCGTTTAGGGAACTATCATCCAAGTCGACGGGGCGAGGTCCTTCGTATTTATACGATTGCACGGTGGTTACACATCTTACTCGCCATTGAGGAACTCATTTTATCATCCGAATGTACACGAGATGTAAGTGAATTAAACAAGGAACTACTAGTCACATATCAGTCGAAATTTTGTTAAATAAAGTAACGATAAATGTCAACAGGATTGCATTTAGTAATTCTTGTTTGCCAATCCAATATTTTGTTGCTATACTCTTTTGAGAGTAATTTCAGATTTAACAGCTATTACAGCTGATGCTTTGATGATTTTTATAATTGTGTTTGATACCTTTGAGAAGGATTTAAAGTAATTTAATCTTGTAAGATTAATCATTAATGGTCATAATTATTTTAAGGCAGATCAGTATTGCAGATTTTGATGTGAGAGATTATAGCACATTGGTGTTTTTCTACGATGTGAATTATGAAACTTGTGAAAGAGAATTTATGCTATTTGAAAGCAAATATTAAATTACTGAAGTAATGTTTTTCCAATTGTTTAAGAAGTTGTCTAGATATGATCAGAGTAATTACAGTCATTGGAGATTATGTGCGTTAATAATTTGAAGCCATTTATATATTTTTGTAGATCATGCAACGTGGTTAAAAGAAGTTTGTGATAGGCATTTTGTGGAATTTGCCATTTGATAGTTGCAACGTTGATAATGTATTTTGAAGGCGGACATGAGGTCGTTGTACCCAGTCTAGCGTATTTGTTGAAATTCATGCTGTATGTGCTGAATATTTATGGAGTTTTTGTAGCAATTCTTATATTCAAATGTGATATTTGGAATATTGAAGAAATATAATGTCGTTGTGGATAGTTAGATCCAACGTGATGTCGTGGAGACAATAATATTTTGGCATGATAATTAAATACGAGATATAACTTGGAAGTAATAAAACTGTAAGACAACGTTCTATAAACCCTATTAAACAATTTGTTAGGAAATTAAACAAGTAAATGAAGTTGATAATACAAGATTTTCTGAAAATAATAATTAATGAAATAATAATCTGAGATTTAAGCATATTAACGATCTGACCTAATGAAATAAAAATCAGAATGACCTAATGAAATAAAAATCAGAATGACCTAATGAAATAAAAATCAGAATGACTAGATGAAATAATAAAATTAAATAACCAGATGATTGAAATTTAAATAAGTTGATAAATTAAATTTTGAAATAAATCGATGAATTAAATAAGTGGATGAATTAAAGATTGAATTAATTAAACTGATTGAAATGAATTATTAGACGATTGTAATGATGATGAATAACTGAATTAGAAGGTGATGATTAATTAAAGAAGCTGATGATTAATGAATTTATATGCAATTAAATAAATTTAATTGAGAGATGATTCGAAGGAATTGCAACTTAAAATGTGAATTTAAATGATGTAATGGTGATGAATTAACGATTCTGACAGGAATATTTGGAATTTTGAAGTGAGAATTAATGTAAGAAATATTTAATTTGATAATAATGATGAGGATGACCAATGAGAATTTGAATTTTCTGTAATTCACAGATAAGAGATTAATGACGATGTAAATAATGTAAATTAATTATTCAATGTTTAGGAACATTTGATTAACATGTTCTACGTTCAAATTATACCATGCAAACCATAATTTATGTGATATTTAACATGAGTGATTATTATATGTGTATGTTTAGGCAGCTTAATAACTTAATTAAATCCACATTGATGTTAAATTAAAGAGAATTAGGTCTCAGGTTTCACAAATGTCAGTGACGAAAGACATAGTGCGACAGTGATCCTGAGAACCCAAGAGAACTTTATACATTTTTCTTGATAAGTGGATTGAAATAATTTTGCATTAGAAAGGAGATGGTTCGATTTTTGGACAATTTAACTTTGCATTCGACCATACTCTTAGGTAGGAATTATATTTAAAATGTCTGTCTGACTATCAAAGTAAAATAAATTTGTTTTTATCTTAGTTGTGATCTGATGATGGTGTGATGTTCCTTTTTCTTTCCTTGTCTTGAGTATGGCTTATCCGGAAAGGAAGTGGTTTTGCTAGGAATCCAGTTGATGGCGCCCATTTATATTTGAATTATTTTTATTAACTTAAGCCCGTAACGACCCTAGAGATACTTTGTCTCGTGAAACCCATTGCTTTTTCACGAATTCAACTGAATTTCCGACACATTCCTTATTTGACTAGAGGTTCATTTAACTCCGCTCTGTCCTGGAACTCCAGGGATGTGATGTTATAGCAGATGGGTCATCGCATCCCCAGGACGAACGGGTACAGAGAGAGAGGGAGAATTGGCTTTATCCAACTAGTGGGGCTTTTCGATTTTGTTAATTCGATGGAATCACATCAGATTTAGATTACTGAGAGATTGATCTCAAGTTCATTTAAGTGTGTTACAAAATTTATTATACTTAGTCAGACAATGTACTTGTGTGCCCAATCCAGTGTTCATGTTAATCGTATTAGTAATATCATGTTAGTTATAAGATATTTTTCCCTATACCCAAGTGAATGCAGGAATTGAGACATTGTGATGTGTTGTTGTCTAACGTCTCTATATAATTCTATATTGAAATATAATTATGTTGCCAGAGGATTTAGCGAAGGTGTTAGGAGAGTTACAGACGGGTATGTCTGGAATTGCAGAAACCATTTCTAAGATGGAAACTGAAGTTAAAGAACAAATTAATAATTCAGAAGCTAGATTAGAAGCTAAATGTAAAGAGAATGTAAAATCATTACAGGCTAGTAATGAAGAAAATTTAAAATTATTGCAGGCTAGTACTGAAGACAATTTAAAATCATTAGAGACTAGGCTACAGTCAACTACTGAAGAAAATTTAAAACTATTACAGTCAAATAGCAAAGATGAGTTGATGTTGTTAGAAACAAGGTTACAGTCAAATAGTGAAGCTAACTTGAAGGACAATTTTATGTTATTAGAAAAGAAATTACAGTCAAATAGTGAGGACAATTTCAAATCGTTGGAAGAGAAGTTACAGTCTCGTAGTGAAGAAACTAATACTGAATTAGAAAATAAGTTAACCAGATTAGAGAATAGTTTAACTTTGAAGAACAATGAGATGTTGAAAACTTTACAATTAGACATCATTGCAGTAAACATGAAAGGAGAGGAAAATGTTCAGATATTAAGGAAAAATATTATCGAGTTGGAAAATAGAGGGGAAGAAAATATTTTTACTTTAAGAACAGACGTTATGACCATACAGAAAGACATTAAGTCAGATGTATCGAAGTTGAGATTCGACATCGATGGTTTAGTGGCAGATGTAGGAAAAATTCAAGATTGGTCTACCGAAGTATCTTTCGAGACTAAGATTAAGAGTCTAGAAACGAATCTAGGTAACGAAATAAAAGATTTGAAGACAGTAATTGGGACCATTAAAGATGAAGTCTTGGGAGAGGTCAATTCTAATATAAAGTCGTTAGAAAATCAATTGCAGAAGGATATTAGAAAGATAGACGACGATATAGAGCAAAAGGTTAACGAAAACTTAACTTTATTTAAAAATAAAGTCGGAGCAATCGTGGAAGAACGATATAATGAGGTCGATGCCGAAGCAAAAGAGAAACGTGACGGGTTAGATGAAAAATTAATCGCAGGTATGGCAAACTTAGAAGCTAGGTTTACGGAAAGCAAGGAAGCGATGAAATTAGATTCAACACTATTTAGAACAGATGTTGATCTGTTGAAAGAACAAGTCGCGTTAGTGAAGAACACGTGCGAAGGAAAGATTGACAAGTTGAGGAACGATCTAGACGAAAGTAACAAGACGCAGGACGTTACATCGTTAGATGAGTTGAAGACTCAGGTCAAGAGATTAGCAGAAGACAGGATGACTAAACTAGAATCCATAGTTAACAGTTTCACCAGTCATAATGTAACATCAGGGGAAACATTGATGAATCAAACAGCGATAGACCGCAGTATGACGAATCAAGACACGAGCATGGTAGAAGACCGTCAAATGCAACCGAATGTGACATTCGAAAGGGTCAGTTCAACCCCGCAGGAGAATCCAAGTTCGAGTAGGAGTACGTCGAGTCCAAGTGAACGATACTCAGGTCCAGTCACAATTATAAGGAACCTAGATGACAAACCGAGAAAGTTTTCGGGAAATACAGGTGTTACACCAGTAGAATTTCTGCGAGATATTCGAGACTACATGGCGGAACACAGGGTAGCCAAAGAAAGAGAGCTAAGGATAGTAGAACGCGCCTTAGATGGATCTGCACTTACGTGGTTTAGAGCGTTCAGAAGCAACTTTGCGAACATGGAGCAATTTGCCATGGCTTTCTTGAGGAGATTCTGGAGTGCCGAGGATCAACTCAACGTAAGAGCGGAGATGTACTCTAAACGCTATTCTACGTCACATCCGACGCATTACGCCAACTACTTCACGTCACAGCTGGCTAAATTACAGTTCCTTATTCCTCCATTGCCAGAAGAAGAGCTTTTGCAAGCTATAGCGCGACAGTTACCGATAGAGGTACAGCGATCTTTGATAGCATCGGGAGCCAATACGCTGGAACATTATGATGATATATTGAGGCGATTGGATTATACGAGCGCACAGGTTACACCGAGAAGTAATCGAAACGACAACAGAAACACGCAAGAAGTAAACGCGGTAGTCGTGGACAATGCAGTTCAAACGGATAGAAGGGATTCCTGGGAAAACCGACGGAACGATGGGAATCGAGGAAACATCCGTAATGCAAGAGGAAATGATCGATATAGAGGACCATATGAAAGGCCATACGATCAAGAAGCGAGAGATAACCGGTATAGGAATTATAACCAAAATTCCAGGTATCAGGACAGGAATCGGTATAATAACAGATATCGGGGAAGGAATAACTGGAACCAAGGGCAACAGTTTAATGGAAACGACCGACAGGAAGGCCGAAGAAACGATCCTGACGACAGAAGGGATAATCGTGGACATGAAAGGTCAAGACAAGAGGATAGACAGCCTAGTGCACCACTCGAAGAGACAGTGAGAGATGTCAATCGAGCCAGCACGAGTGAAGAAAGAAGGAATAAACGTCAGAATAACACAGAATCAAGACGTTAATCTTAATCATTGGAAGTCATCATTATAGAGAGTCAGAAAATACCATCATGCTGAGTAAAGGAAATTGTAGAGCTATCGTGTACATGTATAATATATTGAATGCCTGAGAGTGTATTTTTTTTTCTCAATCCTGATAAAAAAAATAGGAGATGTACGGGAGAGATGTACCCGATACCTATTTTAGACTATCGGCTACGCCAGCTGACATTAAGCTGTAGTTGAAGTTTTGGGAAGCATTCAGATAAGATAGCGCATCGATCGCGTCAAGAAGAAAGCCAAGATGACGTAGCAGGTCTAGAATCAAGGAGGCTTTGAAATCTGTGAGAAGATAGAATTATTAATAAAGATGTGAAGCTTTATTGTAATGTATATGGGATTATAATAAGTCGAAACAACTTAGAAGAGTATATATGACATGAATTATATGTGGAAATAATTTTATGGAAATAAGTTATTGTATAACAGAACAGCCGAGAGGAGTCGGGTTCGAGACTATGTTCATGACGCAGGAGCACTGTGGTGGGGGAGAAGTAGCCACGTGCCGCACGCAGCTCATAAGCTGGGACGCAGCGCTTAGGAGTTCAGTTAGGCTCAACGAGGCGAGCAGTACAGAGCAGTCCTATAGCACAGCGAGACGGGCATTGAAGGTCACGCAACACACGTAAGCCGTCACGGCAAGTGTAGGCGACATATCTCGCATCACCGAGCAACAGAGGCCGAGCGGGTCATCGATCCAGCCGGGCTAGCCGAGAGGACAATTGTGGATAGCCGGGGTATTTCAAAACCGCACTGATCGCATATGAAGACTTTGTTTCAAGCTTCATTTCGACGTTGTTCGAACACAGGCTTTCACATTTAACATTATAACCATGCTGTTATATAATACATTCAAAGCGACTTTTTACTATTTCAAGTAAACTGAATGTTTAGCATAGGCTCTGATGAACATTACAGCGTGCATTTATAAGATTTTTATCTTATGCCATTTTCATGGATTACAAATTATAGACAGATACAGGGTGTATCGTAATCTGGAACACTATCTAGTAAAATTTTTATTTTACTCAAGTAGAACTTTGCAGTAAGTTGAGAGAGGACTTACAATTCTCAAACTGAACATTTATCGGAACAGTGGCGTATATTAGAAGAAGAGTAGGGGGTCCGCTGTTACCATGAACTTTTCGAGAAGGAGTTGGACGATATCCGCTATGGGTAATTCGAGGTTCAACATGATCGAGTAAACGTGAATAGAGACAAGATGGCACCACAGAGCGATGGATTCGGTTCCTGACGAGAGGAGTCCAACAGCTGATTCGCTTGGGATTTCGAAGGAAAGCGTCATTTCATGGATGAAATGATATTCACGCCGATCTTATGAGAAATCTTTAGGTAGGGAAAATCGACGATCTTGGAAATTATATTACAACTGATAATGAAAGGTATTGTAAGAGTTCTATCTACCTGATACGATTATTTTCATGAATACTGGGCACACATGTATATTTTTCTAATAGGAGTGATTTGATTATTAAGACATGGTTTGAATTTATATACTTCGAATTTGCTAGAATATGGAGTGACCATATGATATGGCAGGCATCATTATTCGATATTCTCACCGTTGTTTGACTTTATTAAGAAGATGTTTGATCTTATAGACATTTTTCCAGCTAGGATATTTTTCATGGATAGTTTTTTTTTTGTGTAACGAGTATTTCGAACTCGTGATCTGCAATTGATTATCAGAAACTACTTCGTCAGTTCATTGCATACTAGCGAGTGTGTATTATTCATCAGTAGGGATTTTTTCCATTGGATTGTTTGGAGATATTAAGAAGTTATTCACTTTAGTGAATGAACGTCGCTTTTATATGACAACTAGAAACTTGTTGATTCCTTTCTGGTACATTCACTCATATAGTCCACGAGATGGGGTCTGTCGTATTTATACGATTGTATGGTGGTACTCGCCTTACCCATCGTTTAGGGAACTATCATCCAAGTCGACGGGGCGAGGTCCTTCGTATTTATACGATTGCACGGTGGTTACACATCTTACTCGCCATTGAGGAACTCATTTTATCATCCGAATGTACACGAGATGTAAGTGAATTAAACAAGGAACTACTAGTCACATATCAGTCGAAATTTTGTTAAATAAAGTAACGATACATGTCAACAGGATTGCATTTAGTAATTCTTGTTTGCCAATCCAATATTTTGTTGCTATACTCTTTTGAGAGTAATTTCAGATTTAACAGCTATTACAGCTGATGCTTTGATGATTTTTATAATTGTGTTTGATACCTTTGAGAAGGATTTAAAGTAATTTAATCTTGTAAGATTAATCATTAATGGTCATAATTATTTTAAGGCAGATCAGTATTGCAGATTTTGATGTGAGAGATTATAGCACATTGGTGTTTTTCTACGATGTGAATTATGAAACTTGTGAAAGAGAATTTATGCTATTTGAAAGCAAATATTAAATTACTGAAGTAATGTTTTTCCAATTGTTTAAGAAGTTGTCTAGATATGATCAGAGTAATTACAGTCATTGGAGATTATGTGCGTTAATAATTTGAAGCCATTTATATATTTTTGTAGATCATGCAACGTGGTTAAAAGAAGTTTGTGATAGGCATTTTGTGGAATTTGCCATTTGATAGTTGCAACGTTGATAATGTATTTTGAAGGCGGACATGAGGTCGTTGTACCCAGTCTAGCGTATTTGTTGAAATTCATGCTGTATGTGCTGAATATTTATGGAGTTTTTGTAGCAATTCTTATATTCAAATGTGATATTTGGAATATTGAAGAAATATAATGTCGTTGTGGATAGTTAGATCCAACGTGATGTCGTGGAGACAATAATATTTTGGCATGATAATTAAATACGAGATATAACTTGGAAGTAATAAAACTGTAAGACAACGTTCTATAAACCCTATTAAACAATTTGTTAGGAAATTAAACAAGTAAATGAAGTTGATAATACAAGATTTTCTGAAAATAATAATTAATGAAATAATAATCTGAGATTTAAGCATATTAACGATCTGACCTAATGAAATAAAAATCAGAATGACCTAATGAAATAAAAATCAGAATGACCTAATGAAATAAAAATCAGAATGACTAGATGAAATAATAAAATTAAATAACCAGATGATTGAAATTTAAATAAGTTGATAAATTAAATTTTGAAATAAATCGATGAATTAAATAAGTGGATGGATTAAAGATTGAATTAATTAAACTGATTGAAATGAATTATTAGACGATTGTAATGATGATGAATAACTGAATTAGAAGGTGATGATTAATTAAAGAAGCTGATGATTAATGAATTTATATGCAATTAAATAAATTTAATTGAGAGATGATTCGAAGGAATTGCAACTTAAAATGTGAATTTAAATGATGTAATGGTGATGAATTAACGATTCTGACAGGAATATTTGGAATTTTGAAGTGAGAATTAATGTAAGAAATATTTAACTTGATAATAATGATGAGGATGACCAATGAGAATTTGAATTTTCTGTAATTCACAGATAAGAGATTAATGACGATGTAAATAATGTAAATTAATTATTCAATGTTTAGGAACATTTGATTAACATGTTCTACGTTCAAATTATACCATGCAAACCATAATTTATGTGATATTTAACATGAGTGATTATTATATGTGTATGTTTAGGCAGCTTAATAACTTAATTAAATCCACATTGATGTTAAATTAAAGAGAATTAGGTCTCAGGTTTCACAAATGTCAGTGACGAAAGACATAGTGCGACAGTGATCCTGAGAACCCAAGAGAACTTTATACATTTTTCTTGATAAGTGGATTGAAATAATTTTGCATTAGAAAGGAGATGGTTCGATTTTTGGACAATTTAACTTTGCATTCGACCATACTCTTAGGTAGGAATTATATTTAAAATGTCTGTCTGACTATCAAAGTAAAATAAATTTGTTTTTATCTTAGTTGTGATCTGATGATGGTGTGATGTTCCTTTTTCTTTCCTTGTCTTGAGTAAGGCTTATCCGGAAAGGAAGTGGTTTTGCTAGGAATTCAGTTGATGGCGCCCATTTATATTTGAATTATTTTTATTAACTTAAGCCCGTAACGACCCTAGAGATACTTTGTCTCGTGAAACCCACTGCTTTTTCACGAATTCAACTGAATTTCCGACACATTCCTTATTTGACTAGAGGTTCATTTAACTCCGCTCTGTCCTGGAACTCCAGGGATGTGATGTTATAGCAGATGGGTCATCGCATCCCCAGGACGAACGGGTACAGTACCACACTCGGAGGTGTAAATCGCGTGAAAAAAAATCTACTGTACCCCTTGACCCCCTTAAGCGCATTATACGTATTGATGAATTCTACAGCTTAATTTGGTTCCGTGATAACCTTCTAGCCGTTTGCAAACTTTCACACCAATGTAATTAATGGAATTGCATTGCGTCTTACAGCAATAGATGGACCTCTGAGAATCTGTTGCCATGGTTACCGGCTTGTATTCGTTCATTAGTTTATTAAATGAAATTAGTTTTCTGGGAATATCTCAAAAACGGTTGGTTTTAGGGCCTTAAAATGTGGATTTCGGGGACCCTTCAGGGCCCCCGAGTTTTGTCTCTCACATCGAGGGGCTGAAAATGATTTTTGTGTCGTCCTTCTACTCCTATTTCAGCATGCATTTTAAGGGGGAAGGCCCCCTTTTATGAGAGGAACGGAGAAGGGTTACATCAATGATTAGTGTCGTGCCTCTGATGGATATCTGTACCAAATTTTACGTTGATACACCCGGCCGTTCTCGAATTATAAGGGAACAAATTTGTCCACAGACAATCAAACAAACAGACAGACCAAAACATTATTTTCGCGCGCATCTATCATAAAACAGTCTGAAACGTGTAAATAACTCAAATTTCCGTAGAAATTCAGAAAAAAAACAGACAAATTATCTATTTATATATATATAGAGATATACTGCACCGCTCGGTGTTGACCGTGTTTTATTGCTCAAATTTAGGTTATACTCGCTAACCGTCGGAGATACACGAAAAGTGATAAGAACCTTTTGGATAGAAAATTAAATGCTAAAGCTCGTGTATACCATCAAAAGTGTGCTATTTCATAGCGTTCTCTTTTTATTTGAAATGGAAATATGAAATTTTGAAACCAAAGGGTGTAGTGACGTCACAAAAGTAGGTTTTACTCGCTAACCGTTGGAGATACACGAAAAGTGATAAGGACCTTTCGGATAGGAAATTAAATTTCAAAGCTCGTATGTGCCATCAAAAGTTGGCTATTTCCTACCGTTCTCTTTTTATTTGATATGGAAATATGAAATTTTGAAACCAAAGGGTGTAGTGACGTCACTAAAATGGTCGCCATTTCTTAACAGTGCAAAATATCGAAATTAAAAGTATCCTATATGTAAACCTGGTATTTCAGCTACATCCATGCAAAATTTCATTTAAATCGGACCAGTGGTTCTTGCGTTATTAGGTAACAGACAGACAGACAGACAGAAAGACAGACACACACCATCTCATTTTTATATATTAGTATGATGATAAAACGTTGGTGAGTTGAGTACAGTCCTGCGAAGGTGTATGAATTAGTAAATCCGTTTTTCAATGGGTGATGCACAAAAGATTCAACAAATGAGTGAAGGCGCGTGAATCGTTGAAACAAAATCTCGTATGCGTCCATATACCATTCATCCGATTGCGATGAAACGTTCATGAGTTGTTGTGTACACGCCAGGGAAGGTTTTCGACTTAGTAAATCCATTTTACAATAGGTAGCGTACGAGTAGATTCAACAAATGGGTGACGGCGCTCGAATCTTTTCAACCAAGTCCCGTATGCGTTCATATACCATTTATTTCATTGCGATGAATCTTTGGTGAATTGTTGAGCACGCTCCCATGATTTTTATTTTGTGATAGTAAATCAATTTTACAATACATTAGAGGAGGTTAACGGAAAATAAATAAATATTGGGAATCCAAAAGCACTTCAACAAACAAAGTTACAACGCCAACACCTTCTTTGACTGGCATTGCAACGCATGCCGGGTACAGCTAGTAGTTTTATAATTTTTTGTCTGGAAAATATGCGCAAAAGAAAATCGTGCAACTACGCCCTTTCAAAAAAAATGGAATAATTAGACACAAAAATGTTCATTATATTGTTCGAATTTGCTAGAGACAGATATTTACACAAATATATGGCAATGATGGACACAACATATAATGGATTATTGTTAAATATCAGTTTAGGACTTAAATTGTTTTTTTTTTTTTTTCAATACTAAGAAATTAGTGCAAATCTAAAGCACAGACAATGTGTTCAGATGGAATGTATTTGCTACACACAAAAATTGCAACAAATCTGAAGCACAGGGAAACACTTACAGCATAAGAAAGTCATTGTTGGTTAGTTTCTTAGTTCAGGGGCTGCGACAACGAGGTCATGTAGTCCCGCGTACTTTGGGTGTGACGCACGTCCGCCCTAAATAAACTCAATATTTATGAGCATGAGGTTTATACGGAAAGAACGCTTGCACAAGCGTCCTTTCAAAGGAAACAGATTTCTCTATCCAAAAGGAAAACAAAACGCTAAAAAAGTGAAAAAGTCAAAAAATGTCGATTACGCCCTTTCAAAAAACACCGATTCAATTCCGTTCGTGGCCATTGCGATCGTCGGTGTGTTCTGTTCTCCTGCTGTGTGAGTGAAGTAGGCAGTGGAAATGATGGCCATTTTAGATTATCTTGTGTTTTGAAAGCGAGAATTATGTAATGTTGGCCATGATGGTTGCATTTATGTTGGTTGATATCAGACATATCAGACACACGAAGTGACGGATGGAGACAAACATACCAGTATTTAAACACAGAATTTTTAGCCTACTTTTCACATTTTGCAAAAATGGGGAAAAGTAGACTTATGAGATAGATCCGGGCAAATGTGTGTCTGTTTGTCTGTCTGTCCGTCCTGTCTGTCTGTCTGTCTGGCTGGCTGGCTGGCTGTGTGTGTTTCCACCCCTCCCCCTATCAACTCCTAAACGGCTGCAACAATCGAAACAAAATTTGGTGAGAGTAACGATCTACACCAGAATATCTCAATGCCGTATTTGAAAATGATGTCAGTGCTACCAACTGCTGAAAAATCGGAATTGAAGTTTCAGCTCCATGTTGGATATCCTGGAAGGTACGAAAAGGAGCTATTTCAAAATTGGTACACGCATAGATAATATTATTTCAGTTTAATTTCCAGGAGGCCATACATGGCAGTGTTGCCAAAATGATTCTAAGCCTGCCGATAGGTCCAATTTAGAAATGCATATAACTTCTGTACTATCAATTGGATTTCAACCAAATTTCGTATGTACTATGTATAAACTACCATAACAGATACGACTGAGCGTATTCTTAAGAGCCATCAGGGCTGCCAACTGTTAATGAATGCTCTCAATTTCTTTCATCCAAATACCAATATATCAGAAAGTATGCAAGCCGACAGTTTTAAACTATGCACACGTATAGTACCTGACATTCTATATTAATTTGGAGTAACTATTTACGTCAGTGCTACCAAAATGATTCTAAGCCTGCTGATAGGTCCAACTTTCTATCCATGTTCCTTCCATACTATCAATTGGATTTCAACCAAATTTCTTATGTGCTATGTGTACCAAAACAGATATGACTATGCGTATTCTTAAGAGCAACCAGGGCTGCCAACTGTTAATAAATGCTGTCCCTATTTGTGTTACCCTAATATCAATGTATCAGAAAGTATGCAAGCCAATAGCTCTAAACTTTGCACACGTATAATACCTGGCATTCTTGATTAATTTGGAGTAACTAATATAGGCCTACGCTAGTGCTGCCAACATGATTCTATGCCTGGTGATCGGTCCAATTTTAAAATGCAAGTAACTTCTGTACTAACTAATGGATTTCATTCAAAATTGGCACTACAATCTATATATATATACGAGTATAAGAAAGTCATGTTATTTACACTATTTATAACTCAAGAACGGCTGAACCGATTTGGCTGAAAATTGGTGTGGGGATTGCTTAGAACCAGGAGACGGTCATAGGATACTTTTTTTATACCGTGATGTGACATAAAACGTCAAAGAGAATACAAGTCACTATAAAACGTAACGCAAATGACAGCTAAGGCAAGTAGTTTCCATGCAACAGTAGCTCTTGACGAGACATGGCCGACTGGATGCGAGTAGCACTCTCCACTACCGGTATAGAAAATGAGGCTGTTAACATGAAATCCCGTTAGTTATTCAATGTAATTTGTATAGGGGTAGTAAATCTAATTTACAATAGATGGCGCGAGTAGCTTCAACAAAATGGCGTGCGTTTGTTTCAAGAAAGTCCCACATGCATTCATATACCATTCATCCCATTGCGATAAAACTTGGGTGAGATGTTCTGTACACTTCAGGTAAGGTTTCTGGCTGAGTAAATCCACTTAACAATTGGTAGCGCACGAGTAGATTAAACAAATGAGCGACGACGGGCGAAACGTTTCAACAAAGTCCTGTATGCGTTCACATACCATTCGTCCGATAGCGACGAAACATGGGTGAGAGGTTGTGTACAAGCAAGGTTTCTGGCTTAGTAAATCCATGTTATAATAGGTAGCGAACGAGTAGATTCAACAAATGTGCGGCGACGCGCGAAGCGTTTCAACAAAGTCCCGTATGCGTTCATATACTCTTCGTCTGATAGCGATGAAACTTGGGTGAGATGTTGTGTACACTTCAGGGAATGTTTCTGGCTTAGTAAATCCACTTAACAATAGGTAGCGCACGAGTAGATTCAACAAATGAGCGGTGACGGGTGAAGCCTTTCAACAAAGTCCTGTATGCGTTCACATACCATTCGTCAGATAGCGATGACACTTGGGTGAGCGGTTGTGTACACTACAGGCAAGGTTTCTGGCTTAGTAAATCCACTTTACAATAGGTATCGCACAAGTAGATTAAACAAATGAGCGACGACGCGCGAAGTGTTTCAACATTGTCCCGTATGCTTTCATATACCATTCGTCCGATAGCGACTAAACTTAGGTGAGTTGTTGTGTACACTTCAGGGAAGGTTTCTGGCTTAGTAAATCCACTTTACAATAGGTATCGCACAAGTATATTCAACAAATGAGCGACGGCACGCGAATCGTTTATTCAAATTCCCGTATGCGTTCATATACCATTCATCCGATTGCTATGAAACTTTGGTGAATTGTTGTACACCCTCCAGGAAATGTTTCTGACTTAGTAAATCCTTTTTACAATAGGTAGCGCTCGAGTAGATTCAACAAATGAGTAACTGTCCGCGTATCGTTTTAAAAAATCCGTATGCGTTCATATACCATTCATGCGATTGCAATGAAATTTGGTGAAATGTTGTTTCCACTCCCACGAAGATTTCTGATTTTGTAAATCCATTTTACAATATGGTAGCGCACGAGTAGATTCAACTAATGAGCGACAGCGCGTGAATCGTTTCAACCAAGTCCCGTATGCGTTCATATACCATTCATCCGATAGTGATAAAACTTTGGTGAGTTTAGTACAGTCCTGCGAAGGTGTATGAATTAGTAAATTCGTTTTTCAATGGGTGGCGCACAGGTAGATTCAAAAAGTGAGTAACGGCGCGCGAATCGTTTATAAAAAATCCCGTATGCGTTCATATGCCATTCATTCGATTGTGATGAAACTTTGATGAGTTGTTGTGTACACGCCAGGGAAGGTTTTCGAATTAGTAAATCCATTTTACAATAAGTAGCTTACGAGTATATTCAAGAAATGTGTGACGGCGCTCGAATCGTTTCAACCAAGTCCCGTATGCGTTCATATGCCATTCATTTCATTGCGAGGAAACTTTGGTGATTTGTTGAGCACGCTCCCAGGATGTTTTCTGAGATAGTTAATCAATTTTACAATAGTTTAGAGGTGGTTAACGGAAAAAGAATAAAATATTGGGAATCCAAAAGCACTTCAATAAACAAAGTTACAACGCCAACACTTTCTTTGATTGGCATTGCAACGCATGCCGGGTACAGCTAGTAGATCATATTATTTCAGATTATTTCTGACCAATACATGCATGACATTGTTGCCAACATGATTTTACGCGCACTGTTACATCCAATGTTTAACTCAATGTAAAGTCCATGCTATCCATTGGACTTCAACTAAATTTTGTATGATGTACCTTAAGAGATGGAACTAAGAATATATTCAGTCACCAGGGCTGCCGACTGTAGTGCTCTATTAGGCTACATTATGCCAATTATACAGTATTTCGAATTAATTAGAAATTTCGATATTACCAACTTAATTTCGTCATTATTCTAGATAAATCCATAGAGATTAATAATTTGCATGAATCTTAAATTTTAAGAAAAGTAGGGTCTTCAGTTCGTCCCGGAACTTCTTGTTTTAATTAGCGTTGTGGTAAGTCGAAGACGATTGATAAAGACATAAATTTATTGCCATAGACATAGAAGGGATTTTGATAGGTCCAAATAACTCTGAGCGAACAAAGAGGTTTTTATGCAATAAATATTTTAAAACATCTTTATTTCCACACCAAGAGTAGGCCTTGCCTACGCATCTCCTCAGGATTTGTATACCTGTACTATACGGTTTATACTGTCATAGGCCTGACGAAAATCAATAAAGATTAAATGCAATTCCTTGTCAAATTCGTAGATTTTCTCCATTAGTTGCCTCAATGTAAAGATGTGGTCGATAGCAGATCGACCAGATACATAACCACATTGGTATGAGCCTATAATGTCTCCCAAAAATGGCAGTTCATAAGCAGTTAGGTAAAAATTGTATATCCTATCTCGAGTAAGGAAATCCCTCAGTAGTTAGAAGGTTGTGTGGCATCACCTTCTTAAAAATGGGCCATATCACGGCTCTTTTCCACTCACTTGGAATAACTTCTTTCCTCCAAATATTAACAATTAATTGTTGCAGATTTGTCATTATCACTGCTCCACCATACCTAATCAACTCGGCAG
Source organism: Meconema thalassinum (assembly GCA_946902985.2). Classification (NCBI taxonomy): domain Eukaryota; kingdom Metazoa; phylum Arthropoda; class Insecta; order Orthoptera; family Tettigoniidae; genus Meconema; species Meconema thalassinum. The sequence goes on from OX336388.2 coordinate 259,645,167, forward strand.
TAATTCCACTTCCTCCCGGAGCTTTGTTGTGCTTTAGAGATTCCACAATATGTCTTATCCCATCAATAGTTGGCGTTTCCGCCGTCATCATTGGCACCTGTGCATTTATAGCATCCATCTAACATCAACATTTAGTAACTAATCAAAATGTTTTCCAAATAGATCTGCCTGTTCTTCAGGAGGTACAATTTCTCCATATTCGTCCTTTAGTATTAGTGTCTGTTGCTTGTAGATTCCCCGCGCAGGGTTAACCATTCTAAAGAAGGATCTCGATGCTTTCTTGGATTCCTCTATTGCTGTCAGAAGTGCCTTACCATGATCCCGTTTTTTCTGTCGGATGAGTCGATCTGTCATATGTCTCACTTCCATATAAGCTGCATTATTCTCTTCCGATGGATATTTCACCCATGCAATCTTTTTATTGTTCTTTTTTTCACTGCGACTTGACACTCATTATCAAACCAGGGGTTGTTTTTGGTTTTTGGTCGCTGCCCCAAAACTTCATTTGCACTTTGTAGAACTGCCCTCCGCAAAACAGACCACTGTCCTTCTACATCTTGTAATGTATTTGATGTAGGAAGGCACTCCTTGATTCTATCTTGATATTCTTCCCTCGCAGACGTAAGGGCCAATTTATCTTTGTCCGGGATGACCATTTCTTGCTTTCGCTTTCGCCATTTGATAGACAGCTTGAGGCGCAATTTCATTACTACTAGAAGATGATCTGAATTCATATCCTAGTATGAGATGAATAGCATGTTTTGGTAAATGATGTACAGTAGATTCCAATTCCACATAAAAGTTGTTTTTCACCTCCTCCTCCGCATCTTCTGATGGTGCATGACAATTTGCAACACATGTCTTATATGGAGATGCTTTCAAGATCAGTGCACAAAGTTGATCATTTATGGGTAACCACTTACTTACAGCAGAAGATATCTTATTATGTACAACAAATCCAACTCCCGAAGTCCATTCAGGCCGATCTTCGTTACTATTAAATATCATATATTGATTTCCAACGTTCATGATCCCTTTCGGTAATCTTGTCTCTTGGACTGCTGTTAGTATTGCGCCCGTTGACGCATGTTTGCTCAGGCAACAGAGACTAAAACTTATGCTGAAATGTAACTGAACATACCCTGCGAGCGGCGGGAAGAAACTGAAGCAATAACGCTTATGATTATATTTTTACTTATTTTTCACATTCCAAAAATCTACTATAAGTAAGACCAAGTAATTATGCATATTTGAAGTACAGCATACTTCGTAAATCGAAGAAACTATCAATTTACGCGGCCAGCTCATGTACTGAGAGCACGCCATATTTGGTACCTCCAGTTCCTATTCGTCTGTAGAAGAGACAACATGTGCATGATGGAGCACAAGTGAAGGAAAACCATGTGGCAGGAAAAATCTACGAATAAATTTCTTATGGATAGCCATCATGGAATTGTGTAATAATTGAACGATTGAAGACATTTACCACTACGAGAACTGTAAAATATTTTTATCATTATCCGAGGTGAAATGAAGGACTTGTGTGAAGAAAAGTTTGCGACCGCATGGTCTCATTCTCACGCACACACACACATGTTTCAGTGTTCTATAAACTGTGGATTTAATTAACTTTATACCTGTACAAAACCTACAAGTACAATTTTTATTTGCCGGATGGGCAGTGATTTTGATTTATTTTTTGTTAATATTTTCTTGTGTAAATATCAGTGCAAGTCACGAGTGAGTGTCGCACAAGCGACAGAAACTAGAGCCAGTGGCGGAGTGAAATGGGCAATTATTTACCGCATATTAGCTGCAGTGCGCGACAGTTTTATTTAACTATGTGCTACATTTTTACCAACGCTAACATCGCAATAATGATAAACCAGCAGATCTTCAGATACAACTCCAAACGCGCGATGGCATGTGATTGCTAAATCATGCGTGGGGAATTGGCGACGGAGGATGTCCAGACACAATGAAATGGTCACCTAAAGCCATACACGAGACCGCATACAACATCTCATGGCGGGACTCGAACCAAGTGACGCTGAATCTGTAAGTCAGATCAAATATTTACAGCGTATTGTAAGAGTGGAAAAGAGTAGACTTAGTTTATTTTGGTTTCATTTATTTAGTGCACAATGCAGGTAGCTAATTATAAGAAGCGTGTGGAAATTAATAATTTTATTAAACATTTAAAGACGACAGGAAGGCTGGATTTTCAATGCTCATTCGTATCATTTAAAAACAAGTATTATCAACTTTTATTTTTGTCAGGCTGATGACAAATAAACTAGTTTGACAATGTTAAATCGAGGCCAAGGTTACGAGCCAAGTTCACTACACAGCACACTCGATTCTAGGCAGTGGATTAATATTTTGTTTTAGAAGGCTGTGAGATTCTAGACATTATTACAAGTGGAATGCAGAGTTCCGTTACTCACATTTATTGGCCAGATCTATACTTGAAAACAGGTTTATTTCTTTAAAAGAAGCCACACAGGCAATGAATGAAATTGTATTTTGTAACCAAATGAACGCAGGTTCGATTTATTCAGGGAAGAGGCAATTTTATAAACGCACACACACAGTTAGCTTGTACCAGGAACCTTTATGTTTATTTAAAGCGTTGTCAGGATGTGTTTTTATTACCAGCAATTCAAACGTGTATCAATTAGGATTCCACACTTTTGTAAATTAAGAGTATTATATGAGTCGCGACGGTGGATGAATAGGCTACCTCCGACATTTTTATTGTGATTATATCGGTGGTAATGAACTGACTAAAGTCGTACCAAAAACCGAAGGCGCCTGGATCAATGGATCCGAAATAAGAGTAAAGTAATTGGTGAAGACATAGGATGTCTAATAAGTGTGATGAAATATTGGTGAAGACACAGGGTGTCTCGTAAACTATAGAACTATTGAGTTATTTGCTTAAGTTGGATACAAACGTTACCTGAATACACTGAACGCTTTTAACGGTCCATAAACTGAACAACAATACTGGCAGGGATAAATAATTGTGTGAAACTCTTTAATAATCAAAAATAGGGTTTTGAAAACTAACAAATCTTATAATTCCCCCTGAACCTAAATAAAATTTATAAACATTAAAAATAAACTATTTTTCTGGAGCAAACGTTAACACTTAGATACTGTTAAGCTATTGTAGATACATTTTGATACATTTTCACATGATTAGTCGACCACTAATTGGTGATGTTATAACTGAAGCATACACATCAGATTAGTAGCAATATGAGTCGGTGTAATTGTTTAATTACTATCGCATTTGCAGGCTTTCCTATATTTCCATTTTCTCAATAATTTGACACTATGACCGTTTGTTACAAACAGTAACAAATCGAGTACGTAGGCAGTGCCAATTGCACAACCATAGGAGTGCTGAATTATTGTATGCATTGGTGTTGTATTAGCATAGATTTTTATTCAGCAACATTGTGCACATAGCTTGTTTTTCTTAGTGATAAACGCATCTCGTTTATTAATTAATGATATTTAGGACAAGCTAAACACTTAACTCTAAAGATAAATGTTAGAGATGGCACCATCATAGCATAGGACAAATTTTCCCCTTGCTACTAAATGTAAATGTTCTAGTATTTGTAAACAAGTAAATGTCTTGCTTTGCTGTAAATTCTTTTGATGTTTGATCCACCCGTAAGTTATTTCGATGTAATTGCTTAGGGCCGATCTTACGTGCCATTCTCTTAGCTTGTTCATTTTGTCGAATTTTGTATTAGGACCATGAGAGCAATTTTGATCATTTTTAGGACTTTTTTTATATTTCTTTCAGGGCAGAATAGTATCGGACTAGCCGTTTGCAACTCTCATGCTAGGCTAGGGATCTATTCTGAATAAAATTTAAATGTGATTTTAACCTTAAGACTGACCTCTCTTTCTTGTTTAGTTTTGTTATCGATGCATTCCTCTGAGCTGGTTAAAGATCGAACCTCACTAATTCCCGACACCCCCGGGTGCAGACTTTTGTGCTACACCAGCCTATGAATGTATCGTCCCCCATACTTGTGTGTTAGCTGGAAGAGGGTCTCGGAGGGGTCATTTGAAACCGGTGGCTCCCCGAAACCTTCGGCCAGCGGGCACAGTATACACCCGTAATTACCCAGCACTGATTCCAGCCGCTTCATTAGATTAAATAAATAACCTACCTAATGTATTATTATAGCTATTGATAAAGAAAACAATATAGTACGTTAAAAAGGGCTTCATCATCATCCTACTTTCATGTGTTAATCCTAGAAGAAGTGTTACGGTCTACACAAAAGATTTGAATTTTTACGCCATCTTTTCCTGGGGCGACCTAGAGATCTCTTCCCACCGGGGCAGTAGTTGATGACTGCTTTAGGGATCCTGATTCTGTCCATCCTGTTGAGGTGTCCTAGCCAATTTCTTTGTTATTCATGGATGTATTCCAATATAGGTCTGCTGTTAAGACCATTCAACACTTGTGTGTTTCGTTTGTGATCCCATTTAATGACTCCTGCTGTTCGTCTCATATATTTCATTTCGGCGGTAAATATTCGTCTCTCATCGTATTTCCTCACGGTCTACGCTTCACTACCATAGCAAAGTACTGGTCTTGCTAATGTTTTGTAGATTCTTGTTCGGGTGTGTTTCTGAACGAATGATGGTCTAAAAACTTTATTGATGATTCCTAAACATCTGTTAAATTGAAAGATTTTCTAGGGTATGACTATTTCTTCAAGGAAAGACAGTCTGTAACCAAGGTATTTAAAATCGTTTTCTCTTTCCAAAATGTTATTATCCAAGCAGATCTTGCTTCTTACTGGTTCCGTGCCACACAATGCCATTATCTTAGTTTTATCTAGATATATTTCCATTGAGTATTTTTCTGAAACTAGTTTCAGGTTATACATTGAACGCTGTAGAACATCTTCTGAGGTGGCAACCAGCACTAACAAGGGGGGATACGATGCATGGGTCACCGATTCGAACCATCTTTAGTAGACGTGTAGGACATAGCCAGGCGTATATCAGGTGCAAGTAGTAAGGTGCGCTTCTCAGCCGTTTTCGAGAAATTAATTAATACAGTGCGGCGTCCATGTGCGTTCTTGTACGCTAGTAATAACCCAACGAGCGCGTGGTGCAGGGGTAAGAGTCCTGCTTCGTAAGCGCGAGATCACTGGATCGAATCCCACCGGTGAGCCTTCGCAGTGTGTGTGTTGTTGGTTTTTTAACCATTGTCTATTTCCAACCACTGCCTATAGCATGAGTCACTGCTTGGGAGTATGGGGTGGTCTGATGGTTGACAAGACATGCAATGAACGGAACAGACTGGGCCTCCAATGTATAAATGTATACATATACTAGAATACACTTGACCGTGTATAATACCAATGTATTTGCAATGCCAATACTATACATTATGTAATGTCACAAACATTGACCCGGCTACGATGATTTCAGAATCTCTTTTCCGGCTCACATAACACGTTATTACAATTGACTGCAAAATAAACAGTATTCACGACACCTACAGTTGTACGAATTGCCAATGTTAAAAAAACACACAACACAATGGCTCGTCAGTGGGATTCGATCCATCGATCCCGAGCTTACGAACCAGCAGCTCTTACCCCTGCACCACGTGCTCATTAGACACTTGCTAGCGTACAACGCGCATACAGTAGACGCCGCACATCATTTATTGCAATTAATTAATTTCTCGGAAACGACTGAGAAGCGCACCTTACTACATGCAGCTGATATACGCCTGACCATGTCCTACACGTGTATTAAAGACGGTTCGAATCGGTGACCCATGCATCGTATCCTCCCCTTGTAAGTCGTCTGCAAATAATATTGCGTCCAGCTGTAGATTTCTGTTAATGCGGATGGAGCTATGTTTTGTTTCTCTAAATTCTCGTATAAGAGCATTCATATAAAATATGAACAGGAGAGGGGAAAGACCGCAACCTAGTCTCACTCCTGTGTTTATCGACTTCCACCCGGATAATTTATTATTAACCTTTACAGAAATCAAGTTGTGTTTGGTTGGTTGGTTGGTTCCTCAGTTTAGAGGCTGCGACAACGTGGTCATGTAGCCCCGTGTACTTTGGGTGTGTATAGAATCTGTCCGATAACCGGTGTTAATTGTGATGGCTGTATTAGTGTGTGTATCTGTTTTTTAATTTAAGTACAGACTGCAACTTAGAATTTTTCAAATAGTTCCTACTTTTGCCGCCAAACGCCAACGTCAACGACTACTGGGCCTAGTTCAGAACTTAGCTACTAGAGGCCACCGCACTCGGCTCGTGGCAACGAACGTAGAAACCTAAGAGCGTTGTTTACATTCTTAACCTATCCAATTTTGCTTCACATAGGTTTAATTAGTGGAAGGTTCTTTGACATGCCATAATCTATGACATGGGACCGCCGGCTTTACTTCCCCTCCGAAGGAAGGCATACTGAGGGATTTTAACGCTCTTAAAATATCCGACGGCTTCGGCCGGGTTTGAACCCGCTATCTTGGGCATAGAAGCTCAGCATGCTACCAACTACGCCACAAGTTGTGTTTGTAAAGGTTACTTATATTTTGCTACAATTTGAATGTGAATTCTAATATGATCTATTATTAAAACAAGTACATGAGTGACATGATTACTCGAACTATTATCAATTCCATAGAAGTTGCATCTTGGATACTAAAAATATTATAAAAATCTGTATGGCGAGACATGTAACGAGCGACCAACAGTCTCCCACAAATAGCAACATAATTATTAAGAAAATTCAAAAAGCGCGGCAAATTTTCTCTCGTGTGTTAAACATGAGTGGTTCAGTGCAAAAGTGGACCAAGTTCAAAAGTAACTACTTTTTTCTTTTTAGCCTATTTTCAATTTTGAAAAAATAGGCTTATGAGATCACCTTTTGTCCGTGTGGGTGTGCGTGCGTGCGTGTGTGTGTGTGTGTGTGTGTGTGAGGAGTGGTGTATTCTTTGAATACACGGTACGAGGGAATAAAGTCTATTGCTCTTTGCATGTTCATTTCTTCCTTCCTCTTTGTCAAACACCAACAGTGATCATCTGTTTTCTCCTTGATGGGCAAATCTCTTATGTCTTCATAAGTCTGTTTCAGATATATAACTTCTGTGACCCACCTAGCGTCCTCTAGCAGCGAATCTCTGAAGCTACTCAATTCCTCCTGGTGCGAGAGGACTTACATATCCATCTGGCCACCAGATCCTGTTACCATCGCCAGCTATTTTCTCCTTGAGCAAGAGGTTTACGTCTGCTTCTTTACTCACCATGCTGCGCTAGTATCGCCTACTATCAACTCCTTGAAGACCATTCATCAAGAAGAATATTTATGTTTGACAAGTTGGCAATGTTTATATGTTCTCCTTTTGTCTCCTACCCCCCACTCCTTTCCCCTTCCTTGGACCCTCCGTGCTCCGTTGAGCAGGTCTCACTTCGCAATCGGCAGTTGACTCGGTCAGTCAAAGCTCCTCTCGAGCTAGTCTCCTCAACCCAAGAGGCAAACTCTCTTCTACGCCATGTTGGCAAAGTAGTTATCGTCAAAGGGAACTTCATCTTCTACATGAAATCAAGATAAGTACCATCTTAAAGTTTTAACCTCATCTTCATGGTTTTAACTTTCACGTGCTTTTAAGGATGTTTTATAGACAGTGTGCGATTGCTTATTTTGGGGCAAAAATCATTCTTCGTGGGATTTGCCATGTTGAGCCTTTGTTTGTATAAGCCAACTTTACTAAAAAGAGCTTTTCTTAAGCTATTCAAATGAGAAATCCTCTCACTACGTGGGATATTATCTAAATATCCGCTGTCTATAATTCACCGAGCCAGTTCCTCCGTTGGATTTACATTAGCCCCATTTTTCTACTGAGATCGTTCTGGAACCTTCTAGATTCTGTATTTTATCTACAAGTCCTGCCGTTATGAAATCTTCACTCACTTGTGAAAATGCTACTAAAAATTGAAGAATCTCACTTCGGAATTAAAGCTAAATAGCGAATTTACTTCCTCCGTTGGACATTTTATGACGCATTTAATTGCAATCTACCATTTTCTCCAGCAATAGTCTTTTGTTCATCTAGTGCAACTAGTCATCTTTTTTCAAATTGAAACAACTTTCTTTGCCATAAACTCTCGTGTTTCTACAGTGAACTTTTCATAAGTTTCAACGAACTATAGTGAAACCTAGTGTTTGCTCAACTTTTCTACCGCGTCGCGATCGTCCGTTTATATTTAAATAAGGCCATGAACATTTTTCCTCAATCCCCTATTTCTCTTTCCTAAACCTCCTACTAACAATCCGTAATAAATTTTTCAATATAGGTCTGTTTCAATAAGGTGTCACTCTGCGAAGTGCCCTTCCATTTTTCTTGTTTATCATTAAGTAATTGCTGTATAATTACGTGTTTTATACACGGTTTAAGTTTACATTGTTTTTTCTCTATTATCAGGAAAACCAATATTTTCAACTCTTGAGTGAGTTATTTTTAGGTCTCACGAAATGGAAACTGCCCCATTTGGCTCGTGATTTCTAATTAAACATAGGAAGTCTAGAACCTTCCTTTTGATTACTTACTTAGGTTTCACAGTAAGTGACCTGCCCTCCTTTGTATAATTCTCATAAAGTAATCCTATTTAAATATAAGAAGTTGTAATAACTTCTATTTTATGCTTTATGTTTTCCTTATAGTTAGCTTTAAAGTTGTTATTCTCTCTAGAATATTCTTTCAGAAATTTCTTATAGTACACTCCTTGTACTCTTGTAAATGTTTAAACTTTAATCATTTCATTTGGTCCTTTTTCAAATCTTAAAAAGATTTTAATACCAGGTTTAAAACCTTAAGAATTGTTATTTGCCTGGAGCAATTTCTGAATGTTGTCGGAGGTCTGCGACCTCAAATTGTTAATAAGATTGGAAAATATTTATTTGTTAAAAATATTAATTTCTCCTGAATTGTTAAATAAATTAAGCGTTCTTTTTCTCCTTTTCATTTTTCTAATACAAAGGTTAAACTAGGACCTGTCCTCCTTGGCTCTCCCTACTCGATGCCCTTTAATCTATTGATAGGGATTTTACCACTTGTTGCATTTGAGCAAGAACTCTTAGTGGCAACCTTTTCAAAGCTTCTGTTAGCTTTAATAGCTAATTCTAATTGGCCAGTAAGGCAAGTAAAGCTCGCTAAGCCAGCTACCTGCTTGTGGAGATTTTCTCCGAAAACTTATGGTCAATTTTCCAAACGATAAGTGTTTCTTTTTTGTCTAAGCTTTTAACCGGCCTCTCGCTGAGTAAAGGCTTAGCCATTTCCAAAGGCAACCATTGGTTCACTTACAAAGATTACTTTCCAAGTTATAATTTTTCGTCACCATCCTTCCTGGAAGCACTGGGTCTCTTTTTCTAGAAACTCTATAATTTCGATAATTGGAAATTCCGAACTTGATTTGAATTATTGGCATTCTTCGAATCATTTCACAGAAACTAATTTCTTTGAGAAGACATACAATAAATCGTTTGCTCTCAGCCTTTCCAGACCATCACCCTTCCCCATAGTACTTTTATACACGCTTGGGAGGAAATATACTAAAGCCTCTCTCTTGCAAACCGCCCAAGTCCTAGCTGCGGTTCCCGTTAGCCTCGACCAAGCTCGTACCTACTTTAGGTATCAGAGAGTTAATTTCCAGTGGCAACTGCTTCTAAGGGTATTTAAAGTTAAACTTATCAATTTTGTGGGACTCTCCTCCAATCTTTCTATCCTTTTTCTCCAATCCAAAATCTACTTCCTTCTCTTAATCATCTTCCCTTGGTGGGTGGGTTATTCCTCAGCCAATAAACTACCCAAAAATTGGTCCCAGAAACCCGGGAGAGTCCATTTGTCATTTTTTCCATTTGACAATACCCTGCAAATTATTAATATCTGCTTTGAATTTTTCAGCTATAACTACATCATGCAAAGCTTGTGAACGGGAAAGAGGCCACTCCTGTCTCCTTTGGTGTGTCCCGTTCTTTCTACTTATTTGCTGCTGCCAGCTTGACAGCATTTCCAAGGTTCCACAGTATCGTGAGTTACATTTCAATCTATTCTTTATAACATGGCTCCTACTGAGAAGGATAAAGATGAAAAACTTACTTCTAAACGAGCATCCTATAAAGGACAAATTACCCGTTTTAGAAAGTACATAAAAGAGTTAGATCCCTCAGAAGCTCAATTAGACTTGTTGAAACATCGTGTACGAGATTATGAACGTTCTTATGAAAATTATTGTAACATCCAAACTGAAATAGAAACTTGCATGCTCTATCAAACCGAAGATCGAGTTGAAGTAGAAAACCAATATTACGAAGGCATAGGTTCTGCTTTCAAAATAATACGCCAACTCGAAGAGGAGCAGAAAAAGGATGCTTCTGTTCTCGGTTCCCTTCACGAACCACAAACTTCTTTCCGTGAGGGTACTCACAAGCCCAAACCAATTTTACCGAAAATTGATTTACCCCATTTTTCTGGAGATGAATCTGCTAGGGATTCAGTCTATGAATTATTTTGCTCCCTTGTTCACGACAATGAAGACATTCAAGTCATTTATAAGTTTCAGTACTTGAGATCAATCCTCCGAGGTCAAGCTTTGCAGTTGGTCGAAGCACTTCCCCTGCGTGCAGAAAATTATTCCATTGCCTTTAACTTATTAAAGGAAAGATATGGAAATTTACGGTTACGTATTCAACGCCATATAAAGGCTCTATTCAATCTACCTGCGTCACAGCACAATGACGTCACTAGTCTACGTACTCTAGTTGACACTACACAACTTCACGTTAAGGCTCTGTCCCAATTAGATCAACCTACTAGTTATTGGGATACTTTCCTAATATATTTAGTGATTGCTAAAGTTGATACCGCTACCCTCAAAGCTTGGGAAATTGAACTTTCTAAAGAAGATGACTACACTTACGAGCATTTAGTTACTTTCATAAACGCTAGATGCCAACTTTTAACCGCTCTAGCTAATCAAAGTGAACCTTCATCTCCTAGTTCCAAATTCGAATTAATGTCCATCAAACCCAAAAGTGAACGCTCAGCGTCCAATACCCAAAAACCCGGGTCCAGCTCATCCAAATTTAAATCAAACACCACTGGTTACCCAACTAGGTCTAGTGAACGTCGTGTTGCTAGCTCTATTGTTTTAAACACTCAAAGCGAACCTCGCAAGAGTTTAAACGAACCTGTAAAGTGCATACTTTGTAAAGATCCCCATGCTCTATACCTCTGTAAATCCTTTAAAGAAATGTCAGTCGACGACAGACGAAAATTAGTTGCTCAAAACAAGCATTGTTTTAACTGCCTAGCGCCCACGCATTCTGCTTCTAATTGCAAGTCCACAAGACTTTGCTACCATTGTGAAAAGGCTCATCATACTTTGCTACATCGTCATGATCAGGCAAGGTCTTCGACAGCATCCACTTCTCCTAAAAATGATAGTGCTAATAGTTCTAATGCCTCATCATATATTCAAAATGCCAAGTCCATTCGCAGTGCTCAAGTATTGTTGTCTACTGTTCAAATTGAAGTTCAGGATAACTTTGGCAACTGGGTCCGTGCACGCGGCCTTTTAGATTCAGCTGAAACTCATGATTTTGTGTCTAATTCCTTAATTAGGAAATTAGGTCTACCCGTAAACCCCACTTCTATCAATGTGTCGGGCATCAACAGCTCAAAATCGCAAGCTTTACAATTCTCAAAACTAACCATAAGAGATATTTGTCATAGAAACAACTTTTTTAAACTTAATTGTTTAATTCTCAATAGCATTGGAGAAGACACTCCAAGTCACTCGGTGGATATTTCAGGGTTAAACATTCCCTCGCATTTAAGGTTAGCCGATCCTTTGTTTAACATACAAAACCCCATTGACATACTCTTTAGTGCCAATGTCTTTTGGAATTGCCTTCGGAAACAGGTGCGCAAATTGTCCTCTAACGTGGTCGCCAGAGACACTAATTTTGGATGGATCGTCACAGGGCAACTTCCCCATTATTCTCCCCAACCTGCATCGCAATGTTACTTCTCCAATACTGATCTGGAACAGTTTTGGAGGCTTGAAAACGTTGATTCTCCTAACGTAACCTCTTCAGAAAATGAATTCTGTGAGCAACTTTTTTTGAACACCACCACTCGTTCTCCTGATGGCCGGTTCATTGTTCAAATGCCAAGATTACACAATCCCCCCAAACTTATTAACTCTCAGCCTAAAGCTCGAAAAGCTCTCTTTGCTATCGAGAGGAAATTCAAAAAGGAACCCCTTGTCAAAAAGCAGTACACTGATTTCATGGATGAGTATGAAAGCTTAGATCATATGGAGGTTGTTAACAAATCCGATGATGAATTGCACCCCCCAATCGAAACGGTTTATTTAAATCATCATCCTGTGTGGAAAAACCCTCTTGTAAAAGATAAAATCCGAGTTGTTTTCAATGGTTCATCACCCGATGTCAACGGCAACAGCCTTAACGACACTCTTTACTCTGGTCCTGCCATTCAGTCAGATCTATCTGCTATACTTTTAAACTTTCGATTATTTCCCATAGCTGTCATAGCCGATATAAAACAGATGTACCGTCAAGTTTTAATTCAACCGGAACAACGAGATCTTCAAAGAATCTTGTGGCGTGATGAAATCAGTAAGCCCATTAAGGTATTTCGCTTGAAAACGGTTACTTATGGCTTAAAACCCTCTGCTTTCCTTGCTATCCGATCCCTACACTTGCTAGCCTCTCAAGATGGTCATTTATTTAATTCCAAAGCCTCTGAAGCACTAACTACGTCATTCTATGTTGACGATTACTTGCAGTCCTTCTCCACTTTGGAGGAAGCTTCTTTTGTGTCTTTAGAACTTCAAGCATTACTAAGGAATGGAGGTTTCCCACTTCATAAGTGGAACTCCAACTCCCCTGAGTTTCTCGCCCAATTTCCCATCGAAGACGTAGATCCTTCTTCTGTCGAAATTTGTGGAAACTCCGAATCTATAAAAACTCTGGGAGTTCACTGGTGCACTAGCACTGACACTCTTATCTATAAAGTTACGCTCGCAGAAGAGCTTCCTAATACAAAAAGACAAATCCTCTCTGAAATTGCAAAAATTTTTGATCCGCTTCAATTTCTTGCCCCAGTTATCGTTATTGCCAAACTCTTCATGCAAGAGCTGTGGTCGCTTAAATGTGAATGGGATGACACTGTCCCTCTTTCTTTTCTTAATCGTTGGCTCTCGTTTCGCAGCAATTTGCTGGATCTTTCCCTTATTGAAATTCCCAGGAATTTAATCAGCTCTCATTCTAATGCATTCTTTTTCCTGCATGTGTTCGCGGACAGTTCCGAAAAAGCTTACGGTTGCTGTGCATATTTAGTTCATCACGATTCACTCTATGGATCTCCAGTTTCCAACCTTGTTTGTGCCAAATCAAAGGTCGCTCCTCTTAAAACTATCACTTTGCCTAGGCTCGAACTGTGCGCTGCACTCATGGCTGCAGAACTTGTCAAGAAATTTCGGGAAGTATTAAAAGTCGAATTCTCGCAAATTTATCTCTGGAGCGATTCCATGATCACCCTTTCTTGGATCGCTAAGAACCCTTCTCACTGGCAAACTTGTGTGGCAAATAGGGTTTCCAAAATTCAAACTCTTTCTTCTGGATGTCAATGGAGGCATGTGCCTAGTGCCGATAATCCAGCCGATATTATCTCTCGTGGTTGTTTACCTTCTCAATTGGCAGCTTCCCAATTGTACTGGCATGGGCCCTCGTGGTTAATCAAAGACTCTTCTTCATGGCCTTCTAAACCTCTAGCTACAAACTTCAACTTGCCTGACGCTAAAGTACCTCTATCTATTGCTTCGTGTCTGGTTTCCAACGCTTCTCATCCTCTGTTGTCCCGCTATTCTTCTTTTCATAAATTAATACGAATTATTGCCTATCTCCTTAGATGGAAATATTTTGTGGTTGACCAACCTCTTCTCCCCAAACCACACCTTACCAATCATGAATTGAATCTCGCTACCATCAAAGTTTTACAACTGACACAGCAAGAAGCCTTTTTTTCAGAATTGTCTTTGCTTTCTTCTAAAAGAGATCTTCCCAAATCCAGCCGTCTTCGTGCTTTAGCCCCGTTTCTTGATGACCATGGGTTACTCAGGGTAGGTGGAAGGCTCTCGCAATCTTTACTCTCTGAGGACAAAAAGCATCCCGTTATTTTGCCTTCCAAACATCACGTAACTTCCTTAATTATACGTGACTTTCATTATCGTAATCTGCATGTTGGTACACGCACTCTGCTTTGCTTCTTAAGGGAAAAGTACTGGATTATAAATGGAATTCATGAAGTTTCTTCTGTAATTCATAAGTGCATTCCTTGCTTCAAAGCGAAACCTAAAATCAATACTCAATTAATGAGCGATCTGCCCTCTTTTCGCTCTTCTCCTATACGCCCATTTGCTTTAACTGGCGTGGACTATATGGGTCCGTTCCAATATCAACGAAACTCTCCTGAAGCTAAACGCAAATTGTTTGGTAAGCTTTATGTTTCTCTCTTTGTTTGCATGGTTACAGGCGCAATCCACTTGGAACTAGTAACGAATGCTTCTACTTCTTACTTTTTATCTGCTGTCTCTCGCTTCACTGCTAGGCGTGGTGTTCCTTCAGAGATGTTCTCTGATAACGCTTCCACCTTTCAGGGCGCAGCTTCCCTGTGGAAGAAAGCTCTCACTTCCTCTCCTGCCATGGAACAAATTTCTAATTTTTCCTACTCAAAGGGTTTCAAATGGCGCTTTATACCTCCTTACGCTCCTCATCACGGTGGTAGGTGGGAATCTTGCGTAAAGCTCACTAAACGTCATTTAAGAAAAGTCTTAGGTAATCGAATTCTGACTTACGAAGAATTCAATTCACTGTCTGTTTTGATAGAAGGTGTTGTTAATTCTCGTCCCTTAACTCCGCTTTCCAATGACCCTGATGACCTGCTTCCGCTTACACCTGGTCATTTCCTCATCGGCACTTCTCTTTCTGTTCCTCCTCCTCTTCCCAATTCTTACAGGGATTTTAATCTACCTATTGTTTGGCGTAAACTTGAAGCCCTCCGTAATTCTTTTTGGAAGAGGTGGAACCTGGAATATTTAACTTCCTTGCAACGGAGACAGAAGTGGTTTCTTTCTAGTCCTGACATTAAGGTGGGGGACTTGGTCTTAGTTAGGGATGTTTCACCCCCCTTAGTATGGATTTCTGGTAGAGTGACCGAGTGCTATCCTGGAAGAGATGGGAGAGTCAGGGTGGCCAAAATCTTGACCACTAATGGCGCTATCACAAGACCACTGTCTTTGATCGCACCTCTGCCATTAAATGTGTAACTGCTTATTTGTTCTCTGTTGGTGTTTGTCCCCCCCCAGTATGGTGTATTCTTTGAATACACGGTACGAGGGAATAAAGTCTATTGCTCTTTGCATGTTCATTTCTTCCTTCCTCTTTGTCAAACACCAACAGTGATCATCTGTTTTCTCCTTGATGGGCAAATCTCTTATGTCTTCATAAGTCTGTTTCAGATATATAACTTCTGTGACCCACCTAGCGTCATCTAGCAGCGAATCTCTGAAGCTACTCAATTCCTCCTGGTGCGAGAGGACTTACATATCCATCTGGTCACCAGATCCTGTTACCATCGCCAGCTATTTTCTCCTTGAGCAAGAGGTTTACGTCTGCTTCTTTACTCACCATGCTGCGCTAGTATCGCCTACTATCAACTCCTTGAAGACCATTCATCAAGAAGAATATTTATGTTTGACAAGTTGGCAATGTTTATATGTTCTCCTTTTGTCTCCTACCCCCCACTCCTTTCCCCTTCCTTGGACCCTCCGTGCTCCGTTGAGCAGGTCTCACTTCGCAATCGGCAGTTGACTCGGTCAGTCAAAGCTCCTCTCGAGCTAGTCTCCTCAACCCAAGAGGCAAACTCTCTTCTACGCCATGTTGGCAAAGTAGTTATCGTCAAAGGGAACTTCATCTTCTACATGAAATCAAGATAAGTACCATCTTAAAGTTTTAACCTCATCTTCATGGTTTTAACTTTCACGTGCTTTTAAGGATATTTTATAGACAGTGTGCGATTGCTTATTTTGGGGCAAAAATCATTCTTCGTGGGATTTGCCATGTTGAGCCTTTGTTTGTATAAGCCAACTTTACTAAAAAAGAGCTTTTCTTAAGCTATTCAAATGAGAAATCCTCTCACTACGTGGGATATTATCTAAATATCCGCTGTCTATAATTCACCGAGCCAGTTCCTCCGTTGGATTTACATTAGCCCCATTTTTCTACTGAGATCGTTCTGGAACCTTCTAGATTCTGTATTTTATCTACAAGTCCTGCCGTTATGAAATCTTCACTCACTTGTGAAAATGCTACTAAAAATTGAAGAATCTCACTTCGGAATTAAAGCTAAATAGCGAATTTACTTCCTCCGTTGGACATTTTATGACGCATTTAATTGCAATCTACCATTTTCTCCAGCAATAGTCTTTTGTTCATCTAGTGCAACTAGTCATCTTTTTTCAAATTGAAACAACTTTCTTTGCCATAAACTCTCGTGTTTCTACAGTGAACTTTTCATAAGTTTCAACGAACTATAGTGAAACCTAGTGTTTGCTCAACTTTTCTACCGCGTCGCGATCGTCCGTTTATATTTAAATAAGGCCATGAACATTTTTCCTCAATCCCCTATTTCTCTTTCCTAAACCTCCTACTAACAATCCGTAATAAATTTTTCAATATAGGTCTGTTTCAATAAGGTGTCACTCTGCGAAGTGCCCTTCCATTTTTCTTGTTTATCATTAAGTAATTGCTGTATAATTACGTGTTTTATACACGGTTTAAGTTTACATTGTTTTTTCTCTATTATCAGGAAAACCAATATTTTCAACTCTTGAGTGAGTTATTTTTAGGTCTCACGAAATGGAAACTGCCCCATTTGGCTCGTGATTTCTAATTAAACATAGGAAGTCTAGAACCTTCCTTTTGATTACTTACTTAGGTTTCACAGTAAGTGACCTGCCCTCCTTTGTATAATTCTCATAAAGTAATCCTGTTTAAATATAAGAAGTTGTAATAACTTCTATTTTATGCTTTATGTTTTCCTTATAGTTAGCTTTAAAGTTGTTATTCTCTCTAGAATATTCTTTCAGAAATTTCTTATAGTACACTCCTTGTACTCTTGTAAATGTTTAAACTTTAATCATTTCATTTGGTCCTTTTTCAAATCTTAAAAAGATTTTAATACCAGGTTTAAAACCTTAAGAATTGTTATTTGCCTGGAGCAATTTCTGAATGTTGTCGGAGGTCTGCGACCTCAAATTGTTAATAAGATTGGAAAATATTTATTTGTTAAAAATATTAATTTCTCCTGAATTGTTAAATAAATTAAGCGTTCTTTTTCTCCTTTTCATTTTTCTAATACAAAGGTTAAACAAGGTCCTGTCCTCCTTGGCTCTCCCTACTCGATGCCCTTTAATCTATTGATAGGGATTTTACCACTTGTTGCATTTGAGCAAGAACTCTTAGTGGCAACCTTTTCAAAGCTTCTGTTAGCTTTAATAGCTAATTCTAATTGGCCAGTAAGGCAAGTAAAGCTCGCTAAGCCAGCTACCTGCTTGTGGAGATTTTCTCCGAAAACTTATGGTCAATTTTCCAAACGATAAGTGTTTCTTTTTTGTCTAAGCTTTTAACCGGCCTCTCGCTGAGTAAAGGCTTAGCCATTTCCAAAGGCAACCATTGGTTCACTTACAAAGATTACTTTCCAAGTTATAATTTTTCGTCACCATCCTTCCTGGAAGCACTGGGTCTCTTTTTCTAGAAACTCTATAATTTCGAAAATTGGAAATTCCGAACTTGATTTGAATTATTGGCATTCTTCGAATCATTTCACAAAAACTAATTTCTTTGAGAAGACATACAATAAATCGTTTGCTCTCAGCCTTGCCAGACCATCACCCTTCCCCATAGTACTTTTATACACGCTTGGGAGGAAATATACTAAAGCCCCTCTCTTGCAAACCGCCCAAGTCCTAGCTGCGGTTCCCGTTAGCCTCGAACAAGCTCGTACCTACTTTAGGTATCAGAGAGTTAATTTCCAGTGGCAACTGCTTCTAAGGGTATTTAAAGTTAAACTTATCAATTTTGTGGGACTCTCCTCCTATCTTTCTATCCTTTTTCTCCAATCCAAAATCTACTTCCTTCTCTTAATCATCTTCCCTTGGTGGGTGGGTTATTCCTCAGCCAATAATCTACCCAAGGAGTGTGTGTGTGCCCCCCCCCCTTATAAAATCTAAACGGCTGGAGCGATTTCAATGAAACTCGGCAATTTCATAGCACTATTCCGGGCGACCCCGACCGTGCCCTTAAAATTTTGTTACGGCTCACCAATCCAACATGGCGGCTGTGGGAAATATTTCACCCGCATTCAGTATCTCCGAAACTATTCCCGATATCACCCTATAATTTTTGATGGTGATAAAGGAAACTACTAGAAGTTCACCTATGTGACTTTTGAAAAACTTGTAACTACAAAACCAACATGGCGGCCACGCGGATTTGCGACTTTTAAATAGATGTTTCTCGCGATTTAACCAACAAAACGCTATAAAACATGGTACAGTATCTGTTTATACGCATTGTAATGCACCGACATTGAACTTTGCTCAATTGTTTACATAACCACAAGATGGCGGATGTGCGAAATATTTCACCGACATTCTATATCTCTGAAACTATTAGCGGTATTATCCTGAAATTTTGTACGGAGATACAGGGCACTACTTGAAGTTCATCTATAAGACTTTCAAAAACCGGTTAACTATAAAACGAACATGGCGGCCAAGCGAATTTGAAAATTTTAAATAGACCTTTCTCGCGATTTAATGTTCCAAACGCAATGAAATCTGGTACAGGAAATGTTTATACACATTGAAATGCACTGGTATCTAATTTAGTTAAATTGTGAACATAACCTCAAGATGGCGGCTGTGCGAATTTTAAAATTAAGTTTTTATTTTTTGTGTCGTAATCAAGGGCTCGAAGTGAAAGTTTGATTAATGAACCTACGCAATAATTTTCCTTCAATGGTACATGACTCTATGGCCTATACATTTAACAATCCAACATGGCGACCATCCGAAATATTCAGAAGACTCTGAATATCTACGAATCTGTTATAGCAATCAAACTGAATTTTTTACGTTCTTAGGGGCTATGAACTTAAGTCACCTATAGGACTTTAAATAACCTGGTGATCACAAATCCAACATGGTGGCGACGCGAAGTATAAATATTCACATTGACGTTTTTCGCAATTTAACTCTCCGAGTGCAGTGAAACTTGGTACAGTAAATCCTTATACTAATGTTAATCCACTGGCATCTAATTTATTTCAATTGTTTCCATAACCACAAGATGGCAGCTGTGCGAAATTTTAAAATCTCCTTGAGTAGTGGAGTAGTGGTGCTTCCAAATAGTGTCATGGCCGCCGCGTTAGTCCAAGCCAATATCTCGCGAACCCATGGTCGGATGTTGACATATGAGGTGTCGTTGAACTCGAGCTGACGTCCTCTTTCCTATTGACAATGTATTATATTTTTCAAAAATTCTTTGAATTTTTTTGTTTTCGAAAGTAGGCGATAGTTTGAAAACCAAACAGGATAGAACGTTGTGCCATGGCTCAAACGAATTGGCTTTATGACCTTTATTTTTTGTAATAAAACTTTTTTATTTTTTATATTTTTTTGAAAACACTCGAATTTTGAAAATCCTATATTTTGGAAACTAGGAACTCTACAAAAAAAATTGTTTAACGTAAATCAATGGTCCCTACCCCCTCTACCCCCAAAATAAATTTCAAGTCTCTAGGATGAAAACCTGCAGTAGTGTGGTAGTGAGAGAGCTGTCTCACTTAGGAAGTTGTGAGCCCCTGCGACCTTGGAATGGAAGGAGCCATGCTAGGAGGGCGTGCTTGGATTCGTTTTTTTCGTCTCGTCGTGCTCTTTACGGGAATGTAGGTGTCGAAAAGGTGAAAATCTGGAAACACGGTCTTTTTGGGGTAAAAACGTGATTTTAGACTTTTTGCTATATCTCGCGAACCAAGTATGCTAGAGACATGAACGAGGGGTCCAAGGACTCGGAGTGACGTCCTCTTTGCTATGGACCACTCGTTATATTTTTTTAAAAAATTTGGAAACGCGATTTTGGGGTAAACACGTGTTTTTTGTGATTTTTGCCGATATCTCATGAACCAATAACGCTAGAGACGTGTACGAGGTGTCCTAGGACTCGGGCTAACGCCCCCTTTCAAATGTGGTAGATATTTTTTTCCAAAAAATAATTCACAAAGGGCCTAACGCCATACATGTTGAAAAAAAATTCTTTTTCTTTACCTGTTTATAATGTTTATGAAGCGTGGTGGTTGAGAGAGACGATACGGCTGGGTGTGTGTTTCAACGAACCTGTCGCTGACCAAGGTGGCTGTGTTCAATAGATCAATCGCTATTTCGGCGGGCCGGTTTATGACAGAGCGAGGGTACGTTTTTTCACACTTTTTACCTTTAACGTGTAAACGGTGATGAGAACTAGGTTCTATGTTGGTCGAAGCGAGTACAGAAAAACAAACTTGCAGGAGGTGAAGGTCATTTGAGCTTATGGGAAGGCGTTGATCTGATTTGACAACAGGTGACGCTTAAAGGTGAAATAATCTGACCATTGTGCTGGCAGGGAAGTGCGAAAGGCATGCACACACATTTGTGAAACCACATGTAGGCTAAACCAGTGACATCCTGTCTTGCTTCGTACGTGACAAAATGCAAGTTCATGTGACATTTGATCTTCCACAGGTGTTCGCTTGGGTGTTATCTGTCCACATGCGCGATAACTGTTAACAAGTCACATCCTGTTTTGCTTCGTACGTGACAAAATGCAAGTTCAGGTGAAATTTGATCCGGCACAGGTGTTCGCCTGGGACGTTAGCTGTCCACGTGCACGATAAGAGAATGTTCAAAGCGTGGGAAAAAAGATTATACATGCAACGTAGCATATATAAAGACATGTCGCTGACATTTCCACTCGCACTTATGTGACTACTTTTGAACACGCTACAGCGTTGTGTGAAACACTTGGCCTTGTTTAACAGTTTTGGTGTTGGTGGAAAATACTTAACCTTGTTGTGGGGTAGGTATATATTTATTCATTTATATATTTATTGATTTTATATAAATACATGCAATTATTTATTGATTAGGTAATTAATGATTTTATTTATTTATTTGTTTGCAGATAACCGGTATAGCCTACTTGTCGTGTGTGTGAACGATATTAAAGAAAGAGAGAAAAACGGACAACTAGAAAAGAAAACCATTTCCATACTAGCCCACGAGACGGGAATATAGAAAAGCATTACACGTCAAGGTGAGATTTGTTTTTTTTAATATATAACCTGTTTGATTTTGTTTTGTTTATGAAATGCATAAACTATATGGAATGGATATACTTATGGTGGTTTATTTTATTTCTTTTTAGAGTGTTGGAAAACGCTTGACCTCTGTGAATAACCAGGAACGTGTGTGTTTTTTGGATTATTGTCAGACAGTCTACATTTCTAAACTCAGGTGAGAGTGTTCTTTCAAAATAATGTCTTTTACTGCTGAGAATACGTTAACTTGGGAACCCATAAACAGTTGTTTCAAATCGCGTGTGTGCTCTGGCCGCGTGGTCAATGTTAGAAAAAGTTTGATTCCCAAATAATTTTTACAATCTTGTTTTGAAATTTTTAAAATTGAAATTTGTACAGCGCAAAGGTTGCATACGGCTTTAAAGGTGAATACAGAACTGGTGTGCGATTTCATATATAAAAAGAAGGACGTAGAGCATAAAGAGACATTTTATATTTGCAGTAAAATGCAAGAGCTATTCATAGCCCATAATTTGGAACAGTGGTATGAAACCCACGTGGTGAATGCCTTGCTATCAAAATTTGATAAACTGCAACAAGGACCGAGTGGTCTAGCCTTAGACAAAATTCATCATTTACAAATCAACATTTGTCAATTCAACCCGTTGAATGCTGGGTCTAGCTATATTAAAACACCACCAGCTATAGCTTCGAAAAATGCTGTGGTCAATATAACGAATCGTGACAATGATTGCTTTCTGTGGTCTGTGGCTGCCTTTTTGCAGCCGGTGCAACATAATGGTTGTTGGCCGGGAAAGTACAAGGCCAAGTTTAATGAATTGAAACAAACGTTAAATTTAACTCGAGTATCGTTCCCTATGGACTTAACCGAGATCCATAGGTTTGAACAAGACAACCAGGACTTTTCGTTCATGGTGTATGGTCTTGACGGTGATGAGATTGTGGGTCCTCTTTATGCCACAAAAGAACCGAAACGACACCACATTCATCTTTTATATTTATCTGTAGGAGAAGTGAATCACTATTGCCTCATTAAAAGCCTGAGTAGATTGCTAAGCAGACAAGTGTCTAAACACGCTGGTGTAAAACATATTTGTGACCGTTGCTTGCAATATTTTACAACCCCTACGCTTTTGGAACGTCATAAGGTAGATTGTGTTTCTCAGGAAGCAGTGAGACTGATATTGCCACAAGGGGACAAGGCTGTGTTAAAGTTTAAGGACATTCACAAGCGTGACACTGTTCCCTATGTGGTATATGCAGATTTTGAAGCACTCACCACACCCATGGCGGGATGTGAACCAGATCCCTCCATGAGCTCAACCACACCCATTCAAAAACATGAACCCTTTGCCATAGGATTTAATGTGGTGTGTGCCCATGACCCCACACAATCCGTTTACAAATACCGCGAGGGGCCAGATTGTGCCAAATGGTTCTTGGATGAACTTGTCAAGTTGGCCGACCATGTACAGGAATTACTGGACCACCCAGTACCCATGAGCCTATCTCCAGAACAACAGCAGCAGTATGAGCATGCCATGACATGCCATATCTGCGAAAAGCCTATTTTAAGTGGAGAGGAAAAAGTCAGAGACCACTCGCATTTTACAGGGGAGTTTCGTGGAGCTGCGCATAGTAAATGTAACTTGAACTTTCCAGCTCCTCGTTTCATCAGTGTCTTTTTCCACAATCTGGCGAATTATGACATTCAGTTTTTGATTCGTGAATTGGGTCATGTCAACAAGGGCTCGTTTACTATGATCCCCCAAAACCATGAGCGTTTTACAGCCCTGACATGGAGGTTGAGCAACTTTAGCATTCGATTTTTGGATTCCTTTAAGTTTATGGCATCCTCGCTAGACAGCCTTGTGAATGGCTTGAATGAGGAGGAATTAAAAAATACTAGAATGCATTTTAATGATCCTGAGCAATTTCAATTGTGCATTCGGAAAGGTATATTCCCGTATGATTTCTGCAATAGCTGGGACGTGTTAAAGCAAAAAAAACTCCCACCACAAGAGAAATTTTACTCGAAACTAACACGCAGTACCGTTTCCGATGAAGACTATGCACATGCATGTCAAGTTTGGCGAGTGTTTGGCATGAAGACGCTAAGTGAATATGCTTTACATTACCTAAAACTAGATGTATTGCTGCTCACTGATGTGTTTGAAAAATTCCGTGAGTTGTGTCAACACATTTACGGTCTTGACCCGGCTCACTATTATACGAGTCCTGGACTCTCGTTTGATGCCGCCTTGAAATACACTCAAGTGGAATTGGATTTACTCACTGATGTAGACATGGTTCTATTTTTTGAAAAGGGCATTCGTGGCGGATTTGTGTCACTTAACCAGCGCCATGCCAAAGCGAACAATGTCTACATGCCTGATTATTCACCAGACAAACCAGAATCGTACTTAATGTACTATGACGTGAATAATTTGTACGGTTATGCCATGAGTCAGCCTTTGCCCTATGGGAAGTTTGCTTGGCTGACAGAGAAACAAGTGTCAGAATTTGATGTGAACATGGCTAGCCAAGAAACAGGCCGTGGATATGTGCTAGAAGTGGATATTGAATATCCCTCATCCTTGTATGATGAACATGCCGATTTCCCATTCTGCCTTGAGCAAATGGTTCCCCCTGACAGTAAAGTGAAAATTGAAAAACTCATGGGCACACTTTACAACAAAAATCGGTATGTGCTACATATCCAAATGTTGGTGCAATGCCTCGCCCAAGGCTTGGTGTTGAAGAAAATCCACAGGGGTATTTCTTTTGCTCAAAAAGCATGGCTTGAGCCATACATGCGACTCAACACAGAGCACCGACAAATGGCAACACAGCAGTTTGAAATTAACTTTTTTAAATTAATGAACAACTGCATCTATGGCAAGTCTATGGAGAATGTCCGCAAATACCGTGACATTAAATTGGTGAATGTCTGGGAGGGGCGGTGGGGTGCCCGGCGGTACATTGCCAAGCCAAATTTCAAATCGATCAAAATTATCGATGAGGATTTGGCTACTATTGAAATGAGTAAGACCAGCGTGACCATGGATAAGCCCATTTACTTGGGTCAAGTCATTTTAGACTTTTCTAAATCGGTCATGTATCGATTCCACTATGAGTTTGCGAAACGCCATTTTGAGGACGACTCTCTTTTGTATATGGACACGGACTCATTCATTTACCACATTCGCCACTGCAACCCCTATGACGTCATGAGGCAACATAGTGACTGGTTCGACACCTCTTGCTATAGCGCTGACAACGTGTTTCAGCTGCCCATAAAGAACAAAAAGGAAATGGGCGTTTTAAAAGATGAATGCGGTGATTCCATTATGACGGAATTCGTAGGTTTGGCTTCAAAAATGTATGCTTATCGCACACTCGACTGTAAGGAAGCCAAAAGAGCAAAAGGTGTAGGTAGGGCAGTGGTAAAATCGCTACGTGTTGATGACTATCTAGCGGTTTTACGCACGGGCAAAGCTATGTCTCATACACAGTGCAGGATACAATCCAGCAACCATCATCTGTATCTTGTGGAACAGAGAAAACGCACCCTCGCCTCCATGGATAACAAACGTGTGTGGGCTGATGACCTGCTCACCAGCCTGCCCTGGGGTTATGATCGCAAGGAGGAGGAGGTGTGATTTCACTGTATAATCGTTTATGGGACATAGCTTTATGTAACTTGTAGATTTAGTATTTTGTAAATATTGGTTTCTGTCATTGTAAATAGTAGATTTTGTAAATAGTGACAACCCACTTGGACCTTTTGCTCTTTAAAAAGTTCTATGCAACCTTATTTTTTAATTTTTTTTTTGATTGGTTAATAGTGTGATTCTTTTAACGCTGTACAAAGTTGAGTTTTTTTGTAAATATGAAATAAGTAAGATTTTTAGTAACTTTAATAACTAGTATTTAATTATTTTTCGTAATGTAAATGATAAACTAAAAAGTTCTTTTGGGATGAGTGAGCATGTCGAGAATGTGCTTTTGGGAATAAATAAAGTGGTTGTGTTTGTTCCCAAAGACAGGTGTGAATGTATGAATGGAGAGAGAAAACTGGTGTGTATGATTGACCAGAGCAAACACGATGAGGTAGAGTGGGTGGGTGGGGAGGGGGTAAATGGTCACTTATATACTCATTTTGTTTTAAATAGTTTCGTTTTTCATTGAAATGTGGCAGACAATAGACATTATTTTTGTAAAAACAGTCTTACCTGCAGTAGTCGTAGACCTCGACGTTTCTCCAAACACGCATCAGCACATTGCAGTATTATCAAGGTCAAGCACTCGCATCAACATCATTGTCAAATCTCAACTTTCGACATACACCAAATGGAAAAATGTGAAAACAG
This sequence comes from Meconema thalassinum, assembly GCA_946902985.2. Classification (NCBI taxonomy): domain Eukaryota; kingdom Metazoa; phylum Arthropoda; class Insecta; order Orthoptera; family Tettigoniidae; genus Meconema; species Meconema thalassinum. The sequence goes on from OX336388.2 coordinate 259,671,054, forward strand.
CAAAATGGAAAATCCATGTTTCCATATCACCAAAAACGCAAAACTTAAAACGGACATTTTTAAAAACTGGAAATGGCCATGTGTGAAATTTGAAAATTCAAAAAACTTCAAACAGACATTGTTTAAAAAGTGTCATCAACAAACTGGAAAAATCCATTTCATCATAATCATAAAACTTGAAACGAACATTTTTCACATATGTAAATTGCAAAATAACAAATGGCAATGTGTGAAATGTGTAAAATGAAAAAATCAGCCATCAACATCATGGTTTTTTATAAATAATAAAAACAAAAAAAACATCGTGCTCTGTCAAACCTTTGTTTTTATTTCATAGTCATAGTGAATTGACAAAAGAAAAATAGAATACAAACAAATCCCAATTCCTCACTCCTCAATGTTTATGTCCATGCATTATCAACTTTCCTTTCATAGCACTCATGACAATTAGGGCTGCCATCCTTTCACCCACTGAGGCATCACTGGATGTGAAACGTTGTTTAGCTTTCTTCAATAACAATTTATCTGCCACATGTCTTAAACCAGGATGACTATGGCGATAAGAAAGGTCATGTTCCTTGCATGCTTGATCCAAAAGATTAATGGGTACATCACCACGTTGTAAACGTTTTTCGAGACGAGTTCCAGGGCCGCAAAAACGATAACCTGGAAGATGGATTTCGAAAGGTAAGTATTGAATCACTTTGTCAATGATGCCATTGCCAGTACAGGTCTGGCATATCCTTTTCCATTGATGGTAGAAAGGTTTGGTCTTCCTCCTCCTCTGTGGACGATGTTTGTGTTTGTTGTTGTTGTTGTTGCTTTTTCTCGCCATGACACTCGTGGAATGATTCAACAAAGTCTTTACACGGACTTTTATGACCGTGATACAGTTTCACTAGCTGGCAAGTCGCACACTGACGCATAGACGGTATTTTTGCCATGGCCACTTGCTTATGGTGATCGTAATCCGTACAGGGTTGCAATTCACTCAACACAGGGTCTTGAGTCCATGATTTTGGTACATGTTGCCAGATTTCTTTGACCGCGTTGGCGGCCACATAATAAATGAACGACTTGGGCAGCGCCAAGAGTTCCTCTTTGGTAAAACTGTCTAGTTTTTTTTTGCACACAAAGAACTTGCCGATGGCTTTGTCCGTAGCATTGCCTTTCTCCATGGTATCACGTGCTGTAGATGTTTACACGTCGCTTGTAGAAATCTCACTGACGTCATTCACAGGTAAATCTTGAGTTATAATTTTGTTCAACAACTCCCAGCAGGCATGAGTGGTTAACCAATGAAAGAGATGCCACGCATGCGATAGGGCTGTATGGGTAATGTTGCCACAGGAACAAGTATCCATGAGCGTTTGCAGGGAGGGGCAGCCCAACTCCATGAGGTCGATACATTGACAGTAAGACGCCAAAAATGGTTGCAACCATTGACGTTTTTCATTACCTTTCACAAATACCACATTGGCCGAGGACAAGTGTGCTTTCATGACCACGTCCAAATATTTATAGGAAATGGTTCCCTGATTCCAGTCTAGTTGCCTATGATTTTCAATCCACTGGGTTTGTTTACGGTCTTTTTCACACAACAAATCAAAAGCATGGGGTGGTTTAAATAGCAAATGCGTAGCTTGTGATATCCAAAACGTGGTACAATCGATCATGGCCACTTGTTTAAATATAAATTTGTTGTCACCAATTTTAAACCCTTGGCAATCCACAATGAGTGTGCGCAACATGTTGACGCTTGCCTGGACCAAGTTCAACTGACGACTGACGGAGGATCAGGTGTGATCATGGCATGGACTTACCTGCCATGCTAGTTTCAAAAAAAGAAGGTTAGGGTAGGACAGGGGGGGGGGGGGGGGGACATGCAAAAATTAGAATTTAAGAATTACATCATTTTATTATCATAACACGTCTTACAGGCTTTTCTCATTTTAGGATAAGGACGATAGCAACTGATACAACAATATAGTCTCTTGTGTTTGTAACGTCCATAACACCGATGATGTCCCAATGTCTCTAAACTAGGCGTTTTTGATGGTGAGCTGCTCACCGAAGCACCATGGATACCATACGGTCCACACGTATCGTAACTTGTTTTCTTTTCATCACCCAGAGACACAAGTGAAGGATAGCTTGAATGACAGGGTATATTTCCCACTTTCATTCTACACAGGTAGGGGCAGGTGGGTGACCAGCGCTGATGTTCCTGCATGGGTTCATCGCCCTCCTGCCATTGGTCTATGATGATGGGACAAAAGGCACATTTCACTTCATCTCTTGTTTTTAAATAGTAGAATCCAGCAGCCGCCAAGGCTTGAGGGTTTATGAAAGGCACTGGCCACGTGGCAAAAGTCTTGAAACGTTGTTCCTCAGAGTTTAAATTCATGGATGTAACGTCTCTTGAGGCTTTAAAGCAAGACATGACTGAGCGACTTGACGTGGGTTGAGCTGTTATTTATACACTCGTCACTTGGTTGGACAGTGGATAATAGTTGACTTGTTTGTGATGAATAATCAGACAGTAGGCCGTCGTATCGGCTGGTACATTGTCATGCGTTTCAAAATCTAGTCGAATGTCGATATTGGATGGCTTGACAGACTCTTCCAGGTAAGAACAGTCAAAAACAATCAGTGGTGCTCTTGCCTTAAACGCTTGGGGTAGTAGCATGGGGCCGTTCTCTTTTTGATAATACGACCATCGAAATTTAGAAAACAAGTCGTACAGGGGGCCAAACTTATTTTTTGAAAAATCCAAATCCAGTCCTTCATAGGGAAACACAGCTCCGTTGAGGAAAAGACGTGCATTTCTCAATTGCAGGTGATCAAATTGCGTGGCATCTTTGGTTTGTTGATACTTGCGATTCGTTTGAAAACCCACAATCAGGTAGAGAGGTCTCTCTGTATAGCGAGCTGTTTTTACAGACCAACTGTGTGTGTTGGTGGTGGGCAATAGCGGATACTCATGGAGTGCCCAGCTTCTAAATTCCATGGGTAGAGGCATATCTCTCTTTACCATTTTGAGTATGTCCAGTTTTTTGCTATCGTTAAGGGTCACATGAGGAACTTTCCATAGCAAGCGTTGTAGTTGAACTTTTGAATCGATGGGGGCATTGTCAGCTCCCTTGAGTGCATTATTATCACTCCTGTCTCTCACCAGATAAAGCACTTGCCTTGCGTTGACCACAATGCGTTGGTGATCTTCGGCAAAGCCTAAAATCAGTTTAAGAGGTAAATATCCAGTAAAGGTCCCATCGGTGTGTACCATCCAGTCATTGGTCGAGTCAGGGCACCAACCTGCCATGCAAAGTGTTTTACCTTCTTCCTCACTATAAGAGGGGTATAGTTTCATGACACTGGAAATGCCCACATTTCGAGTGCTATCCACCACGATATCGTTAATGACATACCGCACTTCAGAAAACAGAAAGGCTAAACCATGGTTGGCCAACTTGGATGTGGTAGGTGTAGAGCCATCGGCTTTGGTGAGCCGACCTTCAATCTGAATGACACTTTCATGCGGTAGGGTGTAAATATCTTGGTTGTTGATAACAAATTGAATTTCATCATTGTTATTGAGTCCAGGTGTTTGAGCTTGATAGGAATGGAGATCAATTCTTACCACTCCTGGTTGCTCCTCGATGCGGTTCGCTATCTCTAGGATAGAATTCATCATGAGGGTTGACGTGGTAACCCAAATGCTGTAAAATCTGCTTGTTCTGAGATGTTAACGTGTATTCACGTGGCAAACAACTAACACCATTCCTAGACGGTGTTGTTGCTTTATACACAAATTTCATAGTGGCTTTAGCACCAACTTGTAAGTCACTGGTGTGGTAGAATCTAGATCAATGAGTTGTTGATCTCTATTGATCAGTCTTAATGTTATATTACCAATACTATCGACAGCCACAGCATGAAAAAGCACCACTGGAGGGTTTTCACGAATAATATAGCCATTGGGCGATGTCACAATAAAGTCATAAAGTGAATGCGATGGTTCCTGATTGGTGTACACTTGGCTAATAATATTACACGTCACCGACACATGATGATCCTCAATGAATTTCACTTCATGGTCTGATTCATGTTTTTTGTTGGGCTCCAACACACGTGGTTTAAATCCTAGTAATGGGCCAATGGAATCGGGGTGTGTTTTAAAGTCAATGTTGAATGAGGAGAAAATACTGCAGCGATGAGTGTTGGTATTGCCTACAAGTTCAAACTTGTGCGTTCCGTCGAGAAATGACTTTAAACCATATTGATTGATCAACACCACATAAATGTGTTCATAAATATCATCGATCGTGTATCCACCAGAGTTCAGGGTGAGCACAGAATCATCATAGTAAAACTTGTTGTTCACATTTTCACGTATGTTGTATATTCGATTGTACGTTTCAAGAGAAACAAGTCCTAAACCATAGGGTTTTTCACTCAATTCAATAGGCGGGTAAAAGTCTAGGCTGACTTCAGGTCCACGTCCATGCACTGTAAACGTTTTACTTTCTGCCGACATACTGGTGGCGTTTTTGCTTATGCTGCGTCTTATATAAAAAAATTAAACACAAACGTCCACACTGTTGGCTGTTAAACGTTTGCTCTCGTTTCACATTATAATATATCTTGATCCTGTTTCCAAAATAGGTCACTAGTTCCATGGGCGGGGGCAAATTCCCAAAACTGTCAAAGTACCATACCGTGGATCCCTCTTTGACATAAGCTACATAATGCGTTCCTGGTCCTCGGTGATCATCCAAATTGACAACAGCACATTCCTGTTTCCAGGGTCGTGGGGGTAATTGGTTTCGCATAAACACACCTCGAAAATGAGAAAGCTTTAGTTGTTTAGCATAGCTTTCCACTTGTTGATGCGTCAGGGCATGTCTCGCTATGGCTGAGGTTAAATTTTTTTTTTTTTAATATTTCGAAATGGTGAAATCCCAAATCCTTGTTGATAAAAGGCTGGCTTTAAATTGGCATTTCTAGCCCCCATGGCAATCGCTTCCATCGTTTCATTGTGTCGCTGACTTTCTTTGAGTTGTTGCTTGCCCTGCTGCGCTGCTTTAATGGTTTTCGCCACTGCACTGGCACCGCCCAAAAGTGAGCCCAGAGCAGCCAAACCAGCAAATAATGCAGGTAAAAATCCCGCTCGTTTGGGAACGGGAATCACTCGCCCTTGGTTTGAAACCTGTCGCTGACGTTTTGGAATAACCTGTCTCTGTGCTGCTCGAAGGGCTTTCCTTATGGTCAATACATTATTTTTTCTTTTTTTCTTTCGCAAGGGCTTGTCCTCGAATGTTGTAAGCCCTGGCTTTGCCAAGGACAAAGTCCTTTTTTTAGTCTTTCTCACTGCATACCTTTGTTTCACCATGATGATAATGACCCACAACCTTTCACAAGAAAGTTTAAATCACAACTAACGTCAGATGGTTATTTCATGGCTGTATATTCCAATTCCACATAAAGTGGGAAGTCGTTTATGGTTTTTCCCGCTTGCTTTTCATCCCATGTCAACATGAGATAAAAGGATAATTCGTCACCTGCATTGACCATTTCATGGTTATGAAGCAACATCCTATGACCATTTATCTTTATTTGTAAATGGTTCTCATCAGGTATGGCATATTTGATGTGAATGGTTCCATCATAGTGTAATCGATAGTGGCTTAAACCCGAAGCAAGCGCATAGGTCAAGTGCTGATCATGGACTAGCGGTAAATGGTTTCTGTCATTCACAGGTTTTTCATTTGTCAGATACACTAAAAACACAGATGGGATAAATTTATAAAGCCTTTTCATTTCATGGGTCACGTAACGCTTGGTACAAACATCGTCTTCGTCTTGTGGGTCTTCCACGTGAATAATCCGATGGTGATTAGCGCTATAGCCATTCACCATAAGCTGGGGCACTTTGTCATAAAACTCATACACTTTGTTATCCACATACTTTTTCGTAGTAACGTCTGTAGACACTTGAGGATGTTTTACATGGGTTAACCGCTTTCCCTTAAAGTCATAATCTCCCTGTTTTGTGCGTGGCACTACTGACCTATCCACATAGTGTTTATTAGCAGGATCTGTTTCCTGTTTAGGATCATGTATGGGGACAGGCCTAGCTTTGGCCATCAACGCACGTCCAAAGACATCCATCGTCAACCTGTAGTACCAGTCTACTGTTTCTATGACAAGGCTCGGTGTCCTGTATATAGACAGCCTGCTAGCCTTTCTAAGCCTTAGTTGAAATGAAGATTATTAAGCAGCAAGAGTCATTCCCCGTGGGGGACATGGTTTCCCATCTCTGTCCCACATCACGTGAACAACGCCATGGTTCACTGTTTCCATCTTCCATTCGCTGCATCATTGTGGGGCCTTCCGGCTGTGGAAAGACTAATCTTTTGCTAACGCTCATTACAGCGCCCAATGGTCTGCGTTTTCAAAATATTTATATTTTTGCAAAATCTCTCTACCAACCCCTCTACGTGTTTCTGGATCAAGTCATGTCTGGATTACAAAAAGAGAATATGGGTTATTTTACATTTTCCATGCAAGAAAATGTGATTTCACCGGATGAGGTAAAGCCTGATTCACTCATGATTTTCGATGATGTATCCACTGAACGTCAAGGCATCATTCAAAGCTATTTCAGCATGGGTCGACACAAACATATCGATTGCTTCTATCTTGGGCAAACGTATTCAAAAATGTCCAAACAGTTGATTCGTGACAATGCCAATGTCATTGTTTTATTTCGTCAGGACGAGAGGAACAGTCGTCACATTTATAATGAACATGTGAATCCTGATATGACCTTTCAAATGTTTACAGAATTGTGTGCCAAATGCTGGAACACTCAACGTCATGCCTGTTTAGTGATTGACAAACAAAGTGAACTCAACCAAGGACGGTATCGCTTAGGGTTTGATCATTTTATTGCTATTTAAGGCCCTGTCTCATTCCCCATCAAGTCATTTGTCAAGACACCATGGCCTTAGCAGAGAGTCAATTAAAAAAGCATATTATTAGAGCAAAAAATACTATTCGCCAAAAGTTTCGTCAATTGAAACAATCACGTGCCAATCATGCTTTGTTTATTCAGCAACATTTAGCACCTCCACTAAAAGCCATGTTGAAACCCTCTTTCAAGCCATCTGAAACGCTACCCACCGTTTCACAAGCCACGCAGACGCTGCACGAGGACCCTGAGGAAGAGGAACAGGAAGATTTGACTAGTGTTAGTGAAGTTGAGGATGAGGAGGAACAAGTGTTTACGCCTCAAAAAAAGGCCGCACCCCTTGCAGAGTTTTTGAGAAAAAAGAAATCCTTGGCCATGGTCGAAACACCTTGCCCTTCCAGAGCGTCTCCGTTTTCACAGCTCTTGGCCACCCCTCAACATAAAGCTCAACTGAAAACCATTTTAATAAAATATTATGGATCAACATTGGAACCCTATTTCACCGATCTATTTATTGGAAACACAGATACCACGTATGGTGTTCGCTATGAGGATGATAGTTTTAAAATTGGCGATTCATCCATTAAATTTGCTCGTACTAAAGCTGTCATTAAAAACATCAACTATAAATTAACGCCAGGACTGTTAAAACTGCTCTTTTCTCGGACCCCCTCTTCCCATGATTATACGTCAGAGGATCTTGACAAATATAAATCCATTTTATTGGATACCCATGCTCACAAAAGACAGTATGATCCCATGCAACAAGTGAATGCCAATATATCTCAAAAATATAAAACCATCATTGCAAAAATGTTTCCCACTAGTCAAAGTACTCGTCGTAAAGTGTCCGCTTCGGGAGTGACATTTAAACCGTTAAAACCCCTTGTGGATGTTACCTACTGGCACAATCCCAATAAGCTCGTCCAGCGGCTACAGTTGTTGCATGCCTCACGTCAAGCTGGCCATACCGGTCACGATTGGGAAATTCAAGAAATTGAACAAGAACTTCGAAATGCCAAAATTATTGTTTAAGCCCTCACCCATTAAAATGGGTATTGCTCACGAGTTGCATCGCCCAGCTAGGCGTCACTATCCACGACTCAAGGTGATTTCACGAGGTGTGGATGAACTTTGGCAGGCTGACTTGGTTGAAATGATACCCTATGCTGGCGTTAACGACGGTGTACGCTATATGTTGACCGTCATTGATGTCTATTCCAAAATGGCCTTTGTTGAACCTGTGCGTCGCAAGTCTGGTCCACTAGTTACCAAGGCCTTTCAACATATTATTCAACACTCCAAACGTCAACCTCAGCTGCTACAAACCGACCAGGGGAAAGAATTTTTCAACAAGGACTTCTCCAGTTTTCTCAAATCTAAGGATATTCACCATTACACCACGTACAGCAATCTCAAAGCCAGTGTGGTCGAGCGGTTCAACCGAACATTGAAAACCCATATGTGGAAAGCGTTTACCGCTCAGGGCAGTTATCGCTGGTTGGACATGTTACCTGAGCTAGTATCACGTTACAATGACACCAAACATAGAACGATTGGGACCAAGCCACGCCTCGTGACTAAAAATATTCAGCGATTGGATAAACTGTTTAACCCCATAAAAACAGCCGATCCTAAACGTCACCGACTAAACATTGGGGATTTTGTTCGTGTGAGCAAATTTAAGTCTGCCTTCAATAAGGGCTACACGCCTCAGTGGGGGACTGAACTATTTCAAATTCGTCAAGTCAACTTGGACACTCCAGTCACCTATTTACTCGAGGACCTCAACCATCAACCCATAAAAGGCAGATTTTATCTACATGAACTTCAGAAAACAGCATTTCCTCAGCACTATCTTGTGGAAAAAGTGTTGAAACAAAAAGGAAATAAACTCTACGTCAAATGGTTAGGGTTTAACTCTACGTTTAATTCCTGGATCAATAAATTACATGTTGTGTGAACCTGTGTACTTTTTATTTATTCACACATGTTGTACACCACCTATAGCTCTATGTATACAGCGCTCCGCGCTTCATGCATGTTCATACATGTTTGTCTTTCCCTTTCCTCCTGTGTTCTTTCATACATCACCCCCTCCCCTCTCCCTCCCTTCACCTCCCACCACTACTGTTTGCAGCTCTTGCCTATCTATTGGTTGTGACATCATTCCGACAAGTTGCATCATACTTTTTACTGATTCAGCGATTCCCACGCTTTGAACATTCTCTTATCGTGCACGTGGACAGCTAACGTCCCAGGCGAACACCTGTGCCGGATCAAATTTCACCTGAACTTGCATTTTGTCACGTACGAAGCAAAACAGGATGTGACTTGTTAACAGTTATCGCGCATGTGGACAGATAACACCCAAGCGAACACCTGTGGAAGATCAAATGTCACATGAACTTGCATTTTGTCACGTACGAAGCAAGACAGGATGTCACTGGTTTAGCCTACATGTGGTTTCACAAATGTGTGTGCATGCCTTTCGCACTTCCCTGCCAGCACAATGGTCAGATTATTTCACCTTTAAGCGTCACCTGTTGTCAAATCAGATCAACGCCTTCCCATAAGCTCAAATGACCTTCACCTCCTGCAAGTTTGTTTTTCTGTACTCGCTTCGACCAACATAGAACCTAGTTCTCATCACCGTTTACACGTTAAAGGTAAAAAGTGTGAAAAAACGTACCCTCGCTCTGTCATAAACCGGCCCGCCGAAATAGCGATTGATCTATTGAACACAGCCACCTTGGTCAGCGACAGGTTCGTTGAAACACACACCCAGCCGTATCGTCTCTCTCAACCACCACGCTTCATAAACATTATAAACAGGTAAAGAAAAAGAATTTTTTTTCAACATGTATGGCGTTAGGCCCTTTGTGAATTATTTTTTGGAAAAAAATATCTACCACATTTGAAAGGGGGCGTTAGCCCGAGTCCTAGGACACCTCGTACACGTCTCTAGCGTTATTGGTTCATGAGATATCGGCAAAAATCACAAAAAACACGTGTTTACCCCAAAATCGCGTTTCCAAATTTTTTAAAAAAATATAACGAGTGGTCCATAGCAAAGAGGACGTCACTCCGAGTCCTTGGACCCCTCGTTCATGTCTCTAGCATACTTGGTTCGCGAGATATAGCAAAAAGTCTAAAATCACGTTTTTACCCCAAAAAGACCGTGTTTCCAGATTTTCACCTTTTCGACACCTACATTCCCGTAAAGAGCATGACGAGACGAAAAAAACGAATCCAAGCACGCCCTCCTAGCATGGCTCCTTCCATTCCAAGGTCGCAGGGGCTCACAACTTCCTAAGTGAGACAGCTCTCTCACTACCACACTACTGCAGGTTTTCATCCTAGAGACTTGAAATTTATTTTGGGGGTAGAGGGGGTAGGGACCATTGATTTACGTTAAACAATTTTTTTTGTAGAGTTCCTAGTTTCCAAAATATAGGATTTTCAAAATTCGAGTGTTTTCAAAAAAATATAAAAAATAAAAAAGTTTTATTACAAAAAATAAAGGTCATAAAGCCAATTCGTTTGAGCCATGGCACAACGTTCTATCCTGTTTGGTTTTCAAACTATCGCCTACTTTCGAAAACAAAAAAATTCAAAGAATTTTTGAAAAATATAATACATTGTCAATAGGAAAGAGGACGTCAGCTCGAGTTCAACGACACCTCATATGTCAACATCCGACCATGGGTTCGCGAGATATTGGCTTGGACTAACGCGGCGGCCATGACACTATTTGGAAGCACCACTACTCCACTACTTCCTTGTTAGGTACTTCTTGTGTCCTAATCATGCGATTGAAGTTTGAATGGTACACGTACACAATAATCTGCATGTAACAGTACATAACTCTAGGACCTACTTACATAAAATCCAACATGGCGACCATCCGAAATATTTAGTCGGTTCTCAATATCTACGAATCTATTACAGCAATCAAACTGAAATTTAGTATGTTGATAGTTGTAATTAACGTGAGTAGGATATATGAAAATAGGCTGTATAGTTCCTCACGGAACTACTTGTTTCCTTTTATGATAGCAAATGTTAGAATTATTCGCTGTAATAGCGGTCAAGTCCGAATTTTAATACCAAATCTCCCAGAGTGCAGCAGTTTCTTAAAGCTTAATGCTTAATAGCTTTAACTTTGGTTCATGTATTCTCAGAAGTGTAAAAAGTGGACTTGCTCCACTTTTGCTCTAAACCACTCACATTATTGCCTGGGATGTAGGAGCTTACCACGGTGGGTGAGTAGTTATGGTGTCGGTCTACCAACCCCAAACAGGTATGTCAAACGTTGTTGACATGAATTGAGTAGGCCGTGTTCATAATGGCAAAATTATGAATCTCGGGATTTTCCGCTAACACAAAAGTTCCTCCTTTGTCTACTAGAAGGCGCTATAAGTGTCAAGGAGCTTAGATATGCAACATCCTTGACTTTCATAGCGCTCCAAGGAACACCAACAAAATTCGACATGCAAGTTGCGCTCTGGGTGTCTAATAACAAAGCTTGCACCCGGCACCTGGCACCCGAGGACATACGATATTATTATTATTATTATTATTATTATTATTATTATTATTATTATTATTATTATTATTATTATTATTATTATTATTACGGATGTAGTGTGCGGAAGCCTCCGTGGCATAGGCGGCAGCACGCCGGCCTCTCACCGCTGGGTCCGTGGTTCAAATCCCGGTCACTCCATGTGAGATCTGTGCTGGACAAAACGGAGGCAGACAGGTTTTTCTCCGGGTACTCCGGTTTTCCCTGTCAAAATTTCATTCCAGCAACACTCTCCACTATCATTTCACTTCATCTGTCATTCATTTAATCATTGCCCCAGAGGAGTGCGTCAGGCCTCGGCAGCCGGCACAGTTCATATCCTCGCCGCTAGATGGGGGCTTCATTCATTCCATTCCTGACCCGGTCGGAGACTGGAAGCAGGCTGTGGATTTTCATGTAGTGTGTGGTACCTATATCTACTGGTTAGCTCAGGACAGGGAGACACGGAGGGCTGCATCAAACCAGTCATAAGACTGAAGATAAAACACAGTGCATTCTCACAATTTAACACTTTTTTAGACTGCCTAGTTTCACTTTCCCTCTGCGTCATTTTATAAACAACAATGTAATGAATTAGCAGGACACAACATGGTGTGTTTGACGGCTGTATAAAGAACTAGGGCAACAGCCTATTAAATCCACTCAGCACTCAGGAGTGACGAAGATGCATTGGATAATAAGAGGAACACAAATAATTGCGTTTAATATATTACCATCAGGAATGATTTATATGGAAGAAATAGCAATTCATTAATCAGCGTTTGTCCCGCCTCAGGCGTATTCCAGTCAGCTGTCAACCTGAGGTATGATATTAATTTTCGCTCCGTACGGGAAGTTTGTGTATGACAATTATACGCCACAACGTTTTACATAAACCATGTCTATCGCAATAAAAAATGATCTCATTCTAGAAGCGGTATAAGCGACTTCGGTGGCGTAGTTGGTAGCATGCTGAGCTTCTATGCTCAAGATCTCGGGTTCAAACCCGGCGTTAAAAATCCGCCAGTATGCCTTCCTTCGGAGGGGAAGTAAAGCCGGCGGTCCCATGTCATAGATTTATGACATGAAAAAGAACCTTCCACTAAGTACACTTGTGGAAGCTAAAATTTGTAGGTTAGTTTGAAAAAGCTATATTAGTTCCAACGTTCACTGCCAGGTGCTAACTGCGATGTCATTTAGTAGCCTCGTCCGCAGCTAGGTGTCGTGGACGGTAGCATTTGGTAGCAAAAGTAGGAACTACTGGAACAAATTAATTGTCTGCAGTCCTTCTACCTGGATCACAGATAACACACACTAATATATCATCATCATCATCATGTTTTTCAGTCAAGCGACTGGTCTGCCCCTACAATGAGTCTTTTCCACGTTGTTCGGTCTCGTGCTGTCCTTTTAACCACTTCATAGTTTCGTAGGCCAGAGCTATCTAAGAAAGATCTCATGAGAGCGTTCCGTGGCCTCCCGCGAGGGTGTTTTCCAGGGATTTTGCTTTCTAGTACGTTGATCAGCAGGCCACCATGTCACAACCTGTGGCCATTCCAGGTGGATCTCCTTCTATAAATCTGGCAGATCATTTGCCGTTTTTCCTTTATTCGATCCAGCACCGTTTTGTTGGTCATTTTCTCCACCCAGCTGATCTTTTCCATTCGGCGCCAACATCACATCTCAAACGCTTCTAGTCGTTTAATGCCACCTCTGTTCATTGACCAGGTCTCACTGCAGTACATTGCAACTGGCCATATGTAGGTCTTAACCAGTTGTTTTCTAAGGCTGAGGGACATCGAGCGTTGACAAATTAGACAATGCTTCTCACGGAATGCCTGCTTGGTCATGGCTATACGGCTCCTGACTTCAACTTCACATCGTAGGTCTTCTGTGAAGATCTGACCAAGGTATTTAAATCGACTGACCTGTTGTACTGGTTCTTCATTTATGGTTATATTTAGTTGGTGTTGATGCTTACCTATCACTAATACAGCCATCAAAATTAACACTGGTTATCAGACATATTCTACACACACCCAAAGTACACGGGGCTACATGATCGCGTTGTCGCAGCCCCTAAACTGAGGAACCAACCAACCAACCAACCTAGGAGCGTCATAGATGAATGGAACACTGGCATTTGAATGTAAGGTAGCTGTTCTCCTGTTGTAGTTCAGTGATAGCGTTGCATTCGAGAAACAAGAATGAGCTGGGTTCACTCAGCTGCGACATCCTACAGTGACAGCCTTCCCTAGACTGTGGATAGAGCACTGCGTGGATAAACACACTGTTGTACGCATCCGCCCCACATCCACGTGAACTGTTATCCGCAACCGCCCCTCATCCACGTGAACTGGTATCCGCAACCGTCCCACATCCACGTGAACTGTTATCCGCATCTGCCCCACATCCACACAACTGTTATCCGCATCTGACCCACATCCACACAACTGTTATCCGCATCCGCCCCGCATCCATACAACTGTTATTCGCATCCGCCCCGCATCCACACTACTGTTATCCGCATCCGCCCACATCCACACAACTGTTATCCACATCCGCCCACATCCACACAACTGTTATCCGCATCTGACCCACATCCACACAACTGTTATCCACATCCGCCCACATCCACACAACTGTTATCCGCATCTGACCCACATCCACACAACTGTTATTCGCATCCACCCCGCATCCACACAACTGTTATTTGCATCCGCCCCGCATCCGCACGACTGTTATCCGTATCCGCCCCACATCCACACAACTGTTATTCGCATCCACCCCGCATCCACACAACTGTTATTCGCATCCACCCCGCATCCACACAACTGTTATTCGCATCCGCCCCGCATTCGCACGACTGTTATCCGTATCCGCCCCACATCCACACGACTGTTAGGCTATCCACATCCGTCCTGCATCCGCACGACTGTTATCCGCATCCGTCCCGCATCCGCACGACTGTTATCCGCATCCGCCCCACATCCGCACGACTGTTATCCACATCCGCCCCACATCCGCACGACTGTTATCCACATCCGCCCCACATCCGCACGACTGTTATCCGCATCCGCCCCACATCCACACAACTGTTATTCGCATCCGCCCCACATCCGCACGACTGTTATCCGCATCCGCCCCACATCCACACAACTGTTATCCGCATCCGCCCCACATCCACACAACTGTTATCCGCATCCGCCCCACATCCACACAACTGTTATTCGCATCCCCCCCGCATCCACACAACTGTTATTCGCATCCAACCCGCATCCACACAACTGTTATTCGCATCCGCCCCGCATTCGCACGACTGTTATCCGTATCCGCCCCACATCCACACGACTGTTAGGCTATCCACATCCGTCCTGCATCCGCACGACTGTTATCCGCATCCGCCCCGCATCCGCAGGACTGTTATCCGCATCCGCCCCACATCCACACGACTGTTATCCACATCCGCCCCACATCCGCACGACTGTTATCCACATCCGCCCCACATCCGCACGACTGTTATCCGCATCCGCCCCACATCCACACAACTGTTATCCGCATCCGCCCCACATCCGCACGACTGTTATCCCAATCTGCTGACTTTACGAAAATATTTTCAATTTACTAGATAAAGCATTAAATATTAAAGCAACACAGACATTTGAGGAGAAAGGCTATGTCATGGGCTATGTTTAAAATGAATGTTACGCAGCCAGAATTGCAGCACTTCCCAGTTCGGAGAGTTAATTATGCTTTAATGACATAATTTAATGAGATTAGCTTAAATCATCATCTTACATTTGTCATGGAAGAAACATAACGGAAAAATATGATATGTCATAAACATCCGAGTCTTAGTAATGATATTCAACAAGTTCTAAAAACTATCCACAAATTCACTCCAAACATTATCCGCAGCTTATCCATTATACGCACAGCTATGCAAACTATATCCGCATCCGCGTAGGGCTACACACCAGAGAACGAGGCTAGGTCTACACCGTGGGACGAGCGAAGCACGTTGAGTCAGCGCCACTTGACTAGCATCTACCGTTACAAAACAGCGCGTCGAGAGACCCCGAATGCTGCCATTGCACTTATTACACACGGAGATGGCGAGATACCTAAGTTGTGATAATATTACGACTTCTGGTGAAGATCCGTAGACTAACTTGTATCCCGTGAACCACGAATTTTCTTAGTGCAAACTTATCTTCTCAAGAAGTCTTTAGAGCATGTGTTCGTATGTTTCAGCGCAGTGTGAATCTTACTTGTGGGGAAATCTCAAACAAAATGTATACAGAAACAATCCGCGTAATCTGGAGGCTCTAGAGAACGAAATAACTTAATCGATACGAAATGAGTCGTCCAGTTGCAAAACTCGTTTATTCCACTTGTGAATAAGAATCATTTTCGTGAGAAACGTTTCTCTGGACATTGCCGCGTATCGTTTCTGTTTGTGGCTTTCTACTTATTTCTTTTTGCTTTGTGTTTTTGTTTTTTTGGTTTTGTGTTTGCTTTGTGCTTTTGCTTTTGAATGTTACTTTTTGCTTTTCTTTCTTGGTTTTGTGTTTGTTTTCTGCTTTTCCTTTTTTTGAATTTTGATTTTAGCTTTGTGTTTCTTGTTTTTTGTTTTCTGCTTTTGCTTTTGATTTGAATTTTTCTTTTTACTTCGTGTTTTTGTTGCTTTATGTTTGTTTTCTGGAAAATCAAAATAAAACAAAACAAAATAAAATAAAACAAAATAAACAAAACAAAATCAAAATTAAACAAAACAAAAAAACAAAACAAAAAATTAAATAAAACAGTTTAAAACGAAATAAAACGAAATAAAATCAAACAAAACAAAATAAAATTAAATTAAAGAAAACAAAATAAAACAATAAAATAAAATACTTAAACACATAATTTTGCGACATGATCCTTATTCACAAGTGGATTAACCGAGTTTTGCAACTGGACGACTCAAATGTCTGTAAGGATGAACTACAGCGAGTGTACCAATGCTGCAATGTGTGCTTAGAAGATAAAGGACAGCATTTCCAGCAACAACAGAGCTGTGAATAGTATTAGAATCAAATTAAGAATTTAACCCAGTCAACATTTTTGTTCAAAATATTTTTATTCACCAACTGCTCGCATCTTTTGTTACCCTACTTAGCCTAGTAATGTTTTCTCCCCCGTGGACTTACACATTTTCCCATAAGGATTTGCGTCCTGAAACTTTCAGAATAGGAGATTCTGAGGGATATCTGAGCTGCGTCCCTTTTCTATTTTCTCATTGACTTCGGAATGTAACCTCTAAGTCAGGTGATTTCAATCCATATCTTTGAATACTTTACGAGCGAATCAACAGTAAAATGACTCCAAATCCCTCTGCTCTAAATTCACACGAAAAGTAGAGCTAAGTAATCAAAATAAAACGTGTGGCATTTTGCATTAGCAAGGCACCTCTGTTAGTGGACATTCTAAAAATACTGAATTTTAACTTTGAGTTTCTTAAAAGAAAATATAATTAAGACTCTTGGTTAAACATTGGAAGTAATTTCACCGTCTTGTAAACATATTTAGTGAATTAAGCCGTGAAAAGAATAAATATTATTTTGGAACACCGTCGTCAACTCTAATAATTTACACACCTCTGTTCTGTGAAATTCATGTAAGTAAATATGATTATTAAATACGTAAAAAGTGTAAATGTGTTTAACTAGTTGGGCGCTATACTGCTGCTAGCGCCAGTGTCTTGCCTTACAAGCGGCTAGCCACAGTGCCCAGGGCGCCAGGTGGCCTCCGTGAGGCCTAGTTCTATATGGAGGGTCCACACTTAGTATCCGCTTGTTGAAGCGCTGTCGCCCACCATTATTCGACGATACTCCCCATACACCAAATTATTCCCAATTTACGCATTGTCTTCATCCCGACCATCCCCTTTAACTGCCATATGTATAATTAAATAATAATAAAACAAGTAGTTCCGTGAAGAACTATACAGCCTATTTTCATATATCCTACTCATGTTAATTGCCACTATCAACATACAATATTTCATTTTGATTGTTGTGACAGATTCGTAGATATTGAGAACCGTCTAAATATTTCAGATGGTCGCCAGTTTGGATTTTTATTTATGTACTATTACATGAAGATTATTGTGTACGTGTGGTATTCAAACTTCAATCGCATGATTAGGACACAATAAATAAATACGAGATTTTAAAATTTCGCACGGCTGCCATCTTGTGGTTATGAAAACAATTGAAATAAATTAGATACCAGTGGATTAACATTTGTATAAGCATTTAACGTGCAAAGTTTCACTGCACTCGGATAGTGAAATCGCGAGAAACATCCATTTAAATATTTATATTTTGCGTCGCCGCCATATTGGATTTATGCTCACCAGGTTACTGAAATTCCTATAGGTGAACTTATGTTCATAGCCTCTATGAACATAAAATAATTCAGTTTGATTGCTGTAAAAGATCCGTAGATATTGAGATCCGTCAAAATATTTCGGATGCTCGCCATTTTGGATTGTTATGTGTATAGGCCATAGAGTTATGTACCATTAAAGGAAAATTATTGCGTAGCTTCATTATTCAAACTTTCACTTCGATCGCATGAATACGACACAAGAATAAAAACTTAATTTTAAAATTTCGCACAGCCGCCATCTCCAGTTTATGTAAACAATTGAACTAAATTAGATGCCAGTGAATGACAATATATGTAATTATTTACTGTACCACATTTCAATGCGCTCATATGATTAAATCACGAGAAAAATGTATTAGAATGTGTCAAATTCGCTTGGCCGCCATGTTCGTTTCGTAGTTTAAAGGTTTTTGAAAGTTACAGAGATAAACTTGTAGAAGTGCTCTTTATCACCGTACAAAATTTCAGGTTGATATCATAAATAGTTTCGGAGATATTGAATGCCTGTGAAATATTTCGCACAGCCGCCATTTTGAGGTTATGTAAGCAATTGAACGAAGTTAGATGTCGGTACATTACAATGTATATAAAATATACTGTGCCAAGTGTCATTGCGTTTGGTTGGTTAAATCGCGAGAAACGTCCATTTAAAAGTCGCAAATTCGCTTGGCCGCCATGTTGGTTTTGTAGTTACCAGGTTTTCTAGGGTCACATAAGTGAATTTCTAGTAGTTCCCTTTATCACCATACAAAATTCTAGGGTGATATCTGTAATAGTTTCGGAGATATTGAATGCTGGTGAAATATTTCGCACAGCCGCCATGTTGGATTGGTGAGGCGTAATAAAATTTGAAGGGCACGGTCGGGGTCACCCGAAATAGAGCTATGAACTTACTGAGTTTCATTGATATCTCTCCAGCCGTTTAGATTTTATTAGGGGGGACACACACACGAATCACACACACACACGCACACACACACGGACAAAAGGTGATCTCATAAGCCTATTTTTTTTTTTTTTTTCAAAATTGAAAATAGGCTAAAAATACTAATAATCCACATATATCATTCATCAAGCTCCATCTCCACCTGCATCGTCTCAGCAATGCTTTCTACCATTGAATATCATTCCCAACTATACTTCATTCACACATCATCTTCACCACGACCAACCACCTTATGATCTCGACGTAAATACACCCCTTAATCACCTCACTAATTACTTCCAAACAGCCAAATAACTTAAAAACCCCATCATCCAAATGTATAAACCCAACTCCTCCATCACCAGAATATACACCTCGCCACCTATCGGGGATACCATAACGTCACCTACCGGAGACAAAGAGAACCTCTACACGACACACCACAGGACATACTCAGTAGGCCTACATAGGCTATTCAAAATGCATTCAAGCAAATAATATGTAAGTATACCGAAGAAGATTAATATTCTTCGCCGTACAAAAATATTTCATGTCGGAAAAATATATTCGTTAATCTCATGTTGCAAAAATCTGGTGTTTATTGACTAAGTGAATTGAAACACTGCTATGTCCGAAATACCTCATGTGCAATAAATATTTATGACATGTTAGAATTATCGAAATTCGATCGCAAACAATCTTTTATTTACTTGGAGGGAAAATAGTATCCGAATGATGAGTCTATATTAAAGTTTTGCAATGGTCTTACCACTGTGTACGGCCAAATTTATAAATAAACAGAGATTTCTGGGAGTAGTGAGGAATGAACGGAAGGAAATGCCTTCACTGCGCTGCTTAGTGCAACCTGTTAAAGCCAAACGGCACGCCCACTTTGGGTAGCAAGAAAATGGCTGTTCCTATGCTCAAAGCCGTTAACCACTCCTAGTCTTGGATTATAGTGATAAAACTGCAATGTCAAGTAAAGATTTTTTCATGTATAGGCAGAATACACTCTGTACATCACGGTATTTGGCACAAATAAGCTGCGTTGTCGATTTAAATAGAAATATGAGAGCACCTATCGAAGGCTAGTTTTGTAAGAAAGACGCGGCAAAACGTAACAATACACTGAACACTGGAAACTATCATAATGATGCCGATCTAATCACGGTATGGTATTTACGACAAATTGATTTTTAAGTTGTTATTGGTGTTGAGGCATTCATCAGTTTTAGACCTAATTTCGAGCACAGCCACTTTCATCAATTCGTCCCCAATCATCTCTTCTCATATACCATTCTTTCTTTTCTTTTCTTACTATCCCTTCTACCAGGGTGGTGGTGAATTGAACAATTTGGAGAAGGAGAAATGACGTGACGTCTTGGCAAAGATTAAAGTTTTGAATTTTTTAAGTTTGAAAATATATTTGCTCTTTTATGCTTTGTACTATTGTAAATTGTGGAGTTTGAAGGATTGTAGTTTTGAGATTTATGAATTTATTAGTTTCTTAAGTTATAAATATTTTGAAAATGTTAATTTTTTAATTGTGGTAGTTAAGGAATTAAGATAATTTTGAAATTGTTGGGATTGTTTTTTTTTTGTTTTACGTGAGAAATGGTTGATGATGTATTATGAGATGGGGGTAATTGATTATGCTTGTGGAGATGAGAAACGGTGCTGAGAGAACGAGGAGAAGAGAAAAGTATGTAAGAGATGAGAAGATTGTGTGAAGTTGATATTAATTTTGAGTTGGATGGGGTGAATGTGGTGAGATGATGTGATTGGGGTGGGGTGTGAGAGGTGAGAGTGATTAGATGTTTTTCATTTATTAATTTTTATTTTTAGCCTATTTTCAATTTAAAAAAAAATAGCCTTATGAGATCACCTTTTGTCCGTGTGTCTGTGTGTGCGTGTGTGTGTGTGTGTGTGTGCGTGTGAGAGGTGTGTGTGTCCCGAATAACTTCTATACGGCTGGAGCGATTTCAATGAAACTCGGTAAGTTCATAGCACTACTCCGGGCGACCCCGACCGTGCCCTTCAAATATTGTTATGTTCCACCAATCTAACATGGCGGCTGTGCGAAATATTTCACCAGCATTCAATATCTCCGAAACTATTCCCGATATCACCCTGGATTCTTTTTACGGTGATAAAAGGAACTACTAGAAGTTCACCTATGTGACTATTGAAAAACTGGTAACTACAAAACCAACATGGCGGCCACGCGAATTTGCGACTTTTAAATAGAAGTTTCTCGCGATTTAACCGACCAAACGCAATAAAACATGGTACAGTATATGTTTATACACATTGTAATGCACCGTCATCAAACTTCGTTCAATTGTTTACATAACCACAAGATGGCGGATGTGCGAAATATTTCACCGGCATTCTATATCTCTGAAACTATTATCGGTATCACCCTGAAATTTGGTACGGAGATAAAGAGTACTACTGGAAGTTCATCTATAAGACTTTCAAAAACCGGTTAACTACAAAACGAACATGGCGGCCAAGCGAATTAAATATTTTATTAGACCTTTCTCGCGATTTAATGTTCCAAACGCAATGAAATCTGGTACAGGAAATATTTATACACATTGTAATGCACTGGTATCCAATTTAGTTCAATTGTTTACATAACCTCAAAATGGCGGCTGTGCGAATTTTAAAATTAAGTTCTTATTTCTTGCGTCGTAATCATGCGATCGAAGTGAAAGTTTGAATAATGAACCTAGGCAATAATTTTCCTTTAATGTTACATGAATCTGGCCTATACATTTAGCAATCCAACATGGCGACCATCCGAAATATTTAGACGGCTCTGAAGATCTACGAATCTATTATAGCAATTAAACTGAATTTCTTTATGTACATAGGGGCTATGAACATAAGTTCACCTATAGGACTTTAAATAACCGGGTGATCCCAAATCCAAAATGGCGGCGACGCGAATTATAAATATTCACATGGACGTTTCTCGCAATTTAACCATACTAGTGCAGTGAAACTTGGTACAGTAAATCCTTATACGAATGTTAATCCGCTGGCATCTAATTTATTTCAATTATTTCCATAATCACAAGATGGCAGTTGTGCGAAATTTTAAAATCTCCTTGTTACTTCTTGTGTCCTAATCATGCGATTGAAATTCGAATGCTACACGTACACAATAATCTTCATGTAACAGAACATAACTCTAGGACCTACATATATAAAATCCAACATGGCAACCATCCGAAATATTTAGTTGGTTCTCAATATCTACGAATCTATTACAGCAATCAAACTGAACTTTTGTTTGTTCATAGTGGCAGTTAACATAAATAGGATATATGAAAATAGGCTGTGTAGTTCTTCACGGAACTACTTGTTTATTATTTATTTATTTATTATTTATTTTTATTTAATGGATGGAGTGGAAGAAGTGGAAGATTGTGTTTGCGATGGGGGTAATGGATGATGTGGGTGATGTTTGTGGAGATAAGAAGAATTAAAGGTGGAATCGCTAGTACATACTATCCAGAATAAAGCTTATAATGGTATGGACATATCATAAGGATGGATGAAGGAAGGAAACCGAAGCAAGTGTTTGAGGCAAAGCCTGAAGGCACTCGAACAAGAGGTCGTCTAAGGAAAGAATGGATCCAATATGTCGGAGAGGTGTCAGAGAAGATGGGAAGGACTCTGCAGCAAACCAGGAGATTCGCAGGGAATAAAAATGAATACAGATAGTCGCTGGCAGACCCAACGCCGAGAGGCAAAAGGGATAGAAGAGGAAGGAGAAGAAGAAGAAGAAGAAGAAGAAGAAGAAGATGTGCCGAAATAAATATGTCGTAATACATGTATCAATATTAATAATAATTGGCTTACAAAATACATCTACTGTATAACAAGAAATGCATTTCCTGGAACGCCAAAATAAAGCACTGTAGTCAAAACAGAATGCCTGTACGCCTGTGGATACCTTTCACTGAATTACACGCTAGAGAAGTTGGAGATCCTGGAAAGGAAGATCCTGAGGATAAAAATGAGCCTTTCGAACCTTTTAACTACTGCAATTTCTAGAAAATCCGAGTGCTGAAATGATATCATGGGCCCAATCCAGACGGAAACCGGATGGAAACTTCGGAGCAACGCCGAAGTCGACCAGAATATACAAAAAATCTCTGCGACCATGAGGAAACCGAGGCTAATATTTCTTGGGCACATGTACAGATTGGACAAATCCAGATTAACCAAGAAACTATTTGACTGCTTCTGGAACAAAAAGAAACTACATCTTGGATTAAAGAAACTCGGAAAGACCTTGACAGATCTAACATCCCAGAGGCCCAAATGCTGGAAAGGGATACGTTTCGAAAAAGTACACATAACTTGGAAGGGTTTCTTTACGAGTGACGAGCTACAAAGACAGGAAGAGCTTGGACGGCTGAACAACGGCAGCAGCACAGCGATCGTATGAAGGAGTAGGCTTGCTGGACGAAAAGGAAATTACGACCAAAATAGTGAAATTGTAGCGTGATCCTAAGTGGTCAATTCGCAAGTTAAAAAAATAAAATGAGTCTTTGGCCCCTTTTAACTACTGCAATTTCTACAAAATCCGAGTGCTGAAATGTATCTTTGAAGGAAATCTTTAACGTGGCAATAAATCTCCTGCCACAGCTCTCTCCAATTTGAGGGCCCTTAAACGCCTACTGACTGTAGCCTTGGACACAACAGACCACTGCTAGGAACCAGCCAAGATAGAATATGGTTTCAATCTGAGCTTTAACAGTATATTTCTTATTATTTATTTGTTTCACCCAACTTTGGGATTCATGAAATCAGTCATTTTTAATTGCTATGAGCTTTCCTTTTAGCTCAGTATTGCCTCATCCTTTTATATAATGCTTCCCTTTCTTCGGCAGAGATGTGGATCGTACGCTTTTGTTTGATTTTAACTTGGAACCGTTGGGTCTTATCCTTGGTGATGGTTTTGGCTGTTTTGTCCATGAGCATGTTGTCTGTAATTTGGAGTTCTACGAGGTCTTTCTCAGTTTCCTTAAACCAAAGAGTTTTTTTTAAATTTAGGCCTATTACGAAGGTAGTCTAAGATGTTTTTGGTTAGTCTATTTGAATTCATTCGGAGGATGTGCCCATAAAAATCAATTCTTCGTTTTTTTTTTATTGTGTCCGAGAGTTTCTCCGTCTTTTGGTAAAGCGCTTCCTTCCTGACATGGATTAATTTGTTGTTATGAAATTTAGGGCCTAATATTTTTCGTAATATGTTTGTTTCCTTGACCTGAGCCTTTGAAGCGGTCCCTGGATGGTGAGAGACAATGTTTCGGCTGCATATAAGGCTTCTGGTTTAATTATCGTGGTATCATGTCTTATCTTGGTATTCCAAGGAGAGACTATAAGTGTCCTTCGTAATTTGGAAGGCCAATTCAACTTTATTTCTCCTACATTCAATTGCCTTTTTCTATAACGCATTCCAGCTGATCCATTCCCCAATATATTTGAATTATTTGACGATTTCTATTTATTGTTTGCCCACTTGAAGCTTTTTTTTTTTTTGGTGGTTCTTTATGTTCTTCATTATTTTGATCTTTTCAACTGAGACTTTGAGACCCATTTTTAACGCTTGCCTAAGAAACAATTTAAGGTGATGGGTCCAATTTACCAGTTGTGGTCTAAGGATATTTAGAGTGATTAACATCTGTACCGTATAATGCGCTTAAGGGGGTCAAGGGGCTCTCTAGGATTTTTTTACACAATTTTCACGTGTGAGTGTGGTACGAAAGGCCTTTTTCACGCGACTATAAAGGGCCTCCGAAAACCACATTTAAAGGCCCTTAAATTAACAGTGTCTGTGATATTCCCAGGTAACTAAATTCGCTCTACCTATGAAGGAATGACAAACCCCTAACCACTGCACCAGTAGCTGAATTGAAAATGTCTGATTATTCATGCCATGGCTAAATCAGTCATAGCATTCATGATTGAGATTTTGCTAAGTGTATTCTTTACAACGAGAATATTCGCGGGCGAAGCCACGACGGGTAGTGCTGGTTATTATTATTATGTTTACATCGTTATGACCGTCTAAGGAACGCGATTGAACCTATCTAGCTGATTTTGCTTTCTTGTCCTCCCAAAATTTCATATTCTTGGTAAGGCTCTCTCTGTGCTCCTCCGACCAGGATCGCTAGGTTACAATGTTTGTGTGGTCTGATAATATTGATGATGGCCAATAATATTGTTCCCGTAATAGAGATCAGCTCACAAAATACCAGAAGTTTACGTCCGATGTATTCAGTCCCTCTACTGGAACGTCACAAGTATGGTACGCTGTCCAGATGGAATTTCACCTGCTTACCCTATCACTGTTGGAGTTCATCAGGGATCAGCACTCTAGCCAATTCTGTTCAATCTGTGCATGGATACAGTGACAGCTGACATTCAGACACCTCATCCATGGACGATCCTATATGCTGATGATGTGTTTCTCGCAGATCAAACTCGCGAAATCTAGAAAATCGAACTGTGTGCTGGAAGAAATGTCTGAGCAAAAATGGCTTGAAACTCAACATAGGTAAAACTGAATACTTACAATGTGGTACACAGACCAACGGGACATCATCATTGAAGAGCATCATCTCACTAAAACTACACACTTTAAATATCTCGGTTCCCTTATCACTTCAGATGGCGAAACGCTTCTCGATGCTCGAGCACGAGTTAACACTGCGTGGATGAAGTGGTTGTGCTGTGTGATAAGAAAGTACCTATCCCTTTGAAAGGGAAAGTTTACAAGTCCATGATACGACCAGTGGCACTTTACGGCATGGAATGTTGGCCAGCTTCAACCAAGCATGAACAAGCCCTACATGGCATGGAGATGAAAATGTTACGTTGGTCCATGGGTGTTACACGGCTTGATCGTGTCAGGAATGAACATATCCGGAAACAGATGAGAGTTGCAGCCATTACCGATAAAATGAGAGAAGCACGGCTTCGGTGGTATGGGCATGTCACAAGAAGTGTTGAGAACTCTGTGGCAAGAACAGCTCTCCAATACGATCCAGGAGGAAATCGACCCCGTGGACGTCCAAAGAAAAGATGGCTGGACAGAATCAAGGAGGACTTGGTGATGTGTGGACTTAAACCTGAAGATGCCCTTGACAGGAGGAAGTGGCGAACAGCAACCAAACAAGCAGACCCTGCACCATCGCGGGATACACGCTAGGAAAGAAGAAGCATAGAGATCAGTCCACTAGCATATTACTTGAGATGTCTTTTAACTTCAAGCAGTTGTTCTAAGCTTTCTTTGAGAGAGTGAGATTTCGAATGCTTTTAGTACCGTCAGCCAGTGATCACTAGGGCTCGGATTTTTAGGAGCTAAAAATCGGGAAAACATTTTTTTTTTAGCCTATTTTCAATTTTGAAAAAAATAGGCTTATGAGATCACCTTTTGTCCGTGTGTGTGTGTGCGTGTGTGTGTGTGTGTGTGAGAGATGTGTGTGTGACCCCTAATAAAATCTAAACGGCTGGAGCGATTTCAATGAAACTCGGTAAGTTCATAGCACTATTGCCGGCGACCTCGACCGTGCCCTTCAAATTTTGTTACTTCTCACCAATCCAACATGGCGGCTGGGCGAAATATTTCACTAGCATTCAATATCTCCGAAACTATTACAGATATCGCCCTGAAATTGTGTACGGTGATAAAGGGCACTACTAGAAGTTCACCTATGAGACTTTCAAAAACCTGGTGACAACAAAACCAACATGGCGGTCAAGCGAAGTTGAGATTTTAAATAGACTTTTCTAGCGATTTAACTATCCAAACGTAATGAAACTTGGTACAGCAAATGTTTATACACATTGTAATGCACTGGAGTCTAATTTAGTTCAATTGTTTACATAACCTCAAAATGGCGGCTGTGCGAAATATTTCACTGACATTCTATATCTCCGAAACTATTACAGATATCACCCTGCAATCTTGTACGGTGATAAAGGGTACTGATGCAAGTTTACCTATGTATATTTCATAAACCTGTAAAGTACAAAATGAACATGGCGACCAAGCGAATTTGAAATATTTTAATATACTTTTCTCGTGTTTTAACTCTCTGAGCGCAGTGAAATGTGGTACAGTAAATGATTTTGCAGATTGTAATGAACTGCCATCTAATTTAATTCAATTGTTTACATCACCTCAAGATGGCGGCAGTGCGAAATTTTAAAATTAAGTTTTTATTTCTTGTGTCGTAATCATGCGATCGAAGTGAAAGTTTGAATAATGAACCTAGGCAATAATTGTCCTTGGATGGTACATAACTCTATGGCCTACACATATAATAATCCTAAATGGCGAGCTTCCGAAATATTTAGACAGTTCTCAATATCTATGAATCTTTTACAGCAACCAAACTGATTTTTTTTAATGTTCATAGAGACTGTGAACATATGTTCACCTATAGGACTTTCAGTAACCTGGTGAGCACAAATCCAACATGGCGGCGACGCGAAGTATAAATATTTAAATGGACGTTTCTCGCGAATTAACTATCCGAGTGCCGTGAAACGTTGCACGTTAAATGCTTATACAAATGTTGATCCACTGGCATCTAATTTATTTCAATTGTTTGCAAAATAACAAGATGGCTGCTGTGCGTAATTTTAAAATCTCGTTTTAACTTCTTGTGTTCTAATCATGCGATTGAAGTTTGAATACCACCCGTACACAATAATCTTAATGTAATAGTACAAAAATAAAAATCCAACCTGGCGACCATCTGAAATATTCAGACGGTTCTCAATATCTACGAATCTGTTACAGCAATTAAACTGAAATTTTGTATGTTGAAAGAGGCAATTAACATGAGCAGGATATATGAAAATAGGCTGTATAGTTCTTCACGGAACTACTTGTTATGTATTAAAATTACCTGAAATATGTCACAAAAAGTAAAAATATTGAATTGTAATTTATTTTATTAATGTGAATATAAATAACATGCAGTACTCATGAATGCAATTTATTCTATGTCTCACTGACTGCTGAAGCATTACAACACATCTTCAGTTTGTACTTCACAAATGACCGACGATTATCGCAAAACATTTATTCTGAAGGCCCTAAATTGCGGCAGTATGTTTCTTGCCCTTGAGATCGCTGTTAAGCCTTGATTGCTTTCCCACATGGTTGGCAGCAGTAAAATGATCTTTACATTCTGCAACAGACGATAACTTGTAGTTGTTTTTACTTTAGGCATCGCAGAACTGCCTCAAACTTCACAGTGCCAGAAATGAACTGCATGTGAGTGACACTGGTTCCAGGTAGCTGGGGGAGGGGGATGGTCTAGCATGTGGTGCAATATGGCTATGGTCAAGGAAATCCCCGGCTTCCACAGTGAGTGGCACGGGGAGTCAAGTTACAGTAGGAACAGTTGCAAGCTGAAATACGCTCTGCACGAAGATTAGATAGCGCACAGGTTCTTCCCCGTTGAAGTAACACAAAATAAAAATGCAATAAACTGAAAGATCTGGCATACTGGTTTAAAAAAATGTAAATATTATGTATTTTTATGTGCTAATAAGTGAAAAGCAGGATTTTATGTATTTATAGAAAAAATGCTTAAAATATGTATTTACATAAAAAAAATATTTACCTTAAATCCAAGCCCTTGTGATCACTCATTTTGAGAAAATACCCATAACATTTCAAACAAATTTTCAGGAATGTGTCCGAGATCTTCTCTGAATGCTAATAAAGCTCCTGGGGTTTCCTCTTCGTCCAAATTCCCTCAGTACAAACTGGACAAAAAGATCCCCAATATCTTTCTCTCTACCTTTCCTTCCTTCCCTCTTGATGTTGTATATTTTTAGCCTATTTTCATTTGTAAAAGAATAGGATTATGAGATCACCTTTTGTCGGTGTGTGTGTGAATGTCTGTGTGTGCATCCCAACCCCACCCAAATAAAGTCTAAACGGCTGCAGCGATTTCAATGAAACTCGGTAAAGTGATAGTTAATTTTGTATTATTACCACTGATCTCTATACATGGATGGCTGGTACCTACTGTAAGGCGGCAGTAAGCCGAATAGACGATGACAGGTATAGCAAGATGGCCGCGAGCGCATGGTGCAATATTGTGAATCCGGCTCTGTGATTGGTTACTGATAGTTTGATGTTATACATGTATTTATACTGGCAGTATATATTTTGTGCTTCTTGTAGTTGTAGAATGGGCTGGATTTGGTTATTTAAAGCATAAAATCATAGTTTTAAGTACTGGTTTGGTGACCCATCTTCCCAGGCAAGCCGGTAATACCTTTACTTCTCAGGCGGATAGGTCACTTAGCCGTAGTTTTCAAGTTATTGTGAACTAAGTATACATATGCGGTGGTGCTGAAGCAGACGTGATCGGGCTAGGCTATTGCGTGTTTAAATTTGATTACATTTCATGGTTTTTCGGTTCTGGGTGCGAATAGTTCGCTTAATAGTTGTAAAACTGTGGGGAGAGTATATCCTGAGTAGGATTTTAGTGGTGTTAAGTTTTATGTGGGGCTGAGGAGTGAAATTGGTTTGGCTTAAAGCGCATTTTTTGGCTTTGATCTACTTCCCGTTATTATTAAGTTTATTGTGCTGCTAGCGTGATTAAAAGCTGTAATATTTGATGTAGAGTGCTGGGATTACTTGGGGGAAGTGTTGGTTATTTCATGGAAAAAGGAATTCATTACCAAGCATCGATTACGATAAGTCGTATCTAGGCCTTTATAGTGAGCTACGTTTATAGGTACATCATTTGAAGAATGCATAATTTCGTGGCATATATACACTTATACCGTATATACAATTTACGCTAATTGCGTGTACTCAGCTCCTCAGTTGATATTTGGTCAGCCGTTATTACACATTCATTTTTATTGATATTCCGGAGATTTACTGACCTCGGAATGACGTGTCAGTGATCCCAATGATGCCCTTATGCTAAGAGTGAACATATCTCTATATTTTTATTTGCTCCAAAGCACCATTAATTACGATTTAAAATTCACTAGATTATCATTGCTTCCCCATAAAGAGAGCTCGAGAATGGGTGCGCCAACATGGCGGACCGCGCGCTCAACCTGGCGTACTTTCTCGCGCACGTTAACTCCGGTTAGGGGAAGCCTCTTCGGAGGCTCGGACCTGCCTTCGGGCAGAATACCAATTAATTAATTAACCTCAAGATGGCGGCTGAGAGACATTTTAAAATTAAGTTTTTATTTTTTGTGTCCTAATCATGCGATCGAATTCAATGTTTGAATAATGAACCTACGCAATATTCGTCATCTAATAGTACGTAACACTATGGCCTAAATATATACAAATCCAACATGGTGACCATCCGAAATATTTAGATGGTTCTCAATATCTACGAATGTACAACAGCAATCAAACTGACATTTTGTATGTATATAAAGGCTATAAACATAAGTTCACCTATGGGACTTTCAATAACCAGCTAAGCTGAAATCGAACATGGCGGCGACGCGAAATTTAAATATTTAAATGGACGTTTCTTCTGATTTAACCATCCGATCGCAGTGAAACTTGCTACGGTAAATGCTTGTTTCCATAACCACAAGATGGCGGCTGTGCGATATTATAAAATCTTCGTTTTTATTTCATGTGTCCTAATCATGCGATTGAAGTTTGAATAATACACCTATGCAATGATCTTCATATAATAGTACATAACTCTATGGCCTACATTTATAACAATCCAACATGTTGACCATCCGAAATATTTAGACGGTTCTCAATATCTACGAATATATTGCAGCAATCAAAGTGATAATTTGCATG
The DNA here is from genome assembly GCA_946902985.2 of Meconema thalassinum. Lineage (NCBI taxonomy): Eukaryota > Metazoa > Arthropoda > Insecta > Orthoptera > Tettigoniidae > Meconema > Meconema thalassinum. The sequence goes on from OX336388.2 coordinate 259,701,799, forward strand.
TTGATAGAGGCAATTAAAGTAGTTTATATGACAATAGGCTATTTAGCTCTGCACGGAACTACTTGTTAATTAGGTGATTTATTTTTTATTATAAATGATCAGTGTTTCAGGGGACCCTCCCTACAGAACGGAGACTCGTGGAAGCCGGGCTATCAGCAGCGTAGTGCCCAACTAATTTAACACATTTACACTTTTACTTCTTCTTCTTCTTTTCCGATACGGACGTTGGCTACCACCATGGCTAACACCTTCTTAACACATTTACACTTCTTCATCTTCTGACTTATCCGATACGGACGTTGGCTAACACCTCCTTATCCTGTGCAATCCTGAGGAGTTCCGTGGAAGACAACCCAAACCACGTTCGTAAATTATCCATCCAAGTTATTCGTCTCCTTCCCGGTCCACTCTGACCTTCAACTTTACCCTGAAGTATAACTTGGAGCAGACGGTATTTTGGATTCCTCATCATGTGTCCCAAGTATTTCAATTTCCTCTTCTTAATTGTGTTTAACAGCTCAGGATGACTGCTACGCGCTGAAAAGCGTCCGCATAACTCACATGTTCTGTCCACGAGATTTTAAGAATCCGCCTGTATATCCACATTTCAAAAGATCGAATCCTCTTTTCTGTAGCTACCGACAAGGTCCAAGCTTCAACACCATAATGAAGGGTGGATACAACATAACACTTCACAATTCTTTTATTGAGCGTCATACTCACAGACTTGTACACAGTAATCAATAAGTTCACCGATACCGTGCGTAAGAGACGACTGAAATTTTAAGGTCTCATCTGCAGAATGGACAACAACAGGTATGAAAAAAAAAGAAACTGCTTGATATAATTAATTCTAAGAAGGTCAAAATCAGTTGGTTAGAAGAAATCAAACAGGACTTAAAGGAAATAAACAATACAGAAGATATCATCATGAATCGCAAGACTCTTTTGAAACTCTAGTTACAAACCACTCTTTCACCGAAAAAGCTAAAAAGACCACTGGAAAAAATGGACGGAGGAACGTAAGAAGGGGCATAGTGAGTTCATGAGGAGATTTTGGGAGGAGAAGAAGAGGAAAACACCATCAACCCGAGTCAACAAGTTCAAACGTGCTCCCTAAGTGGGCAAAACGAAGATAGAAAGAAAGAAAGAAAGAAAGGGAGAAAGAAGATACATGATTGTAAGATTACCCTAATGTGTAGGAATTGTACGTTTTCTTCACATTCTATTTCTGGTTGGTTGGTTCCTCAGTTTAGGGGCTGCAACAACGCAAGTATATAGCGCCGTGTACTTTGGGTGTGTGTAGAATATGTCTGATAACCGGTGTTAATTGTGATGGCTGTATTAGTGTGTGTTATCCCTCCCTATATTATTCTGCTAAGGTCCCATACCAGTTTTGTACCGAAAATAAGGTCCCATAAACACCAACCTACACATATGGGTACCTACAGGTTCAGCATAACCCAATGCGTAAGCGAACGCACTCACTTACTCTTTAAATGCCTCACAATTAAATAAATACCTTAAAACATGTATATTTACAATGAAATAATGAATGAATGCAACAGGGTAACCATGGTAACAGAATCACACAGGCCCATCTATCTGTGTAAGACGCAATGCAATTCCAATTATTACATTACTGTGAAAGTTTCCAGACGGTTATAAGGTTATCACTGAACCAAATTAAGCTGTAAAATTCATTAATACATACAGTATAATGCGCTTAAGGGGGTCAAGGGGCTCTTTCACGCAATTTTCACGTGTGAGTGTGGTACGAAACCCTTTTTCACCCGACTATAAAGGGTCTCCGAAAACCACATTTAAAGGCCCTTAAATTAACAGTGTCTGTGATATTCCCAGAAAACTAACTTCGCTCTGATATACCTATGAAGGAATGACAAACCCCTAACTACTGCACCAGTAGCTGAATTGTTAAAGTCTGACCAAGGATAAATCAGTCATAGCATTCATGGTTGAGATTTTGCCAAGTGTACTCTTTACAACTAGAATATTCGCGGGCGAAGCCGCGCCGGGTAATGCTAATGGGACCTTAGTAGAATAGTTGCTGCTCATACAGCACTGTCAACCCAGTATAGCTTAACAAAGACTTGACAATATTTGTACCGCGCCGTACTGCTAGGCGAGCTTGCCTCTAGAGCGCACGGCAGCGCGGATGTCGCTTCCTGGTGGTACTGATTGGTACTTCAGAGGACTCACCAGAGAGCGAAGGGCTTTGTCTGTATATACATTTTCGATGTGTAACATCTTTCCGCTCGTTTGCTGGAAAGTTTTGTGGGAGTGATTTGGAAAATTGGGGACGGAAGTGGATCGGAACGATCTTGCTGGCAGTGGTGGATCGAACGGAAGTGTACTAGCTGGCAGTGGTGGAAAACGGAAGTATGCACTGCCCGCTCGATTGATCGAACGGAAGTGCACTAGCTGGCAGTGGTGGAAAACGGAAGTATGCACTGCCAGCTCGATCGATCGAACGGAAGTGTGCCCTAGCTGGCAGTGGTGGATCGAACGAAAGTAAAAGACGAACTGCCAACTCGATCGATCGATCCAGCTGGCTCTGGTAAGAGAAACTATCAGCGCCCGGTGTCGGAAATTGATACCACGACGCACTTTCGGCCATGTGTAATATATATGACATACTGAACGGAAAACGCTCATGCGTACTCTGGTGTCAAGTGATTGAAACAAATGACATGGTACATGTTCGAAGTCTTCGTATCAGTATTTAAATGGTAAAATTCCTTAATATCAAACATTGTAAGTAGTCGGCATTGCCGGTATTATGTTTCTGCACAATGGTTATTCAAATATTAACCCAAATAACGGTAATGCAGTCATCAGTATAATATAATCGTTGTAGTTATACGAGAATTGAGCAAGCCTTCATGAACTATTACTGAATACATTCTCTTTACTCACAAGAGGGCCAATTCACACGGCATTTTAAACTCAATTTCACGCAGGAACATTATCGAAACAAGCAAAATATAAATGAAACTTAATTCCGCAATGCAGTATTATTGGAACGTGGAAATAAGTCACCATCTTGTGCACAACATTTGAGTAGTCAAAATAGCCGTGGGGTTAGTGCGTGTGACTGTGAATGTAGGGATTTTGGGTGTGAATCCCGGACGGGGTGGATAATTTTGCTACCAGATTATCATTTTAAACGGTATTTAACATATCAATATGACTCTTTTTAACAGAATCCATATGAAATTACGTGTTGGTCTGTGAATCAAGAGGACCTGTTTATAAGGAATTTAAGGTTATGAGCGGTGTCGCGTCTATTAATCTAGTTGATCCATAACGTATTCTTTATTTAGGCTAGTGCTGGTGGAAGCTACAAATCATCTAATAAAATGAGTTCCGTATTATAAACTACAATATCTGAAAAACACTCCCGTTTACAATAGATTAATATTTGTGCCAATAATAATATAAAATACCGGTGTATCAACAATTTCACGTGAGGTTTCTTCTATGTCAGATGTTACACATCATATGCAACTACTGTAAGGCTCGTAATTTTTTTTGTATCATTCTTTGTCTTGGTATTGTTGCTTCTTTGGGTTAATGAAAATTAATAAATCTGCTTCATTGCACTCTCCACATTGCTAAAAAATAAATTGCAGTGACCTACACGCTGCGTGAAATATGCCAAGGAAAATGCTACTAAACTATCGTACTGCAAGAGATAAACGCAACCTGCAGAAACATGGTGTAACAACAGGTACTAAAACTGTGCCCTCATCACAACCAAGCCCGAAGCCAACTTCATTGTTGACTGGCAGTATATCTGGCGGAAGATTACTTGAGGGACTGTGAACCTGACGTTGCGCATAATCTGGCTATGCTCCAAATTCAGGAATTCCTCCAGGTTCACGGACGCTCCTGTCAAGACTACGGCTTACCAGTGCCCCATCTTCAAGAGATCCCAATCCAGATCCAATCAACCGTCAAGCCGACGCTGAAAAGGGACACATCATGTACAACTAATTTAACGACCAGCAACGAGCAATTGTCGATGAGGTTCATTGCGGCGCACACAATTCATTCTTCGTCGATGATCCAGGCGGAACCGGCAAAACATTTGTCTACCAGACCCTCAAACACACACTTCGTGGCCAGGGAAAAACTGTTCTGTCTGTGGCTTGGACTGCAATAGCGGCGAGGTTGCTTGAAGATGGCCGCATTGCCCATTCCGTCTTCAAATTTCCCGTTCCCATTACGGACACGTCTGTCTCCTCAATCAGACCTAACTTCAGAGGCGCAGTCAATTAGAGACGCAGCAATCATAATATGGGACGAAGTTTCAATGGTCACTAAAGAAGCTCTGTCTTCATTGCATCGACTCCTGACGGACATCACAGGACTAAACATTCTTTTCGGAGGAAAAATTATCGTTTTTGGAGGGGATTTCCGGCAGGTCCTTCCAGTTGCGAGGCGCGGAAATAGAATCACCATCGTAGAGGCGTGTGTCAAATCCTCGCCACTGTGGTCCTAAGTAGCATTTCACTGACTCACCACCAACATGCGAGCAGCTGGTGACCAAGAATTCTCTCATTGGTTACTCCAGATGGGAAATGGAACCTTGCCACCACACGACACCGTCAACCCCACCAGTATTCGAATACCCAAGCAATGCTATTGCGCCCCTCAGGACTCAGTACAACTCACTTTCGGAAGCCAAATCAATGCGGACAATATCCACACCTTATTACGTACAGCAATCCTCTGCGCTAAAAATGAAGATTGCGGAAAAATCAATGATCAGATCGTTCAGAACTTAGTTGCCGCCGAAAGCAAAACCTACCTCAACTTGTATTCAGTTCAAACACAGAATCCACTAGAAGTTCAAATATATCCGACCGAGTTCCGAAAGAGCATTGACCCCTGAGGACTGCCTCCACACAAATTGACTCTTAAGATTAATACCATAATTATTCTCATAAGGAATCTCAACTCCAAACGCGGATTAGTAAATGGATTACGTCTAATCGTCACACAGTTGAATGATCACAATATTATATCACAACCAGTAGGTTCCAATGAATTAGTTACAATTCCTCGAATTAAATTGACGCCATCCGATCCAACTATACCACTCAAACTATGTAGAAAAATATTGCCTTCGCAATGACAATAAACAAGGCCCAGGGTCAAACTCTAGATATAGCAGGCATTTACCTACCAAATCCAGTATTCTCACACGGACATTTATATGTCACTTTCTCTGGGGTTCAATCCTTTGCAAATGTAAAAATTGCTGTAGACGAAACTCCCGAGCCAACAATAACCGATGAATTTGTAGTAACATCGAATATTGTCTACAAAGTGGTACTGTGACAAGTACCAAACACTGTTCTACATAGTTCTTTGTGTTCTTCTCATGTACATATGCCGTTTAAAAAATAAATACATTTCCTCAATATTTAAAACTTCCTTCTCCCACATTCTCCCTACTACCACATAAACCTACATTCACGGGTGCACTAGTCTGTTTTTAATTTAGGTAAGGACTGCAAATATTCTATTTTCAAGTAGTTCCTACTTTTGCTTCCAAACGCCACCGTCAACGACCAACCAGTTCTGAACTTTGTTACAAGATGCCACCGCAGTCAGCTCCTGGTGACGAAAGTTGGAACCTAAGAGTGATAGTCCAATATAACCTGTAATTGAGCTTCACACAGGTGTAATTAGTGAAAGAATCATGCCATGGGACCGCCGGCATTACTTCCCCTCAGAAGGAAGGCATACTCTTAAAAACAAGTAGGCTAGTTCCGTGAAGAACTAAGACCTATTTACATATATCCTACTTATGTTAATTGCCACTGTCAACATACACAATTTCAGTTTGATTGATGTAATAGATTGTAGATATTGAGAACCGACTAAATATTTCGGATGGTCGCCATGTTGGAATTTTTATGTAGGTATTAGAGTTATGTACTGTTACATGAAGATTATTGTATACGTGTAGCATTCAAACTTCAATCGCATGATTAGAATACAAGAAGTAAAAACGAGGTTTCAAAATTTCGCACAGCAGCCATCTTGTGGTTATGAAAACAATTGAAATAAATTAGATGCCAGTTGATTAACATTTGTATAAGGATTTCCTGTACCAAGTTTCACTGCACTAGGATGGTTAAATTGCGAGAAACGTCCATGTGAATATTTATACTTCGCGACGCCGCCATGTTGGATTTGTGATCATCAGGCTATTGAAAGTCCTATAGGTGAACTTATGTCCATAGCCCTTATGAAAATAAAAAATCAATTTGATTGCTGTAATAGATTCATAGATATTGAGAATCGTCTAAATATTTCGAATGGTCGCCATGTTGGATTGTTATATGTATACTGTATAGGCCATAGAGTCATGTACCATTAAAGGAAAATTATTACGTTGGTTCGTTATTCAAACTTTCACTTCGATCGCATGATTACGACACCAGAAATAAAACTTAATTTTAAAATTCGCACAGCCGCCATATTGAGGTTATGTATATAATTGAAGTAAATTAGATGCCAGTGCATTACAATGTGTATAAACATTTGCTGGACCAAGTTTCATTGCGATTGGATCATTAAATCGCGAGAAACATCTATTTAAAATTTTCAACTTCGCTTGGCCGCCATGTTCGTTTTGTACTTAACCGGTTTTTGAAAGTCTCATAGATAAACTTCCAGTAGTGCCTTTTATCTCCATACCAAATTTCAGGATGATACCGGTAATAGTTTCAGAGATATACAATGCCGATGAAATATTTCGCACAGCCGCCATCTTGAGGTTATGTAAACAATTGAACAAAGTTAAACGTCGGTGCATTACAATCTGTATAAACATATACTGTACCAAGTTTCATTGCGTTTGGTTGGTTAAATCGCTAGAAACGGCTATTTAAAGTCGCTGCCATGTTGGTTTTGTAGTTACCAGGTTTTCAAAATTATCATAGGTGAACTTCTAGTAGTTCCCTTTATCAGCGTACAACTTTTCTGGGTTATATCGGTAATAGTTTCGGATATATGGAATGCCGGTGAAATATTTCACACAACCGCCATGTTGGGATTGTTAAGTCGTAATACATTTGAAAGGGCACCGTCGGGGTCGGCCAAAACAGTACTATGACCTCACCGAGTTTTATTGAAATCTCTCCAGCTGTTTAGAAGTTTTAAGAGGAGTGTGGGCGTGGGAGGGAGATGCACACACACACACACACACACGAACAAAGAGTGATCTCATAAGCCTATTTATTCATACTTATGAAAATAGGCTAAAAAATCTGTCATGGGTTTCCTTGAATGTTAGCAGCGTATGAGTTGAACCTTTCACGGCCTGTCATTAGAAAGCGGGTGTCCATAAGCCTTGTAGGCCCCCATACCATCCTTTCAGCTATCAGTGCTCGGCGATAAATACACACCTACTACTTGAAAAATGAACCATTCTCCGGTCTGATATCCTCCCATATTTAACAATATAGGTCGTACCCGCATCGTTAGTGACGAGGGGGGAATGTGGCGACCTGCATGGAGAAACGTGAGTCTTTCCAATGGCCCGAGTGAACAGACGACTGGCCATACACAGGCACCTCAATTACATAAGCTACTATAGTGTAGGACGAGGGGAGTATGAATGGCCTATCTCGCAAATGTTAAATTTGCAAATTTCATGACCCATTTTCTCAAGAACTACTTCATTCAAAATAGTGAAACTTTTGCAGATTAGGCTATTTATTCATGCTTTATGTACATACTCCTCTAGTTTTATTGACATACATATTCAAGGAGTTGGGATAGAATTTCTTTTCTCTGTTTCATTTTTTACACATTTTTTTGTCAAATTATTGTGCATTTTTCTTCAAATATACAAGCTATCTCTACCATTCTAGAGGTGTGGTATTACAAGGGTATACTACATGAAAGGTGAAAAAATCAAAAGTATATCGTATATAGAACCGGAGATAACGGGTCATTTGTCTGAAAAAATTAGTTATTCAGAAATTACAATTAAACATTAATTTAGATTGTACTTCACTTTTCAATGGAAACAACTGCTAAAATGCCCCGGCAGTGTAGTCTTCATGATCTCCTACATTGTCCGAGTGCATCCTCTTCTTCCTCCTCAAATATCTTGCATCCTAGGACACGTTTTGGGCCTTGTCGACTCGCTCCTTGTCCAGTTCATTCAGTATGGCTCGTGTATTCCAACCAGTCTTCACTCCCAGCTCCTCCAAGACTTTCAGTCTACCAGTATTGCCATGATTAATGGTGATGGCAGCAGCATACACACCAAGCTTCATTGTATGGTACCTCACAAATATATGTTTAGGTACTCTTGACAACACTACATTGTTGAATGACACATTCACGTTTTGTGTTTTCCCTGTCAAACATTTCTTCAGTAGATCTAGATTTGCCAAATCTCTATGAACTTGCTTTACAGCCAACATAACAGCCTCGAGTAAAGATGTATTATGGGTAAAGTTATCTAAAGTACCAGCTGCTGCAGCTTTTTTGTATTTACACCACTCAATGTTTCTTTTTCGAGAAGGAACTTGAAGGTGTAGCAATGTGTAGAGCTGACGTACAAGGTGAACTTTCATTCCTAACCTCACGCAGAACCTCGTTTACACCTGGATAAGTTCTGTAGTACCGATTGCCTTTGTTATTTACTTTCATGAACACTCATTTTGCTCCTGTCATGATTAGATGTACTCAAGATCAATAACACAAAAAATCAAAAAATATGCACGTGATACCTAGAATATCGCACGCGTAACGTAAACAATAAACACAACAGTTATGCCAGGCCCACTATATTATGCAGCAAAACATCCTGTCGAATTTAATTAAACCACAGGCTTCTAGACCATATGGTTCTTGAGGTATGAAGTGTTCACTGAAAAATATTATATGAAATCCTGAAAATACCCAGTGCAACTAATTAAATTAAATTAAATTAAAAATATTTCTAATCAATCAAATTTAATAAATCATACACCATATTAATCAGCAAATTCCAAATAATGTTTTAGAATCAAAATAAAAACAAGAAGTTCCGTGACGAACTAAAGAGCCTACTTTCATGCCAATGATTATTCTACAGTATATGAACCTATCTAGAAAAATGACGAAATTAAGTTGGTTATATCGTAATGTCTAATTAGCTCGAAATATACCTGGTATAATGTAGCCTAATAGAGCATTTCAGTTGGCAGCCCTGGTGACTGAATATATTCTTAGTTCCATCTTTAAGGTACAGAATAAAAAAAATGGTTGAAGTACAAAGGACGTTATATGCAATTAGACTTTGGATCTATCAGCACGCGTAAAAGAATTTTGGCAACAATGTCATGCGTGTGCTGGTCAGAAATAGCCTAATCTGAAATATTATGATATCTTGTTGTGCCAAATTTGGACGAAATCCATTTGTTAGTATAGAAGTTATATGCATTCTAAAAATTGGACCTATCAGCAGGCATAGAATCATGTTGGCAGCACTGTCTTATATTTAATATTCCAAATTAATCTAGAATGTCAGGTGCTATACGTGTGCAAAGTATAGGGCTGTTGGCTTGCATACGTCCTGATATATTGATATTAGGTTTAAAAAATATTATATTTATTAACAGTTGGCAGCCCTGATTGCTCTTAAGAATAGTTATAGTCATATATGTTATGTTACACATGGCACATACGAAATTTGGTTGAAATCCTACTGATAGTATAGAAGTTACATGCATTTAAAAATTAGCCAAATCAGAAGACTTAGAATCATGTTGGTACAACTGAAGTATATAAGTTACTCCAAAATTAATCTAAAATGTCAGGTACTATACGTGTGCATAGTTTAAAGCTGTCGGTTTGCATACTTTATGATGTACTGGTATTTGGATAAAAGAATAGAGATAGCAATTAATAACAGTTGGCAGCCCTGGTGGCTCTTAACAATACGCTCAGTCATATCTGTTTATGTACACATATTACATACAAAATTTGGTTGAAATACAATTGATAGTGTACAAGTTACAGGCATTTAAAATTGGACCTATCAGAAGGCTTAAAATTATTTTGGCAACACTGTCATATATGGCCTCCTGGAAATTAAACTGAAATAGTGTTATCTACATGATAGCCAATTTTGGAATAGCTCCCATGCATACCTTCCAAGATATCCAACATGGAGCTCAAATTTCTAGTGCGTTTTTTCAGCAGTTGGTAGCACTGACATCATTTTCAAATATGGACGTGAGATATTCCGGTATACATCTTTACGCATACTAAATTTGGTTTCGATTTCTGCAGCCGTTTAGGAGTTGATATGGGGGGACACACTCACAGCCAGACAGACAGAAGGACAGATAGACAGACAGACAGAAGGACAGACAGACTGACAGACAGACACACATTTTCCCGGATCGATCTCATAAGTCTACTTTTTCCTCATTTTTGCAAAATGTGAAAAGTAGGCTAAAAATACACCTTTTTCAACAAAATGGTAATTTATACTCCCCTTAATGATACACCGCGCTAACTGGTTAGTTAAACTTAACAGTTCAGCTTCTTAAAATGCTCCACCACACAAACTACTGAATCAATGTAATGGAAATGTATCATAAGACAAAACTAGTGAACCCGTGCGAGAAATCTCGCATGTTCATAAACAACACTTTCCCCAATAGGTTTATAAATGAATTTCGTTTAATAGTTTGGACATAAAACAGCCATAAACGGCCAAAATGTGAACTGAACGGCAACGATGTCACGTATTTCCCTACAGAAACAGTACTTGCTAATCGCACACTTCTTATAAAAATTGATATTTATGATATTAGAATACAATTAATTCGTTACTGATAATGTCATTTCTGTGCTGAGTCCATTGATTGACAGCTTAGCTGTAACAATCACCGGTTATTCAATATTTATGAAATTATACGATTTGAGTATTCATTCCTTTGATATACTGTCTCTGAAATCCATGCAAAATGATATTTATTATTTATTTATTGTATGGCTTTTAGTGCCGGCTTCGGTGGCGTAGTTGGTAGCATGCTGTTCCCAAGATAGCGGGTTCAAACCCGACCGAAGTCGTCGGATTTTTTAAGAGCGTTAAAAATCCGTCAGTATGCCTTCCTTTGGAGGGGAAGTAAAACCAGCGGTCCCATGTCATAGATTTATGGCATGTAAAAGATCCTTCCACAAACTAAACTTGTGTGAAGCTAAATTGTTAGGTTATATTTCGTCAGAATGCTCTATCCAAGTTCCAACGTTCACCACTAGGTATCATTGAAAGTTTTAACTACTTGAAATTGAACGGAACTTGTAGCTCACCCTAAGGGTGTCCACTGGAAGCAGCTACAGACTCAGGCGAGCCGAACATGTCCTCGGACACTCCCGACACTAAAATCCATATGATAAATAAATAAATAAATAAATAAATAAATAAATAGTGCCAGGAGTGTCCGAGGAGATTTTTGGCTCGCCTGAGTCTGTAGCTGCTTCCAGCGCACACCATTGAGGTTAAAATGACATGAAACAGGCGTACAGTGGCCAAAATATGAAGTGGACAGCAATAATGGAACGTTGTTTCCTACAGCAACAGTATCTGCAAATCGCACACTTCGTACATATTTTTAAAGTCATTATTTAAAGAAATTATAGATATTTATGAAATTAAAGTGCAATTCGTCACTGCTAATGCCTATTCTCTTTCATTTGAATGCTCATTTGTCACGATCGGTCGCTTATGAGCGCCACAGGAGGGATCTATACTAGTCTACTGAAATGATATATATGATAGTTAAGTTACTAAAAAGACATTATCATTCACTGATACCAACATACAATCAATGATTTTTTAAACAAAATAATAAGCAAGCGGTACATTTATGACCTAACTATTGAAGTTAAAGGGTTGAAAAAGAGGTAAATACAATTGAAGAATATTTCATGGTTTGAAATCCAAATTAGAATCATGATTCTGGTTTGTTGGTTCCTTAGTTTAGGGGCTGTGACAACGCGGGCATGTAGCTCCGTGTACTTTGGCTGTGTGTAGAATTTGTCTGATAACCGGTGTTAATTATAATGACTGTATTAGTGTGTGTTATCTGTGTTTCAGGCAGAAGGACTGCAGACGATTAAATTTTTCAAGTAGTTTCTACTTTTGCTACCAAATGCTACCATCCACGACGTGGCTACTAGATGCCATCGCAGCCAGCACCTGACAAAGAACGTTGGAAGTAATATAGCGTTATCAAACGAACCTACAAACATTACCTTCAACAAGTGAATTTAGTGGAAGGTTCTCTTTCATGCCATAAATCTCAGATATGGGAACGCCGGCTTTACTTCGCCTCCGAAGGAAGGCATACTGAGGGATTTTTAACGCTCTTAAAATAATCCGACGATTTCAGCCTGGTCTGAACCCGCGATCTTGGGCATGGAAGCTCAGCATGCTACCAACTACGCCACCGAAGCCGCCAATCATGATTCTAGTGCTTCAAACATTTATATGTAATTGTTCTCTGATACGTTTAACAAGTTTTGAATCAATCCTTTTTTTTTCAAGTTACATAAATTTTGCAGCCATTATTCTATGTCAGATTAATACATATTACGTATATACAGATACAGTGCAAGTAGATCGATGCTGTAATTTCTCAGATCATGTACCTTATATGCCTAAATATAAAGGTTGTCAGAAATGGTTGTCAAAGAAATGTCTGCAAATGTAAGATGAATGAAGATTTCGTATATTGTACAGGGCGCACGAGAATGTCCTCTGCAGTGGTTACGTGCAGCTGTGAGTGGTTGCCTCATCGGTTTAGTTGGTATAGTCCGGGGCAGCTTAAATGAGTTACTAGATCAAAACAGGGTAGGCAACATAAACAGCCGTCCCCTATGCCTACGTAAATGTTGGTTTATGGTTGCATTTCTTGAAGGTAAGTTGTTTTCAGGTGCGAGCACATTGTCGCCAACCCTGCTTAAAATCCCGCCATCTCCAAAGACCATAATACCAGTAAAATTCCGTACCACACAGTTGCCGACGTGTTTCTGGCAATAACTCCCAGAATGCATTTTTCACAAAGTCAGCCAACATTATAATTACGACTGTAACTAATGACTTATTATTTAAATAATTTCATAGTTTTCTTTGGAAATTCAAGTCTAATGAAGTTGTAACAAGTTGTACAAGGTAAGTACTAGTAATATACATCGATTAAAACAGTTTTTACAGCTATTATAGACTCTTGATATGTGTGTGTCAAATCCACTTGTCTGAGATGTTTCGAAGCTTTTATTTAATTAATTTTTGGATAAATTCTTATTTAGATTTCATCATGAGGCCTAAAAAATACGAGAACAAGATTGGAGATGGATTGGAGTAACTCTACAAAGATCACTAAAATTTAAGTAAGTAGACCTAGCCTAGACCTACACAATTTAAAGTACAGAGTTATTTAATCGTTGTTAGGTAGATTTCATTAGAAATCTAACTATTGCAATGGGTCCCATGTTTCGACTTCCGGAAAATTTCGACATATCTTCGCGTTTCACATCCCCCAGACCCCAAAACCACCGTCAGTTCAAAAGTTTATATATAATTTATGTATATATGTATCTATCTATCTATATATATATATATATCAGTTTCTTGTGGACACGATAACTGCCGTAATTTTGCACCAATCACTTTGAATTTTTTACATAATATGTATCCCTATAAAATCTCGTTCGAGTTCGTTAGTGGGCAAAATCCGTCAAAGGGGGTGAAAATGGGGGGCTTTTTTTTTCGAAAAAGGGAAATAATCTATAACTCCCTTAATACATGAAATATCGAATCCCTTCAAAGTTCATAATATGTGTCGGATAAGTGCCAAAAATTTATGTCAAATAAGTTTTTTAATAGCACCAACCATTGACCAAAGGGGTGGGAAAAAGTGGGTTTTTCGGGAAACATTAACCATATCTCTGTTAATAGGCACAATATCAAAACCGCACAAAATGGACAATATTCCTCTAATAATTACCTAAAACTTTTGTCTGAAAGAATTTTTGATATGACCCACCATTACGCCACGGGGTGAACTAAATGATTTAAATTATAAGAAAATGCCAAGTGCCAAGAGTGGTTACCATGACAACTTTACTTTTAATTGATAAGGGATGAGCCATCAGCAGTTGCTATGACAACGCCACTGCACGAGATCACATTCAGTTTTCATATGTCTGTGGGAAGCGACTTCGGTATCGGAACTGGTAGCATGCTGAACTTCTATGCCCAAGGTCGCGGGTTCAAAACCGGCTAAAGTCGTCGGATTTACTAAGAGCGCTAAAAAACCTGAGTTTGCTTTCCTTCGGAGGGGAAGTTCCAACGTTCGTTGCGAGTTGCTGATTGAGGTGGCATCTAGTAGCCAAGTTCACAGCTAGGTGTCGTTGACGTTAGTATTTTAGGTAGATTTCATTAGAAAGCTAACTATTGCAATGGGTACCATGTTTTGTTTTCCGGAAAATTTCGACATATCTTCGCGTTTCACATCCCCTAGACCCCAAAACCACCGTCAGTTCAAAAGTTTATATATAATTTACGTAATATATGTATATATGTATATCAGTTTCTTGTGGACACGATAACTGCCGTAATTTTGCACCAATCACTTTGAATTTTTTACCGAATATGTATACCCATAAAATCTCGGACGAGTTCGTTACTGGGCTAAATCGGTCGAAGGGGATGAAAATGGGGGACTTTTTGTTTCGAAAAAATGAAATATTGCTATAACTCTCTTAATATGTGAAATATCGAATCCGTTCAAAGTTCATACTATGTGTCGGATAAAGCTCAAAAATTTATGTTTGAAACGTTTTTTGATAGCACCAACCATTGACCAAAGGGGTGGGAAAAAGTGGGTTTTTCAGGAAACATTAATCATATCTCTGTTAATAGGCACAATATCAAAACCGTACAAAATGGACAATATTCCCCTAATAATTACCTAAAACGTTTGTCTGAAAGAATTTTTGATATGAGCCACCATTGCGCCAAGGGATGAGAAAAATTATTTCGGAATTATAAGAAAATGCCAAGAGCTATCAGTGGTTGACATGGCAACACTACTAAATTGATGAGGGATGAGCCATCAGACGTTGCCATGACAACGCACTTGCGCGAGATCAGATTCAGATTTCCATCTGACTAAGTGTGAAGCGGCTTCGGTGACGTAACTGGTAGCATGCTGAACTTCTATGCCCAAGGTCGCTGGTTCAAAGCCGGCCAAAGTCGTCGGATTTTCTAAGAGCGCTAAAAATCCCTCAGTAAGGTTTCCTTTGGAGGGGAAGTTCCAACGTTCTTTGCGAGTTGCTGATTGAGGTGGCATCTAGTAGCCAAGTTCACAGCTAGGTGGCGTTGACGTTAGTATCTGGTAGCAACATTAGGAACTACTGCTTGAAATTTAGCGTCTGCATTCCTTACCTGAATTACAGACTAATACAGCCATCACAATTCACACCGTTTATCAGACAGATTCTACACTCACCCAAAGTACACGGGGTTATATGACCGCGTTGTTGCAGCCCCTAAACTGAGGAACCAACCAACATCTCTGCCGGAGATATAATTTTGCGTGAAGAAGTAACAGACCGTTACATAGTTACATATCAGTGTCGAAACCTTGCATAAGGACAGTGTGACCACAAGTATAACAAGTAGTTCCGTGAAGAACTGTACAGCCTATTTTCATATATCCTGCTCATGTTAATTGCCTCTATCAACATACAAAATTTCAGTTTAATTGCTGTAACAGATTCGTAGATATCGAGAACCGTCTAAATATTTCAGATGGTCGCCAGGTTGGATTTTTATTTTTGTACTATTATATTAAGATTATTGTGTACGTGTGGTATTCAAACTTCAATCGCATGATTAGAACACAAGAAGTAAAAACGAGATTCTAAAATTACGCACAGCAGCCATCTTGTGATTATGCAAAAAAATTGAAATAAATTAGATGCCAGTGGATCAACATTTGTGTAAGCATTTAACGTGCAACGTTTCACGGCACTCGGATAGTTAATTCGCGAGAAACGTCCATTTAAATATTTATACTTCCCGTCGCCGCCATGTTGGATTCGTGCTCACCAGGTTACTGAAAGTCCTATAGGTGAACATATGTTCATAGTATCTATGAACATAAAAATTTCAGTTTGGTTGCTGTAAAAGATTCATAGATATTGAGAACCGTCTAGATATTACGGAAGCTTGCCATTTAGGATTGTTATATGTAT
Source organism: Meconema thalassinum (assembly GCA_946902985.2). Taxonomy (NCBI): domain Eukaryota; kingdom Metazoa; phylum Arthropoda; class Insecta; order Orthoptera; family Tettigoniidae; genus Meconema; species Meconema thalassinum. Next base: position 259,718,110 of record OX336388.2, read on the forward strand.
AGGCCATAGAGTTATGTACCATTCAAGGACACTTATTGCCTAGGTTCATTATTCAAACTTTCACTTTATCGCATGATTACGACACAAGAAATAAAAACTTAATTTTAAAATTTCGCACAGCCGCCATCTTGAGGTTATGTAAACAATTGAATTAAATTAGATGGCAGTACATTACAATCTGCAAAATCATTTACTGTACCACATTTCACTGCGCTCAGAGAGTTAACTCACGAGAAAAGTCTATTAAAATATTTCAAATTCGCTTGGTCGCCATGTTCGTTTTGTACATTACAGGTTTATGAATTATACATAGGTAAACTTGTATCAGTACCCTTTATCACCGTACAAAATTGCAGTGTGATTGATATCTGTAATAGTTTCGGGGATATAGAATGTCAGTGAAATATTTCGCACAGCCGCCATTTTGAGGTTATGTAAACAATTGAACTAAATTAGACTCCAGTGCATTGCTATGCGTATAAATATTTGCTGTACCAAGTTTCATTACGTTTGGATAGTTAAATCGCGAGAAAAGTCTATTTAAAAGTCTCCACTTCGCTTGGCCGCCATGTTGGTTATGTAGTAACCAGGTTTTTGAAAGTCTCATAGGTGAACTTCTAGTAGTACCCTTTATCACCGTACACAATTTCAGGGCGATATCCGTTATAGTTTCGGAGATACTGAATGCTAGTGAAATATTTCGCACAGCCGCCATGCTGGATTGGTGAGACGTAACAAAATTCGATGGGCACGGTCGAGGTGGCCGGGAATAGTGCTATGAACTTACCGAGTTTCACTGAAATCGCTCCAGCCGTTTAGATTTTATTAGGGGACACACACACACACACACACACCTCACACACACACACACACGCACACACACACACGGACAAAAGGTGATCTCATAAGCCTATTTTTTCAAAATTGAACATAGGCTAAAAATGGACTCCAAATGACAAGAAGGTTACCGTCCCCATAAGACAATAAAATGTTTAAAATATGTTTAAAATGAAGAAAAACAAAGTTAATTAATCTCCAATTATAAAATTCTTTCACGCGATAAATGAGGTCTGATCCTTCTACGAAAACCTGCATATTCTGCCTATTTTCGCCTATCTCCAAGTTTGTCCGGCGAAATCTACCTCCGCCTTCCGGCGTGCCGAGAGGACTTTTTTTATTTATTTTTATATTCAGACAGAGCACAAATAACGTAATAAAAAACCTTAATGGTCTTTGGAAATTTTGAAATAGTCTTCCGACTGCATTTTCCGTATAGGCCTAATTCAAACATAACCTAAAATATAGCCTATGGAAGTTCTCTCTCGGGAATATATTCTTAGGTTCAATTCGCCTTCTAATATAGTAATGCATATTATTCTCGACTTCCAAATGCCGTCAGCCATAATATTATAATACATTGCACATGTAACTCTTAAGCTTGGAAGTAGGCCTAGTCTATGATTCACACTCGGTTGGTGGTAGTGAATGTATTGGTGATTATTTATGAAGCTTATAAGTTATGTTCTTGGCTACTGACCTATAGCCTACTTAGTAGTAGGCAGATACAATATTTATATTAGGCCTATTTTTATTTGTTTCAGTCATGGTTGCGACAGAGTAGTGTGATGCCCTTCAACGAACTTCAAGGGTTGTGCAACATGAATCAATCATCATTCTGAAGAGCCATATACTCACATGTGCATGGTATATGCACTGCGCTGGAGTCACATATGCAAATTTTCAGAGAATACCAACAATATCTCATAGCTCTCTTTTAGTTCTCGACATAAGTTACCTCGCCACTGAATGTCTGGGTGAAAATTACTGATGTACTAATGTTGGGTGAGACAAAGTCATTGTTCGCTACTTGGTTAGATGACACGGTTTGGGCGAAGCCACTGGTTGCAATAAGTTATAAATATTGGTCGCAGCTATAGCCTACTTGTATTATTAATTCTGAATGAAAGTAGAAAGTGGCTTGTACACCTGCATCGGACATGATTGTGACTGTATGCTGTGATGGCTGCGCTAGAATTAGTAGCACACAGGTAACGATATTTGTAGGCTATACATTATACAGTAATAGAAAACTAAAGATTTCATAGATCTCGTAGGCCTATACTACACTGCTTGGACATTCTTAAAATTCACGACACGTGAATAATGAAATAAAAGGCAAAACCATTGGCCTGGATAAAGATTATTGATGCTTGACTACACCCACTGTGTATGACAAAAACCGGGGGTGTTATATATTAGCTAAAGAGGCCCGCGTTACCTCAATTTTTCATATTAAAGCATTGTTGTTGTTTCTTATGGCTAGCCCAGATTCCAATCTATCGGCTTTCTTGCGTTCCAATAGAGTTGTGTTCCGATAGAGTTGTGTGAGGTTTCCTGAAGTTCTAGCAGTCACATCAAGTTTGTTGCAATGTGGCAGGTGCCCCTTATCCATTTTACTTCCAGGCTCGTGACAAAGTGTGCATTTTTCAGATCTCAGGATGTCGCAAATAAGATCACGACTTATATAAATGGAATTCCAGCTGAGTCTGCTATTTTTGCTGTTAACTATGCACAAGTACAGTATTGCCAATCCCACACTTATACTTTGTATAAGCGCGGTACCATGAAACAAAATAGCGCCAAGTTGAAACCAGTACGCAATGGATTGTGCAAGCTGTTTTTGTCTAGACCAATAATTGTTAATTCATTGGGCCATACAAACACCCCTGGATTTTTTCACGCACAGTGGAGGTAGACACTCATCAATAATTTTCATCCAAACCCATGGTTTGTGCCTAGACCAATAACTTTTAGGCAGTGAGGCGCTGGTTTTCCCGATTAGTTCGAAACATGAAATTCTTGCGAGCAGCGTTCATTACAGTGGTAAATACTGTTCTACATACAAAACAAACCTAACCTGGGGCTTATGCCCAGACCTCCTTGCTTGTAGTGCAATCGGTAATTTTCGTCCAGACAGTCGTCTAACCAAGTAGCGACCAATGGTTTCGTCCAGTCAGTCGTCTAACCAAGAAGAGCTCCTTTATTTCTTTTTCTCACATAATTACAACATTACATGTGTCGTCTAATGTAGGCCTATTTAGTATCGGAGATGTTGGTAACTAATGACGTCAATGTGATCGCTCACTGCGGCAGTTTCACATACCAAATATGCTGTCGAACATGGCTGCGGTTGTTAAATATACAATAAATAAAAACACATGTTTAAGTGATTTAGCACATATATCCGGTGCAGAAGTGATCAAGGTTAGTAGTAACAATTGATAATGTCCCCCCCCCCTCCTACCAAAAGATGAAATAAGGTATGAAAATGATATATTATCAAAGTGAAAGCGAAAAGAAAAAAAGAATGATACATGGTACAGAATTAATCTGAAATTTCACTACAGTATATGTCGTTTTATAAAAGGGCATAGCGGGTGGGTTACAGACAGTGAAGGAGAAAACATATATTAGGACATCACTTCCATAATTATTATTCATCATTACACATGGTATTGCTAATTTAAGTATTCTACTTGTTTCATCACTCCTGAAGAGTTACCTCTATTACGTATGTCGTTTTGCCTTGAACATTTTTGGTTGAAGGCGGGCTATTATTTTATTTTAGAATATGCACTGAAAATTTGATGTAATCAGCGTAACCGCAGCCTTCGTAAAGAGGTTTACGCAGGCCAGCGCGTATCCCATTTTTGAACAGCTGACTGCGGTTGACTGTAGCGTTGGGGGTCTGCACCACTAGCGCTGGCCAACAGCAGGGCGCGCTTGAACTCGGTCTTGATAACACTATGTATTCTATTCGTCATGATAATGCTATAATTTTGATCATGTAGAAATGAGTGGAAGTGTAGAGGACGTGCCCATTCGCGACAACGCTGCCTCAGTTCAATTCCCTCTCATATATTCCGCTCTCGCAATTTAAATATCTCAGCTCTCCACAGAAAATTGTTTTGTGTTGGTATCTTATAATTATAATTTTCGAGATATTACTCCGTCGATAAAGCTTGACTTTCAACCCCTGTACTTAACTCGTCAATTTCTCAGTGAATTCATTGAATTTTCTACAAGTGGCTTTTAATGTGCCGGTTGATGAGAAGTCAGGAGACTATTCTACCAACCATCTCGCGTTGTGCGGCTAGCATTTTTGGGCAGTTGGTCCAGGTTCAATTTCCAGCTCTGCCAAGAAATTTTAATTTTGGTCTGAGGGATGGAACAAGGCACACTCAGCCTCTTGAGGCAAAACTGAGAAAAGGAGGGTTCGATTCCTATCTTAGACATCTTGGAAGTGGTTTCCACGCTTCTACTCCTGGCAAATGCCGGGATGGTTCCTAAATTAAGGCCATGGCCACCTCGTTCCCAATCCTCATCTGAATAATAAATGCACACACTAATCCAGCCATCACAATAACACAGGTTATCAGACAAATTCCACATGCCCAAGTACACAGATCTACATGGCCATGATGTCACAAAGCCCCAAAATCAACCAACTGCTGCTTTCTACCATTCCAAGACGAAATCTTCGAGTTGCCATTAGTCTAATGCCCCTAAAATCCACGACTAGTTCGAATGGTTTTAGGCCTAAGCATTGGATCAACCATCTTCTTGCATCTCAATAGGGATTTGCCAACAGGCTTTCAACAGCTTGTCTCAATTCTGCCTTCATATATGTAGGCCTATACATGCAAGAAATGAGTACGGTACTTATCAAAAATAAAGAAATAATAAGCTAATATGTACCCTACTATTGTATTTCTCTCCTACTCCTAAATCCTTCTCTGAACACTCATCTTAAAACAGAATGGTCTGCATTTTTGGACTAATTATAAAAATATAGCCTATAAGAAGAAATGAACATGCTCATCTTTAGCTTCCTGGCAAAAATAATTGAGTAAGTATTAATGTTTCTGTTCTTATGCATTTTATATGATGCTTTAAAAATCAATCTAGAAGAGATAATTTAAGTTAACTTCACTACCATAATACAACTTAAGAGTTACTGTCGAGGACTGATGACCAATATGTCCCTAACTTGAGCAAGGATTGCTTCACAACTTCATGTAAAACGTATTTTCGTAAAAGAGCCTTTACTTAGTTTGGATCATTTGCGATACGTGTTACATGGATGTGTGTGCTGACTTTTTGGTGTTAAATGATGTAAGTTGGCAACACCAAATGTGGCGGCCTTGTTGGTTTTCTAGTAACTTATTTAAGGTGTCCTGGACTATAGCACGGTGTCCTTAACAGGGTGAATCCCACACGTGTGGGCTGTAGCCTGTCGAAATCGTAAGTGTGTATTGCTATTAGCGAGCTTATGTGTCATCAGCACTTCCAGCATCTGTTATGAATGGCTGTGGTGAGTACAAAGTTTACTCTTTGCTTGTTATTAGGGAACACAGCGATGACAGAATGCATTCTGCACATAAGTCAAGCAGCATTGCGTGTCATAGGAGCTCATATCATCACGGACAGTTAAACGATGACAGAGGCTACTTGAGCTGAGTCATATCCTACCTGTCAACGAAGCAGGCTGACGTGTGACACAAGTAAACAAAGAATAGTTCCCATCTCGACCGCCGGCAATCATTTCGTGAATGGCTAATATGATGCAAGCGGCAGCCGTGCTTCTGTAGCTAGCTCTCGCAGACGCATGTATTCGCTGCGGAGAACATTCCCGGACTCACTGTATATTTCAAAGTTGACAAACTACAAGAGCCCTTATCTCAGAAATAGAATATAAGGTTTGCTCCAAACAAACTTCCTATGATACTTCAATATGATCAGAACCCAAATTATTATTATTATTATTATTATTATTGATTGTTGTGGTGGCCATGTTTGACATACAGTGTTCTTGTGTGGTACTGGTGTATTTATCGAAAAAAAATGTTATTTGTGGAAGTGAGAATCGTATTCCAGCTTGGTAACAGGTCTATGTGTATCGTAGTTCATAGTCTAACATACGGTGGTCACTAAATTGTATTCCTCAAATCAACTTCATCGAGTGTAGGCTGGATTTGTTACGTGATTTTGGGGTTAAGTTTTATCGTGTACTATTAGCCCATTGAGCATGATGTTTCTCTGTGACAGGAAGTGACGTAATCTAACCGTATTATCCAAAGCCATCTGAGCTTAGAATAGTAGTATAGTCAACAGAGCCTATAGGTTCCGTCATCAGGGGGTAGTAAGAAGGTCTGGCCTACTTTGGCGGCCATTAGAGCCCCGCTGCCTTGGGTACGTAGCAACTGCCCTCTGCTTGATAATGGAGGGAGGGTCAGGCCTCTTTGGAGTCAGCGCCATTTTCTTCCCACGGCACTTTCCTGACCTACGCTTTACCAGTTTCGGAACATGAATCGTCTTCTAACGAACCAAGAAAGAGATGCGAACTGGAAAAATGAGGTATGGCCTCGATTGTCTAACGTGAATATAACGGGAGAGTCATCGAGTGATGGGGCAGTTGCGGAAGATACAATACTTCTCCCATCCCAACATCTTGACAAACTGAGGAGAACGGAAGAAGAGGCATTGCAGAAATGCTATAATATTATTCAAAAGATGACGCTTGCTGCGGCGAAACAGAAAATCATGTCCAAGGATGTGAAGGATGGTATTGTGGAGATGGAGGAGGCCATTGACAGCATTGTCTTCTGTAAGAATGCTAGGTACAAGGAGAAACAACAAATCGACGAAACCACAATAACTGATCGAGCACAAGCATCAAACTCTCTTGATGATGAAAGAGAAATGGAAGAAAAGGAAAGTGGAGAAGTAGAGTCATGGACTAAGGTTGTGTCCAGAAAGAAACCACGAGAGAAAAGGAATCAAATGCAGGTTGAATTGCAGTGGGAAGATTCTCCAGGCAAGAGACAGAGTCAAATGCTCAAGAAGCAACTAACAATACTGTTGCGGTATTGCTACAAAATGAAGAACATTGGAAACTTGTAGCAAGTTTTGTTGAAGATATCCTCCGAACAAAGGAGACGGATCTGGATCGCCACTGAAGATGAATCATTACGGAAGAGTGCCCTACGGGCAAATATAAATTGAATCTAGCCTGAAGTAATGTGTTAAACGGTTCCAGGCTAGTGTTCAGAAGTAACGGGGGAGTTTTAGTCGGTAGTCTGCTACTCAGGAGCAGGAGCCCGACACTCTGTGCGTAAATGCATTTCTTCCCCGAAAAAAAAATATTATTACTATTATTTTATTATTTAATATATATTTTTAATGCGAATTGACCACTAAGGATCACGCACCAACTTTATTTCTTTTTCTTTTCCTTTGCCTGGAGCTTCCTCTGATTCCAATAGCCTATTCCTTCATCCGTTCACTGGCGTGTTTCCTTTGATCTTCTGTCCAAGTTCGTCCACATCTCTTAGGTTCTTGAAACCCTTCCACATTTTTCACTTTTCTCTTAAATTCACTTCTTTCTAGCATCTGAGACTCTGTGATGTTCAACTTTTCTAAATCTGTCCTAACTTCCTTAGTCCACGTTGGAGTGATCTTCTTCTTCCAGAGATAGTCAAATATTTGTTTTGTTAATCTATGTTTGTGCATTCTCTATAGTTGTCCGAGGATGTCAGCCTCTTCTTCCGCATAGTCTCTGAGATTCTTTCCATGTTCTGCGAGATTTCTCTGTTGCTTCGCAGTTTCCATCCGTCTTCAGTCCGAACTGCAACCATGATTTTTCTTAGAATTCTCCTTTCCAGGACTTCTAGATTTTCGAGGCTATAGCTCATCGAGAGGCATTCACTGGCAAAGAGACATTCCGCGTTTACGATAGTGTTATAAGGCTTTATTGTGGTATCCCAGGAGATGCATTTCTTGTTGTAGATATTTTTCGTTAATCCATATGCTCTTTCCAAATTTAGAATTCGATCTCCAACAGCTGCTTTTTCTGACCCATTCTCCTGGATAGTCTTATAGTATTATTATTACATTTTTCTTTCGTTGTGCCCAACTAAGGAGCGCGTTAGAACTTATTAGCACTTTTTCTTCTTCCCTTCGCAATATCTCTTTATCTTCTCGAAAATAGATACATGATTGTATGATTTTCCTTATTGCGGAGGAAATTTACGTTTTCTACACCTTCCATTTCTACTGCTGCATTCCTTCAGTAGAAAAACGCTAGTAAGTGAAAGTTCTTTCGAAATCATGATAACGATCTGAGGGAACATATCGTGGAGAGCTAAGAGATTGCGCCGAGAAGCAGACGATGAAATGTATTTGCTCCTGTATTTTGTCGGGCGGGATTTTCAGAAAACTTGTGTTTGTGAATTAAAGTTCTGAATTTTGTTCCGTCTTGAATGGGAATGGTTTCTGATGACAGCCAATTTCATTTATGTCTTCACTGATTTCTTTCAGCCAGTTATTTTAATTTTTCATTGATAAGGCTAGGTTGAAAATTTTCATTGTGAGACTGTTATTATCCATTCTATATAGGTGTCCGTAAAACTGTAACAACGGGTTTATTATTGTATATGTGATTCATGTTCATACATTTCATGTGATTTCTTTTTCATCCAAATTCCATTTTCACAATTAGGTCCCAAGATTCTCCTGAGAATTTTCCTTTCTTGTTTTTCGGTACTTTTTATTCGAGATTTGCACCAATTATAATAGATCCAGTTGCATATAGAGCTTCTGTTTTAACGACTACTGTCGACCAAAGTATTATGTGTACTCGAGTTTGAAGGTTGTTTGTGACGTAACCAATAGACCTACATAAAATCCAATAACATCATCATTTTCGTCGTTCTATTTTACGTGACTTCATGTAGGTTTGGAATTTTTAGTTTATATTTTAATATTTTTTTATCGCAGTTGGAACACAAAAAGTGCCCGTTTTTAAGCGAGTTTCAACCATGCGTCACATTTAAGAATTATTATCTCACAAACCCGTCATCAGATCGAATCCAAATTTTAACACAATATACATTTGAATGTTGTATAACTGGTTTATCAATTTCAAAATTTTGTGTGCCCAAGAAACAAAGTTATTATCATTTGTGTAAGGCAACGTTTTCTCGGCGTGGGGTGGTTATAATATGTAGTTCTTGGTCGCGTTGTAATCCTTATACAACAAAAAGTTATGCTGTATGACTTTAAAATACGCAAATTAATTCACTTATTTTATATCGGTTTATATTTGAACGGGGAAATACGTCCTCGCCTCGCTCGGCAGTGATGGGCTCCATCTCAGCAACGCTAAACAGCTTACCCCGGAGCGGCTGGCTGGTGAATCATGCCTTATTTCCACGAACAAATACAAACCGATATAAAATAAGTGTATTAATTTATGTATTTGTCAGTCATACAGCATAACTTCTTGATGTATAAGGATTACAACGCGACCAAGAGCTATATTTTCCAACCACCCCGAGCCGAGAAAAAGTTACCTTACAAAAATGATAACAACTTTGTTTCTTGGACACTCAAAATTTTGAAATTAATAAACCAGTTATACAACATTCCAATGTATGTTGTGTTAAAATTTGCATTCTATCTGACGACGGGGTTTTGAGATAATAAATCTTAAATGTGACGCATGGTTGAAACACGCTTAAAAACGGGCACATTTTGTGTTCCAACTGCGATAAAAAATATTAAAATATAAATTAAAAATCCAAACCTACATGAACTAACGCAAAATAGAACGACGAAAATGATGATGTCATTGGATTTTATGTAGGTCTGTTGGTTACTTCAAAAACATCCTTCAAACTCGAGTGCACATAATACTTTGGTCGACAGTATGTTATTATGTCTTAATTTTGCCATTTGTTAGCCTACTTTCTATTTTTGCAAAAAATGAAAGTAGACTTATGAGATCACTACAGGGTGAAAAAAAAGTGTGTCTGTCTGTGTGTGTGTATGTGTTTGAGTGTGTGTGTGTGTGTGTGTACTCTGAATGTCTGTCCCCCCCTATCAATTCGAACACGGTGAGCGCAAATTGAACGAAATTTGGTACAAAGGTAGCACTAGCAAAGGACACCTCAGTGTCATGTTTTATATCGCCGCCATCTTGACGGAAACGTAATGGCGGCCACACAAATGTTCAAAGCTTAAATCAAATTACGACTAACCTAATCATCCGATCTCTACCAAATTTTGCAACAACATACCTTTACGGGGGAAGCATCCTTTGACCAAACTAATAGGTCATCAGCCTAATAGTTTGCGGATGGCGGCCATCTTTGTGTGATAATGGATTGCCCCTGTTAATTCGAACACGGTAAAACCGAATGGAACGAAATTTGGTACAGAGATAGTACTAGCAAAGGGCACCCCAGTGTCATGTTTTATATCGAAGCCATCTTTACGGAAACGTAATGGCGGCCACACAAATGTTCAAAGCTTAAATCAAATTACGACTAACCTAATCATCCGATCTCTACCAAATTTTGCAACAACATACCTTTATGAAGGGAGCATCCTTTGACAAATCTAATAGGTCATTAGCCTAATAGTTTGCGGATGGCGGCCATCTTTGTGTCAAAATCGATTACCCCTATTAATTCGAACACGGTGAAACCGAATGGAATGAATTTTGGTACAGTGGTAGCACTAGCAAAGGGCACCCCAGTGTCATGTTTTATATCGCCGCCATCTTGACGGAAACGTAATGGCGGCCACACAAATATTCAAAGCTTAAATCAAATTACGATTAACCTAATCACCCGATCTCTACCAAATTTTGCAACAACATACCATTATGGAGAAAGCATCCTTTGACCAAATTAATAGGTCATTAGCCTAATATTTTGCGGATGGCGGCCATCTTTGTGTGAAAATCGATTCCCCCTATTAATTCGAACACGGTGAAACCGAATGGAACGAAATTTGGTACAGAGGTAGCACTAGAAAAGGCCACCTCAGAGTCATGTTTTATATCACCGCCATCTTGACGGAAACGTAATCGCGGCCACCCAAATGTTAAAGGCTAAAATGTAATTAAGACCAACCTAATAATCTAGTCTCTACCAAATTTTGCAACAACAAATCTTTATGTGGGAAGCATATTCTGACCAAACTGCTAGATCATCAGCCCAATAGTTTGCAGATGGTGGCCAAGTATGTGTGCAAATCGATTCCCCCTATCAATTCAAACACGGTGAAACCGAATTGAACGAAATTAGGTACAGAGGTAGCACTAGCAAAAGGCACCTCAGTGTCATGTTTTATATCGCCGCCATCTTGACGGAAACGGAATGACGGCCACCCAAATGTTAAAAGCTTAAATCAAATTTCGACCATCCTAATAATTTGATCTCTACCGGATTTTGCAACAACATGCCTTTTTGTGGAAAGCATCTTATGACTGACTACAAGGTCATCAGCCCAATAGTTTTCAAATAGCGGCCATGTATGTGTGTAAATCCATTCCCCAGATCAATTCAAACACGGTGAATCCGAATTGATTTTTTTTTTTTTTTACAGAGGTAGCACTAGCAAAGGGCACCTCATATTCATGTTTAATATCCCTATAGCACGTTGTGTTTCAACAAGCTACTACAACAAACATTCAATTATACTCCTTGAAAAGGTCAAAGAGTTATATAACAATACCCATGCATTTAGGAGAAAGTAGGCTATATGTTCTTTACTGAACATCTTGTTGATATAATTTTTTATGTTCGACCCTGCCTATTATATGTCAGACAACTGAACTATAATGAGGTTCATTATAACACTATTTTTCATTATGAATCAGTTTCTCCCACCAATCAGAGCTCAAGAAACAGTTGTTTGACCAATTAGATAATTAGATGCGCTGAGTTCCATGGCCTTCTAATTTAAATTGCGCTTCCTGGCCTAGTGTCACAGTAGGGTAATCGAGGAGGCCATGATCAAATACAAGGCATTCTCTGCGTCTCATGCGGTCTGTTAAGTACATAAAACTGGCAAAATATCGACAGATATTTATGAATATTTATGTTCGAACATAAAATAGTTTTGAATAAATAGTCGTATGCAACTCGCCTCTAATGGTAATTAAGACACTCGTATGGAAATTATAAAACTCGCATACGCTCGTTTTGTAAACATACTCGTGTCTAAATTATTGCCATTATAGGCTCGATGCATAATGTACTATTATTGTATCTGTTCCTAGTAATTATGTGTGCTCTTTGTAATTTTGTGAGTTCTTTCTCTGTTATTATTATTGTACCATTTTCAAAATAAATATTTTTATCAATGTTACGCTTAGGAAAGAGAACACCGTCCTATGATAACATTTGAAATGATGTATTCGATGTTTGATGAACAAAGTTCGTATTTTCCTGTATGTCTTCCATGTCTATATGGCACCATTTAAATATTATTATGCGGCATTTGTGCGATTCATTGTAATGTTCCATTTTGGCAGCCTTTTTTCCATGGTAACCATATGGGCCTAGATCACTCGCGCTTTTGAAATATTAATTTTGAAGAAATTTGAATTTAGCAAATTAGTTGGGAGTTTTTGTTAACACTAAAATTATATCTTGGTAGATATACATTTTTAAAATTATATTTGACACTCGGAGACGCTAGAACAAAAAAATCGATATTTTGAACGACTATTAGTAACTTTAGGGACTTTGAGTCCAACACTATGAGTTCGTACTATCTCGCAACCGATTGTCGTACTAACTTTCAATAATAGTAAGTAGGCCTACGATGTTCCTATAGCAATATAAGAAAGATTGCTTTTTTGAATTTTATTTATTTAGCGTATGGCTTTTAGTGCCGGGAGTGTCCGAGGATATGTTTCGCTCGCCAGAGGCTGTAGCTGTTTCAAGAGGATACCCATTGGGTGAGCTACAAGTTCCTTACAATTTCAATTTTATTGAAACAACAACTAAACTAAACAAATGAAAAAGGAAGAAGGGTCGCACGAATGGGCATCCATTTTTACTATATTCATTAAGTGACTTTGTTCTTTTGCGGCATGTACACCTTTCGTTGTATACTACACATAAACTTTTGTCACTTGGTCTGTGGTAGGATCTGGTTTAACACATCTTATGATCAAAGCCATGAATTGCGAGTCTCGTTATCGTATGTTCTTGATTCTTGTTGGTCCGTGTATTGTCCATCATGGCGTCAGTGATATAGAAGTCTGGGTCAATCTCTCTTCTCTTTGATTTTCTAAAGTTTAATAGGTCTATAGATGGTCTTGTAGCTGGCAATGTTGTTATTAGCTTGAGGTCCTCTATACGTAGAAGGTTTCCTTCGCTACCTCGTATACCAATCGTGTAGAGGCCATCAGAGCACTTATTTTTAAGAATCGCGACTTGACACTCTCTATTCCTTAGACATCGCTGATTGTGAGGTTATCCTATACTAATTCTAGGCCATATGTCACAATGGGTAAGATGGTGGTATGGAATAACGTCAGATTTTTTTTGTGTGTGATTAAAGTTCTGAATTTTGTTCTGTCATGAATGGTTTCTTCAGGACGGCCCTCTTCATTTATGTCTTCACTGATACATTTTAGCCAGTTGTTTTGATTTTTAATTGATAAGGCTAGGTTGAAAATGTTCTTTGAGAGCCTGTTATTATCCATTCTATAGACTGTAGGTGTCCGCAAAATTCTAACCTCCAATTCCTTATGGTATCTGTGATTCATGTTCATAAATTTCATGGCTTTATTTTTCAACCAAATTCCATTTCAACACTTTGGTCCTAAGATTCTCCTGAGAATTTTCCTCTCTTGCTTTTCGATAAATTGTATTCGAGATTTGCCACCAATTATTAGTTTCAGATGCATTTATGCTAGAGATAGGGCTGACACATTCCGGATCTTGCACTGTATATGGCTCTGATGACTGTTGCTGACCTCCCTTGAATAAGGTAAATCCAGGAGTGTTGCAGCACTATTTTTTATAACATGTGTTATAGGCTATCTCAGTAGAGTTACTTTAAAAATTGTTGCAAAATTGATAGAGCATAATTTGAAAATGTTTTCAATAGATCGCATATGAGTAAAGCATTAGTAATTGAAAATAAATCTGCGAAGATAGGGAACAAAGAATGTTTTGCATTAGCGAAGTCCCTCCCTGGAACCCGGTATACAGTAGATGCCAACCTTGCTCGGGAGAGATGCCACAAGTAAAATAATTAATAACAAAATCAAATTTATACTAATTCCTTCTTTCATACAATTGAATATTAGAACATACTAAAAGTCAATTATATTTTGAACAAGAAGTTCCGTGACGAACTAAAGAGCCTACTTTTCTTAAAATTTAAGATTCATGCCAATCTATATAGACCTATCTAGAATAATGACGAAATTAAGTTGGTAAAATCAAAATTTCTAATTAGTTCGAAATATACCTGGTGTAATGTAGCCTAATAGAGTACTACTGTTCGCAGCCCTGGTGACTGAATGTATTGTTAGTTCCATCACTTAAGGTTCAGAATACAAAATTTGGTTGAAGTCCAATGGGTAGCATGGACGTTACATGCAGATAGACATTGGATCTATCAGCGCGCGTAAAATCATGTTGTCAACAATGTCTGAAATATTATGATCTCTTGTTGTGCCAATTTTGGATGAAATCCATTTGTTAGTATAGAAGTTACATGCATTTTAAAATTGGACCTATCAGCAGGCTGGCAGCACTGACGTATATCAGATTCTCCAAATTAATCTAGAATGTCACGTACTATACGTGTGCAAATTTCAAAGCTGTTGGCTTACCTACTTTCAGATATATTAATATTAGGGTAAAAAAATGGAGACAGCATTTATTAACAGTAGGCAGCCCTGGTTGCTCTTCAGAATAATCATAGTCATATCTGTTATGGTGCACATAGCACATACGAAAATTGGTTGAAATCCAATTGATAGTATAGAAGTTACAAGTATTTAAAAATTGGTCCTATTAGCAGGCTTAGAATCATGTTGGTAGCACTGACGTACATAAGTTACTCCAAATTAATCTAGAATGTCAGGTACTATATGTGTGAATAGTTTAAAGCTGTCGGCTTGCATACTTTCTGATATATTGGTATTTGGATAGAGAGAGAGAGCATTTATTAACAGTTGGCAGCCCTGGTGGCTTTTAAGAATACGCTCAGTCATATCTGTTTATGTACAAATAGTAAATACGAAATTTGGTTGAAATCCAATTGATAGTGTAGAAGTTATATGCATTTAAAAATTGGACATATCAGCAGGCTTAGATTCATTTTGGCAACACTGCCATGCATGGCCTCCTGGAAATTAACCTGAAATATTATTATGTATATGTTTGCCAATTTTGGAATAACTCCCATGCATACCTTCCAAGATATCCAACATGGAGCTCAAATTTCAATTGCGGTTTTTCAGTAGTTGGTAGCACTGACTTAATGTTCAAATATGGGTGTGAGATATTCAGGTAAAGATCTTTACTCAAACCAAATTTGGATTCGATTACTGCAGCCGTTTAGGAGTTGATAGGGGGAGACACACACACAGCCAGACATACAGACAGACAGAAGGACAGACAGACATACATTTGCCCGGATGGATCTCTTAAGTCTACTTTTTCCTCTTTTTTGCAAAATTTGAAAAGTAGGTTAAAATAGAATTTATCTTTTGAAGGTACTCCACCTCATCAATACAACCTACGTTTTATTTTAATTCACACTAGCAGAAGTACCCGTTCTTCGAACGGTGTTCGTTGTTAACACCAGACATTATCAATTGAGCTACTGTTGCAATGGTTAGCAGTTTGTAATTCCTTCAAGTTTATCAGAACGAAGTTAGTTTACTGGGAATATCACACACACTGTTAATTTAAGGCCCTTAAAATGTAGTTTTCGGAGACCCTTTATAGATTCCCGAATTTTGTGTCTCACATTGAGCAGCGCAACATATGCTTTGGTCGTCCTTCTAGGATATTTTTTTTTATTTCGCCTATTTTAGCATATATTGAGAAGTTTTTCTCTATATCCACCCTTCTACTGTATGAAAAGTACGGCGAAGAGTTTTATAAATGATTGGTGTATTGACTCTCATGGTTACCATACCTAATTTTACGATGCACCAAGCATCCGAACACGAGGTATAGGCGTACATAAAGATACACAGAAAGACAGACAGACAATTCTATTGTAGGGTCTGAGTTTTGTTGCTGGCACCGAGGGGATTTGTCTCGTCGTTGTACGCCATAATATAATACTAATAATAATATAGTATAGGGAGAAATTATAACACCTATTTTTTATATTTTTAATTCTGCCAATGGCCATGTACTTTTCTTTTCAGGACGGGTCAGGGAAGGGATATTATCAGAGAAAGAAGCATTCACATCACGAATGAGCAAAATGGAAATGGCCTACCTTCAACGCAAAACTAAAACATTACTGCAGTGTCATCCGCCCGGAGGTCTTGCATGCTTCTGAATGCCTCACGATGAACAAAAAAGGCTTGGTCGAGAAACTGGAGGCCAAAGAAAGAAACATTTTGAGAAAGATATTAGGTTCCATCACAGACAATGGGGAATACAGAAGACGGCATAACCATGACCCATATACTCATGTGGAGAAGATAAGCAACGTCATCCGGAAGAGAAGGTTACCATTTTTTGGGCATGTGAAACGAATGAGCCCAGCGAGACTGACCAACCGCAACATAACTTACTTTCAGGAGAGGAAAACAAAATGGGCCTGGTTCATTGAACTGGATAAAGATCTGAAAGAAGTGGGGATTACACCAACAGACATTCAGGAGCGCGCCCCACTCAAAGGAAACTTCAAGCTTGTAAAGGTTTCCAAGAAAAACCGAAGCTGAAAACGGGAAAGATTTGGACCCAGGAACGGAAGGAAGTCCACCGAGAACGAATTCGGGCGTACAGGGCAAACATCAAAGCCAGTAGGAGACGGTTGGAATGACGTGGTCCATAGATGGCCTATACGAAATGAATGAATGAATGAATGAATAAATGAATGAATAATATGGGGATAGGAATATAATAGACCTGCCGTACCACACCCGCAGGTGTAAATCGCGTGAAAAAATTCTAGAGTACCCCTTGATCCCCTTAAGCGCATTATACGTATTGATGAATTTTACGGCTTAATTTGGTTCCGTGATAACCTTCTAGCCGTTTGCAAACTTTCACACTAATGTAATTAATGGAATTGCATTGCGTCTTACAGCAATAGATGGGACCTCTGAGAATCCGTTGGCATGGTTACTGGCTTGCATTCGTTCATTAGTTTATTAAATTAAATTAGTTTTCTGGGAATGTCTAATAAACGGTTGGTCTTCGGTCCTTAAAATGTGGTTTTCGGGGACCCGAGTTTTGTCTCTCACATTGAGGGGCTGAAAATGAGTTTTGTCTCGTCCTTCTACGCCTATTTCAGCATGTATTTTAAGGGGGTAGGCCCCCTTTTATGAGAGGTACGGAGAAGAGTTACATCAATGATTAGTGTCGTGCCTCTGATGGATATTTTTACCAAATTTTACGTTGATACACCCAGCCATTCTCGAGTTATAAGGGAACAAATTTGTCCACAGACAAACAAACAAACAGACAGACAGACAAAAAAATATTTTCGCGCGCATCCATTATAAAACAGTCTGAAACGTGTAAACAACTCAAATTTCCGTAGAAATTCAGAGAAAAAAACACAAATTTTCATTTTTATACGAGGCACGTCCAGAAAGTAAGTTCCGTTTGCTAATAAAATGAAATTGTGTACAGATACAGAAAAATATTTATTGCACAACATTCTACACCTCTTAAACTACTTTTCCACATAACTGCCGAACTTTAGCAGGCATTTGTCATAGCGTGGCACAAGTTTTTGGATACCTTCTTCATAGAATTTTGCCGCCGACCGTAAACGAGAGTGTAGACTCCCTTTTAAGATATCCTACCGTTAGGCCACAACTGTTAGGCAAATTGCGTGCTTACCAGGAGAACTGCGTATGTTTATGAGTTCTCCTGACCACATACGCAATTTTCCTAACATTGGTGGCCAAACGGTAGGATATCTTACAGGGGAGTCTTCACTCTCGTTTACGGTCGGCGGCAAACTTCTATGAAGAAGGTATCCAAAAACTTGTGCCACGCTATGACAAATGCCTGCAAAAGTTCGGCAGTTATGTGAAAAAGTAGTTTAAGAGTTGTAGAATGTTGTGCAATAAATAATTTGTCTGTATCTGTACACAATTTAATTTTATTACCAAATGGAACTTACTTTCTGGACGAGCCTCGTATATAGAGAAATATACTGCACCGCTCGGTGTTGACCGTGTTTTATTGCACAGAATTTGGTTTTACTCGCTAACCGTTGGAGATATACGAAAAGTGATAAGGACCTTTCGGATAGAAAATTAAATGTTAAAGCTCATGTATACCATCAAAAGTTTGCTATTTCTTAGCGTTCTCTTTTTATTTGAAAAGGAAATATGAAATGTTGAAACCAAAGGGTGTAGTGACGTCACAAATGTCGGTTTTACTCGCTAACTGTTGGAGATACACGAAAAGTGATAAGGACCTTTCGGATAGGAAATTAAATTTCAAAGCTCGTATGTGCCATCAAAAGTTTGCTGTTACCTACCGTTCTCTTTTTATTTGATATGGAAATATGAAATTTTGAAACCAAAGGGTCTAATGACCTCACTAAAATGGCCGCCATTTTTTAATAGTGCAAAATTTCGAAATCAAAAGTATCCTATATGTAAACCTGGTAAATCAGCTACATCCATGCAAAATTTCATTTAAATCGGACCAGTGGTTCTTGAGTTATTGAGTAACACACAGACAGACAGACAGAAAGACAGACACACAGCATCTCATTTTTATACAGGCTGTAAAAAAAGTCCTGCACCAAACTTAAATCCCGCATGCGGGTGGGGGCAGGGAGTAATTTCAGATAGAGAACCCATGTGCGGAACTCAACCGTTACGCCCCTATGAGCGATTTTAATTATGAGTGCATTTGGCAACGTCGCGTGCTACCCACAGCAGAGGACCGATTACGGCTCACAAGTTAATCTAGCTATAGGCCAACCTCTTGGCTCAGTGTGTAGTTGGTCACTAGTCGTGGCCGAGTGAGGTACGTGTGTGCGCGCTGTGTGACCGGATTGGAAGAGTGTACGTTTCCTAATACCGGTGCTTCCGATAGTTCCACGTGTGTACTGACCTTCCGTGTGTCATTCGGACAATACTTTTTCAAGTAGTGTTCCAGATAGGACAACAAAACCAGGAACCAAGAAAACCCCGCTGAAAATCATGTCCGGATACCGGAGGAAAAACACCGTACGCTGCCAATGGGACAGGCAGAGTTCTCGCCCCGCACCATGAGAAATTCACCGCTGGATTAGCGATACTCTCCGGTTGACTGTCGACCAAGTAGAATCCATCCAGTTAAATGCGCACGAGAAAACCATGTACATCAAGGTAATCAGCATATCTACTTATCAGAAATTGTTAAATACTTTTGCAGATCCTATTAAATTTCAGTATGACTCAGGCGAAATGACAAATGTTAAGCTCTCCACAGCGGATTCCAATTTTACCACAGTGCGTATATTTAATGTCCCACTCGAAGTTCCCCCTGAAATTTTCAAATCCGTCCTGTCGAAATATGGCACTGTGAGTGACGTCAGGAAAGAACAATGGTCTTCTGCTTATCAGTTCCCGGTGTATAATGGAATACGTGCAGTCACTATGGAAATCAAACAAGATATCCCCTCCACTGAGACTTTTGGTGGCCATTCTGGCTATATAACGTATAATGGACAGAAACAGACCTGTTTAATTTGCAATGCTAACACACATCTACGTATCAACTGCCCAAAGAAAATGATTCCCCTCGGTATAACTCCTACTCAACTACGACGTGTCCAATACTCGGAAGTTGTGACACAGCAAACGTCACATGAAAACATGCTTATTGATCAGTCAGCTGGGACAACACCAGAAGTGGCCTCGGATACACATGACGCAGAACTGGTACCTTGCCGTGACCAGATCAGCGAGCCACAGAGTGCCCCTGTGCTATCGGCAACCTGTATCGCAGCCTTAGAACCAACTATGCCGTCACTACAGGCTGCCACCGAAATTTTGTCTTCACTGCCCCCACCTTCTCTGGTACCTACCGACTCACTTAAGCAGGTTGATCGGGGATCCGAGAACGTATCTAAGAAGATTAAAACAAATGCCTCGATTGCCGCACCAGCCCCAAAGAATCAAACTGGCTCTACAAACGTTCCCGCAGCTGTGAAAAAGAAACAAAATCTTCATCCTACGTCATCTAGGGACCCACGAACTCTCTCAAACGCTGACAGCCGGCCTATGAATGGCAGTCATAAGGAACTATCTCAACCCAATTTGACATAGTGCACCAGTATATTTCTCACCTGTGTCTTTTTTTTCTTTTTTCTTTTTTCTCGAGTCCACCTTCCAGTATGTCTAGCACAACTTTTATACTTCTCTTAATGGCGCAATTTCTCACTGTGGCCACTGTGAATATCAATGTAATAGAATGCCCTCTGAAATTTCAACTGTTGGAGAGATTCCTTCGAGATGCAGACATTGACATTGCCTTCATTCAAGAAGTTGCTATACCCTGTTTCCCCATATCTGCCTTCTACAAACAATACATCAATACCGGTAATACGAATAGAGGGACCGGATTCCTCATAAGACATGATATCCCACTCGAAGGTGTGCTTTGTCATCAATCAGGACGCATAATATCTGGACACATAAACAATACCACCCTGATAAATGTATATGCCCCATCCGGGTCCAATAAACGTGTGGAACGGAAAATGTTCTTTCAACAGAGTATACTGCCTCATCTGCACGACGTTAAGGAGAAACTTATTCTTGCAGGGGATTTCAATTGTATTCAACGCCCAGAGGATTCCACTAGTTCATACCTAGGTATCAACCCGGCTCTCAGGACCCTTCTTACCTCCCTACACCTCATTGATGCTGTGGATAGTTTAAGGGTGCCCCTGCCCCATTACACCTGTATAAGTCACAACTCCTCATCACGAATTGACCGCATCTACTTTTCACAGGAACTTATCCAGCCTAGACGATATGAAGTGATACCTGCCAGTTTCACTAACCATCATGCTGTCGTATGTACAATCTCTTACCCCCATCCCATATTTCACATAGGAAGAGGTTAGGTTATTGGAAGCTGAATTGCTCGCTGTTACTGGAGGAGGAATGCCAAGATATTTTCAGACAACACTGGACTCGATGGGTCCAACAATAATACAAATTTCGCGACTGCGCAGACTGGTGGGATATTTTAGTTAAACCAGGGATCCGCCGCGTCTTTAAGAACATATCTTACCAACGAGGTCGGGAAAGACGGGATACAGTTGAATTTTACTATCGAGTTCTTCGCCAGCTCCAGCAAAGATCTGATGCTGGGGAGCGTATATATGACCAGATTCGGGAAGTTAAAACCAAGCTCCTGTCTCTACAGCAACGAACGCTCGCTCATATAAACGTGGCTTTAAAAGATCGTACAGTGCTCCCGGACGAAAGTGCAAGTGTATACCATATCGCCAAAGGACAACGTGAGCGGCAACGTAAATATATCCACCGCCTCCGCACCAGTACTGGAAGTGTCGTCACCTCCCCTGACGCTATACGTAGTGAAATATCATTATTTAATCAACGGTTCTACGCTAAGGTTCCAATTGGTCCACAGCAGGTGACCCTATTGCTTTCATCTTGCAGTACCCAACTATCTCCGGACAACAAAACTCTGCTCAGCGCGGATATTACGGATGAAGAGATTCAATCTGTGGTTAAGCAACTCCCAAACAACCGCTCACCTGGCATTGATGGACTGCCATATGAAATGTATAAACACTTCTGGCCTCTCATTGGCAAAGAATTTTGTCATGTCCTGCGTACCATTCTCCAACGTCGTGCTCTTTGTCAATCACATCACGAGGGTACCATAGTCCTCATACCAAAAACATCCTCTCCCATGGCAGTTGGTGACTTCCGACCAGTTACTTGCATGCCGATTGAAGACTGTTCTACATGATATCATTGGTGATGAACAATGTTGCAGTATTCCTGGAAGAACTCTGTTAACAAACTTAGCGATACTACGGGACCTACACCTAAAAGCCGAAATGCTCCCCACTGAGCCAATGAGTTTTCTCACCTTAGATCTTGATAAAGCTTTCGACCGCATCAGTCATGAATACTTGTACATGGTCTTGCAACACTTTGAATTTCCTGAAATCCTTATTGAATACATTCGTATGATAAATTGTAATGCTACGTCTCGAGTGCTCGTCAACGGTTTTCTTTCCCCTCTGATTTCCAATACAACGATCAGTTAGGCAAGGATGTCCCCTTTCCATGCTACTTTTTGTCATTGGCCTTGAACCGTTCATTCGGACTACCCAGGTGAAGCTACAGGGATACAAACTGTCCACACATGTTTTTGGAATGTGCGCCTATGCTGATGACGTATCAATATTGATCCGCAATAATGAAGACATCTCCCACATCGATAGCGTCCTTCAGCTCTACCATATCGCCTCTGGAGCACAATCGAACCCCCAGAAAACTGCTTTGCTTCCGCTCAATACTAACTCAGTGATTACCCAACAGCCCTGGTTCCGGATAGTAAATGAGGTGAAAATTCTTGGCATTACCTGGAAGCAATCGCTTCTGGACACAGTGCAAGCAAACTGGACTAAGGTCATTGCCAAAGTTAGGGGAGTGCTGATCCAATTTGGTCAAAGAAACCTCAATATAGTGCAACGGGTCATGGTCCTCAACGTGTTTGCGCTCTCTAAAATATGGTATGTCGCACAACTTTTCCCACTTCCCAAAATGTTTGAGAGCCAATTGGCAAAATATACAGGTTGGTTTATATGGCAAGGATTTTTGTTCCGAGTACAACGGGAACAGTTGTATCTCCCATCCCGGCAAGGCGGGCTAGGGCTAACAGCTCATGGCATGAAATGCCGTGCACTCCTCTGCAAGAACGATATCACCATTCTTTCCCAACATGACACTTTTAGGAAAGCGCTATACAAAGATATTCGAAACACAGCCCGTGGTTGTGATAGAGCTTTGCCGAAGATATTTAGGGACTATCAACAGCACCTTCTGGAAACTGTTCGCCAAATGCCTTCAGGGACTGTTCCAACGACGAAAAGTATTTATAACATGTTGCGGCAAGTGATACACTCCTAACTGCGAATCGAGGCCACCACCCTCTACGTCCATTGGCCCACTGTTTGGAAAAATTTTGGGGCTATGACCATTTCTTCTGCTGTACACTCCCAGGTTTTTATCTTCCTCAACGATCTCATCCCAACCGCTCTACGGCGATATACCATCCGTCTTGAAGCTTACCCATGGTGTACTATATGTGGTCAAACTGATACGGCGATACACCGCTTCACATCATGCACGCGAGTTGCCTCCACGTGGCTGTGGTGTAAGGGAAAAGTATGTCAACTATTAAATGTGCCCACGGATGATCTTGATGACAGGAAGTTGATTCGTTTGTCGGTGACCGCCTTCCCCCAAATTAAACAGACTGCCATTGTGTGGATAATGGGCCAATATGTACAATTCGTGATGGACAATGATCAACATTTCTCGTTCCTGGAGCTCAGGTATCACCTGCAGAAAAAGCATTGGAAGCTTAGTGAAAGTGGACAATTGTACGATAAATATGGACACTATCTGGATTTCCTGTAATGTAATAGTATGGTATTTATCATATCTGAAAATTCTGTAATTCTGTTAAGAGCTAATAAAAAAAAGTGGCAAAGCGTTAGACTCTCACACGTGAGGTGACCGGGTTCGAATCCCCCCTCCGACATTGCTGTTTTTTAGCCTACTTTTCACATTTTGCAAAAATGAGGAAAAAGTAGACTTATGAGATCGATCCGGGAAAATGTGTGTCTGTCTGTCTGTCTGTCCTTCTGTCTGGCTGTGTGTGTGTGTCCCCCTATCAACTCCTAAACGGCTGCAGCAATCAAAACCAAATTTAGTATGAGTAAAGATGTGCAGCGGAATAGCTCACGTCCATATTTGAAAATGATGTCAATTCTACCAACTGCTGAAAAAACGCACTAGAAATTTGAGCTCCATGTTGGATATCTTGCAAGATATGCATGGAAGCTATTCCAAAATTGGCACACATGTAGATAACACTATTTCAGTTTAATTTCCAGGAGGCCAACCATGACAGTGATGCCAAAATAATTTTAAGCCTTCTGATAGGTCCAATGTTTAAATGCATATAACTTCTACACTATCAATTTGATTTCAACTAAATTTTGTATGTAATATGTGTACATAAACATATATGACTGAGCGTATTCTTAAGAGCCACCAGGGCTGCCAACTGTTAATAATTGCTCTCTCTATTTTTAAAAATCCAAATACCAATATATCAGAAAGTATGCAAACCAATAGCTCTAAACTATGCACACGTATATTCAGACATTTTAGATTAATTTGGAGTAACTTATATACGTCAGTTCTACCAACATGATTATAAGCCTGCTGATAGTACCAATTTTTAAATACATGTAACTTCTATACTATCAGTTGGATTTCAACCAAATTTCGTATGTGCTATGTGTACCATAACAGATATGACTATAGGTATTGTTAGGAGCAATCAGGGCTGCCAACTGTTAATAAATGCTGTCTATATTTTTTTACCCTAATATCAATATATCAGAAAGTATGCAAGCCAACAGCTCTATACTTTGCACACGTATAGCACCTGACATTCTAGATTAATTTGGAGTAATTAATACTAGGCAGTGCTGCCAACATGATTCTATGCCTGATGATATGTCCAATTTTAAAATACATGTAACTTCTATACTAACAAATGGATTTCATCCAAAATTGGCACAACAAGATATCATAATATTTCAGATTATTTCTGACCAGCACACGCATGACATTGTTGGCAACATTGCTTTTACGCGTGCTGATAGATCCAGTGTCTAACTGCATGTAACGTCCATTGGACTTCAACCAAATTTTGTATTCTGTACCTTAAGAGATGGAACTAAGAATATATTCAGTCACCCGGGCTGCCAACTGTATTGCTCTATTAGGCTACATTATACCAGGTAAAGTTTGAACTAATTAGATTTTTCGATATTACCAACTTAATTTCGTCATTATTCTAGATAGGTTCATATTCTGTAGAATAATCATTGGCATGAAAAGTAGGCTGTATAGTTCTTAACGGAACTTCTTGTTTTCTTTGAGTCGTTTGGAATTGCATCAATTAATTACTACATTTGTCTAGATTAGATCCTTTTTAGCCTATTTTAATTTTTTGCAAAAAATGAAAGTAGACTTATGAGATCAACACAGGGCGAAAAATTGTGTGTCTGTCTGTGTGTGTGTGTGTGTATGTGTGTGTGTGAGTCTGTGTGTGTGTGTGTGTGAGTGTGTGTACTCTGAATGTCTGTCCCCCCCCCTATCAATTCCAACTCGGTGAAACCGAATTGAACGAAATTTGGTACAGAGGTAGCTCTAGCATAGGGCACCTCAGTGTCATACTTTATATCGCCGCCATCTTTGCCAAAACTGAATGGCGGCCACTCAAACGTTCAAAACGTAAACTCAAATTACGGCTAAACTAATCATCCAATCTATACCAAATTTGGTGACAGCATACCTTTATATAGGTCGCGTCTTTCACCCAAACGTCAAGGTCATCGGCCTTGCCATTTCAGGATGGCGGCCGTGTGAATTATGCAACCATTATAATCAATAGCTTAAGACCCACCAATTCAGATTATGAAGCCTAGGGTGGTTTAAGTTATCCTGGAGGTCGTGATCAGTTATTTATTATAATTTAATATTATAATATTATTCTGTATGAGTGGCTTAGAAGAGCTGAGCCGTATCTGCCACACGACAAGATGGCAGCTGTCCTCATGAGCCTGTCTTATATTTCAGTATTTTTAGTATGTTGTATGTGATATACCCTACTGATACAATAATATAAACTTCGTATGAAATGATCTATAATGAAGATGTACTGCAGTGAAGAAATAGTCTATTTCAAGTCATTATTTGCCAACAGGTTGTATCTAATATATCAGTTAAGATCGCCATGTTATTAAGGATATGGTTAGCTCTGGGCTAGCGTGTTAGTCTGTCACGCAGTTGACGGGGGATCGAATACTGCTACAGTTAACTTTTTTTTCTTGAATTCTTTTACAATTGATGTGCACAAGCTCTTTCCACAGATACTGAATAAAATGTCATTTAGCTCAAAGGGGAGGCTAATGTATACACTCGTTTATTAATAAAATCACAGTCCCAGCATTGCACATAAACAGAAGACATTGGGAAAAGGATAATAGA
The DNA here is from genome assembly GCA_946902985.2 of Meconema thalassinum. NCBI lineage: Eukaryota > Metazoa > Arthropoda > Insecta > Orthoptera > Tettigoniidae > Meconema > Meconema thalassinum. Next base: position 259,744,469 of record OX336388.2, read on the forward strand.
AGAACTAGATGCACGTTGTTATCAACCACAGCCTTCTTAATTTCTCTGTACGGTGCTGTCCTCTTGTGGGTTATGTGGGTAATATTGTTCCAAACATACCGCTGTGTAAATACCTGGCCTCCTGAAGTATGGCAATTTTGTAATATTGGTAGTTCAACTATTAGCCACGATCGCGCTCCGATTACCTTTAAACACTGCCAGCTGGATCGCCTCCCTCCTGGCTACTTTAAACTGCCTGCTTGTTGAACATCCAGAGGCGTACAAGATAAATATTAATTCACTGCTAGGTCGCAGCACCAACCTACTGTGATCGGCGCGGATTTTTAAAGGGGAAGGTACCCAAAACGAAAGATTCTTAAGTTTGCAGGCTGGCTTAATATAGAGATTAACGGACGTGGATGCATTACAATAAGTTAGTAGTTTTGTTATTCAATCATCATAAAGTATATAATATTGATTTTGACACTTACTGGCTAATTATCAATATAAAAGAAAACAAACGCTACATGGTGGTAGAGGTGATTGATTTAGGGATGAGGACAAAGAGTTATAAATATACCCATACATTTAGGAGAAAGTAGACTATATGTTCTTTGCTGAACATCTTGTTTCGTTTCTAATTTCCTTTTTTAAAGGAGCTAAATTATACGCCGAAATTTTGCGTTTTAAAAGAAAAACAAATTGGTTCTGTTCGTTGCCGATTTATTTTTTCGCGGTAGGATTTTGTTTGGACCCAAATATTGCTGTATGATTGTTTCGCAATGATTTCTTTAAGATCGCAATTTGAGGTAAAGGTGATAGGCGGTTACTTTACAAGCAAAAGATAGAGAGTTCAAAAATGTTACAGTGAAGATTCAGCGATCGTTGGAACTGAGGAACTTAAATGCTTATCAATTATTTTATTGAATTGTGTGTAAGATCACTTCTCTGTGTCGCTTTTCTTAGATTTCCTAATTATTGTATGTTAATGAAACTCCGAATTTTCTAACCGTCGTTTTGTTGCTCCCAAGCCTTATTGTTACACGTTATTTCAATCAAAGTGAGGTAGCCTTTGGTCTGCGTGCTGGCCAACGAATCGGGCGTTCCCGGTTCGAATCCGAGTAACTACACGTATTGGAACTTCAGGAAATTCCGGTGTTTCCGGTTTCTGTAAAGTCTAGAAAATTCTGTCAGGGTGTAAAAGCCCTCAAGAACAGCGATGCGTTATCACTTCTTCCGCGAGAGTCTTCTAAACCGTAGCTTTCCTGAAAATTCGCAATGGACGGATATCCTAACGAACACCTCGCACCTTGCGAGCAACAGGATCGATTCATGTAAGTACCATATCTGTCAAAGTGTATCTCTTATTCGTCTTTTGTTTCTCTGTAAATATGATAAAATAATAGCTACGTCTTAGTGTTTTAAACAATTTAAAAATGGAACGGTGTAGGTACTAGAAGCCGAGAAGAGAATGTAAACATTGTCCCATCGAACGTAACACTTTCGCATCTCGCTTTTGGCTCCTAAAACACAAACCGTTCCAAATAGGACAAAGCTATCAGGAATGAAAGTTACTTTAAACAAGATGTTCAGTAAAGAACATATAGCCTACTTTCTCCTAAATGTATGAGTATAGTTATAACTCGTTATTATCAAAGAGTATAATAGAACTATTCTTTGTTGAAGACCTTAGAAACGATTTACCTCTACCAAACTCCACAACCTAGATAAAAACTGCTACCATCATTGAAGAAAGAAAGAAAGAAAGAAAGGAAGAAAGAAAGAAAGAAAGATAAGAAGTAAATCAAGAATGTTATGGATCTGGAGACATAATCGACCGGACTGGCTGCGTGGCTCAGCGGTAACGTTCTCGCTTGCTGGGCCCTAGGTTGCAGGTTCGTATCCTGGCGCAGTCAGCTGGCATTTGAGGGTGCACAAATGCGAGGGAGCCGTGTCAGTACATTTACTGGCACGTTAAAGATCCCCTTCGGGCCAAAATTCCGGCACCCCGGTGTCTCTAAAAGCAGCAGTAGTTAAAAGGGATGTAAAACCAATAACATTATTATTATTATTATTACATATACGACCTGCCGTGGGCATCATCCAACTTTGAGTTGAGGCATGTCTTTACACGTCTGGTTGTGCATGGCTTTCACAACCCTAATAGAAAAAAAGTAAGGAAGATTGTAGTTTTACGTGACCGTGAATCTTGTGATTATGAGCCACGGGACCTCCTTTTTACGTGGAATCCGAACCACAGGACATGGCATTTCACTTCGAAAATCTCACATGCTTTGACCGGGAATCGAAAACCCTAATTGAATTAACAAATCTTTCCATGACCCTACAGAGACGTGTGTATACAAACTACTATGTGAAATCGTTTTGTTCTTTACTTCAAATAACATTTTCAAGTAACGCAAAATAGGCTGTTACAAACCCTTTAAAATAAAAAGTAAAAATGTATCGTAGTATCATCTTGTCATTCTTCAAATTCGATGCGCATAGAATGCCAATGGTATAGTAATCAATGGAGCCCCACGTAGACTAGTCGTGATATCTAGTGGTGAAATATCGAACAATATAATCCTAACAGAGCGAGTGCATTCTAGCGGCCAGAAGAAGAAACTTTTCAATAAAATCTGAAGTTAATAAGTAGGTCGACGTGCAGTTACCTTTTTGGCAGCTAGATGTCTCGAGTAAATCTGCTGGCGAATTATGTTTTAATTAAATATATATTTTACACCATAATATGCACAATATACCGCTTAATTTTAAAACATCTGAGTCATTACAAAACAATAAACATATAACATTTCAAGCAAAAAACCTAGCTCTGATCGGGTTTGAACCATAGGCATTTGAGCGATAGGCTAACGCTCTACCACTGAGTTAATTGTGTCAACGAATATCGTTCTATATAAAATGACTTACATAAAACTTGTTAGCAAATAATGATTTATACTAAACGATTTCATCACTGGAGTATATTATTTATATATAAAGCATTTCATACAAAGTTTATTTATTTTGTATCAGTACGCTATATTGCATGCAATACTCAAATTAGTGAAATATAAGTCAGGCACAAGATATCCGCTGCCATCTTGTCTTATTACTGAATCAGCTCAGCTTTTTAAAATCACGTCTGCACTATAGTATTACAAAATAAACTTTTAATTTCGAACGTGCCTCTACCTTTAGAACAGTTAAAACGATTCTCGGCTCGATAATCGGAACTGGTGGGTCCCATGATATGGATTATAAAGTTTGCATAATTCGCACGGCCGCCATCCTGAAATGGTATGGCAGACGACCTTGTAGTTTGGTCACAAGACGCATCCTATACGAAGGTATGTTGTTACCAAATTTGGTAGAGATCGGATGATTTGGTTAGTCGTTATTTGATTTTACGTTTTGAACGTTTGAGTGGCCGCCATTCAGTTTTAGTAAACATGGCGGCGATATAAAACATGACACTGAGGTGTCCTTTGCTAGTGCTACCTTTATACCAAATTTCGTTCAATTCTCATTCACCGTGTTCGAATTGATAGGGGGGGACAGACATTCAGAGTACACACACTCACACACACACAGACACACACACACAGACTCACACACACACACACACACAGACTCACACACACACATACACACACACAGACAGACACACTTTTTTCGCCCTGTGTTGATCTCATAAGTCTACTTTCATTTTTTTCAAAAATCGAAAGTAGGCTAAAAATACAACGCACCTTATTCAACTCGAATGCTGTATTTGTTGAAAAAACAGTGCCCAGTCTGAATGGCGGGTACCGATACCCAACGTTTGAAAGCGCCTGGACGGCAAACGGTGGGTTTCCGATCGTATGTTCTTCGATTGTGAAGCATTAAAATTTCAAGGCGGATTCAGGGTTTTTGAATGCAAAAATAAACTTCACACTCCCTGAAAATAATTTAATTTTAGTGATTCAGAGTGTTCATTTTGTTATGATTAGGGGTATCCGTCGGTGACTTTTCTGAGTACCTTTCCTATTAGAAGTATCAGTTTTGAGAGAAGATTTTAATTACGAACGTTGCTTTCTATTCTGCTTTGTTTTTAATCTGAATTTTAAGTTGGATTTTTAAAGTTATCGTTTAGTGGGAACAAAGAAGAACGGTTTAACTCACATTGTTTCATTAAGTTCTTTTTCATTACACAGGCTCACAACCCCCGACCGGGAAGACCGCGGGGGAGGAGAACTCCAGAAATGGAAGAAAGGGTTTTGGAGCGTGTATGCAACAATCCTTCCACAAGCATGCGTGCGATCGGACGTGCGGAAGGGTTAACGCATACCACTGCCCACAGCGTGATACAAGATGATGGCCTGTATCCGTATCATTTTCAAAAAGTTCAAGAAGTAAAGCCTGAGGATCTTCCAGTCCGGATGGATTTCGCCAATCAAATGATCGAACGCTTGGGGAAAGACCCTGATTTCTTGTCGAAAATTTTATTCACCGACGAAGCGACGCTCACCAGGGATGGTTGCTTCAACATCCACAAAAATCACACGTCACGAAAACCCTCACCAGACAGTCGTGCAGGGAAATCAAGAAAAATTATCTGTGAACGTTTGGGCGGGTATTATTGGGGACCATCTAATCGGGCCTTACATTTTACCAGCCAGACTCATCGGACGCGTTTATCTGCGGTTTATTCAAGAGGTTCTCCCAGAACTTATGGAGGATGTCCCGCTGGAGACAAGGGCTGAGATGGTCTTCCAGCATGACGGCGCCCCAGCTCACTGGCACCGAGTAGTTCGGGACATTTTGGACGAAATGCTCCCCGAAAGATGGATCGGCAGAGGAGGTCCAGTTCAGTGGCCTCCTCGCTCTACTGATTTGACGCCACTTGATTTTTTTCTTTTGGGGATACACAAAGGACCTGATATAAGATGGGATAGAAATCGACAGTCAAGAAGAGCTAGTCGGAAGAATAGCTGTAGCAGCCGGTGTCGTTCGGGAAAGAGCAAAAGAAATTTTTGCACGAGTCCGCAAATCACTTGTAAAACGTCTTCATTTTTGCCTTCGTGGCGATGTGCAAGGAGGCAATTTTGAGCAACTGCTTTAACGAAAAATCATTTGTAAAACTCTCCAAAGTAAAGATAATTTACATTGCTATTGTTCATTTCTTTCAAGTCTACTTTTCTGGAAAGATATGTTATGTATTGAAAATAAAAAACAATTTGTATTAAAACTGATAAATTTTCTGATTTTCGAAACGAGAAATTTTTGTTTTTTTAATTACAGACCTCCCTCCGCAACAACAATAAAAAGATAAATACGTAAATTAAATGAAAAAGAGAACTGCCAGAGCATCTTAAGAAAAGACACAGTCGCAATATTGCTGAAGTTTTAACCGTTACCGAACACGTGGCTATTAGGATAAGCCTAAACATTTAATTAAGATTCTTAAATCGTTCTTGAAACATCTACCTGAAACATCATGCTTACGGTAATTGAGTTGCTCCATCATCAAATTACTCGGAGGAAAAAAATACAATTTGCGTTGGAAGAAGGATTCGAACCCCAGCGTGTAGTCACCTACGCCTGAAGGTCGAGCGCTTTATCACTGAGTCAGGAAGTGCTACTGGAGCTAGGTAGACTTGTGAGCGATATTCGGTCCTCTGCCATGGATAGCACGCGACGTTGCCAGATGTACTCATATTTCAAATCGCTCATAGGGGCGTTACGGTTGCGTTCCGAACATGGGTTCCCTATCTCAAATTATTCCCTGCCCCAACCCCATGCGGAGTCTAAGTTTGGTGCAGGACTTTTTTTACACCCTGTATATTAGTATGATTATAAATGTTATGTGTTTATACAGTCCTCATTTAACAAACATGTATGGAGCCATTGTACATTATCCAGATTTCCGTGACCCATTCTTCGTGCCTGAATTCCATTGCAACTTTCTGCCTTCCTGAATAGTATTTCCTTTGTTTTCAGCCTTTTGTTTTACAGCTTCTCTTAATTTTTTCCCTTTCACTGAGCTCACTTGACTGTGCCCTCACTTTTGTACTGAGTAGGCATGGCATTAATTTTTATTTCTGAAAAAAAAAAAAGTAGTTGCATATAGTAACAATGATGTTAGCAATATTACGAATGAAACAAATTAGGTACTTTGAGAATCATAAGATAATAAAATGCTCGTTGGAATTCCGGTACCCTCTGAATAGTTTAAATGTTTCCTGAGATGAGATTTTAATTTTAAATGGATAATTCCCCTGGGTCGAGGGCTGAGTTATTTTGACGATTTAAACCTCTTAAGTGATAAACATATATCAATGAGGTATCTCGACAGTATTGCTGTGTGGAAACTCTCCCGTCAGGTAGAGACGCCGCACCCTCCTGTTGGTCGGAAAGAAGCTGACAATCTACTACACTAACAGTTAAGAACTGTTCTGCACTAAAAACAGGTGATTTAAGAGTATAAAAACAACTTAACATATTATAGTATAATACATGAACAAAGGAAAAAAGTGACAGTCAGTCTGAAAGACTAGACTTTGTATCATTTTAAATGCAACAAGATGTTCAGTAAAGAACATATAGCCTACTTTCTCCTAAATGCATGGGTATTGTTATAACTCTTTGTCCTTTTCAAGGAATATAATATATTGTTGGTTGTAGTAGCTTGTTGAAATACAACGTGCTATAGGGATATTAAACATGAATATGAGGTGCCCTTTGCTAGTGCTACCTCTGTAAAAAAAATCATTCAATTCGGTTTCACCGTGTTTGAATTGATCTGGGGAATGGATTTGCACACATACATGGCCGCTATTTGCAAACTATTGGGCTGATGACATTGTAGTCAGTCATAAGATGCTTTCCACAAAAAGGCATGTTGTTGCAAAATCCGGTAGAGATCAAATTAATAGGATGATCGAAATTTGATTTAAGCTTTTAACATTTGGGTGGCCGTCATTCCTTTTCCGTCAAGATGGCGGCGATATAAAACATGACACAGGTGCCTTTTGCTAGTGCTACCTCTGTACCAAATTTCGTTCAATTCGGTTTCACCGTGTTTGAATTGATAGGGGGAATCGATTTGCACACATACGTTGTTGCAAAATTTGGTAGAGACTAGATTATTAGGATGGTCGTAATTACATTCTAGCCTTCAACATTTGGGTGGCCGCGATTACGTTTCCGTCAAGATGGCGGTGATATAAAACATGACACTGAGGTGGCCTTTTCTAGTGCTACCTCTGTACCAAATTTCATTCCATTCGGTTTCACCGTGTTCGAATTAATAGGGGGAATGGATTTTCACACAAAGATGGCCGCCATCCGCAAAATATTATGCTAATGACCTATTAGTTTGGTCAAAGAATGCTCCCTCCATAATGGTATGTTGAAGCAAAATTTGGTAGAGATCGGATGATTAGGTTAATCGTAATTTGATTTAAGCTTTGAATATTTGTGTGGCCGCCATTACGTTTCCGTCAAGATGGCGGCGATATAAAACATGACGCTGAGGTGCCCTTTGCTAGTGCTACCTCTGTACCAAATTTCATTCCATTCGGTTTCACCGTGTTCGAATTAATAGGGGTAATCGATTTTGACACAAAGATGGCCGCCATCCGCAAACTATTAGGCTAATGACCTATTAGATTTGTTAAAAGATGCTTCCTCCATAAAGGTATTTTGTTGCAAAATTTGGTAGAGATCGGATGATTAGGTTAGTCGTAATTTGATTTAAGCTTTGAACATTTGTGTGGCCGCCATTACGTTTCCGTCAAGATGGCGGCGATATGAAACATGACACTGGGGTGCCCTTTGCTAGTACTACCTCTGTACCAAATTTCGTTCCATTTGGTTTCACCGTGTTCGAATTAATAGGGGCAATCGATTTTCACACAAAGATGGCCGCCATCCGCAAACTATTAGGCTAATGACCTATTAGTATTGTCAAATATGCTCCCTCCATAATGGTATGTTGAAGCAAAATTTGGTAGAGATCGGATGATTAGGTTAATCGTAATTTGATTTAAGCTTTGAATATTTGTGTGGCCGCCATTACGTTTCCGTCAAGATGGCGGCGATATAAAACATGACACTGGGGTGCCCTTTGCTAGTGCTACCTCTGTACCAAATTTCATTCCATTCGGTTTCACCGTGTTCGAATTAATAGGGGTAATCGATTTTGACACAAAGATGGCCGCCATCCGCAAACTATTAGGCTAATGACCTATTAGATTTGTTAAAAGATGCTTCCTCTAAAAAGGTATTTTGTTGCAAAATTTGGTAGAGATCGGATGATTAGGTTAGTCGTAATTTGATTTAAGCTTTGAACATTTGTGTGGCCGCCATTACGTTTCCTTCAAAATGGCGGTGATATAAAACATGACACTGAGGTGTCCTTTGCTAGTGCTACCTTTGTACCAAATTTCGTTGAATTTGCGCTCACCGTGTTCGAATTGATAGGGGGGGGGGCAGACATTCAGAGTACACACACTCACACACACACACACACACAAACTCACACATATACACACACACAGACAGACACACTTTTTTTCTCCCTGTAGTGATCTCATAAGTCTACTTTCATTTTTTGCAAAAATCGAAAGTAGGCTAACTAATGCAGAAAAAAACTAGAAAGGCTGGAGGCTTCTCGCTTTGCTCGAAGCCAAAGACTATTGACATGTTAGAAAATTTTCTGCATAGTACTTATCTTGCTTATCTTGTTTCAAATTATTCGCGAAGGGCAAGTGCAAACCAAGGGCAAAGCAAGGTTCAGCGCGCGGGGACTTGCCCCTTCCATCCAGTCTAAGAACACTTTTAGTGGGCGATGTATTGAAGATAGAGATATGCTCTCGCGAACTTTTTTTGTAGATTGTAGAACTTTTCATGCTGACCAATTCTTACGCTCATAGTATATTGACATTTTTAACGGTTTGCCCAGCGTAAGCTTAAGAAGCGCACGGACGCCAAGTTTGTTTTCGACTTTTTCACTGAAATCGTTACTGCTTGGCTTCCTTTGATCATACACAAATTATTTTCTACAGAATCTTTCCTCGAGATATCCTTTACAGAATGGTGAAAACCGTATCATAATCCATCCAGTGGTTCTCGAGATCACCCGTGACATCCAAGGATCGGGGATTTTGGTCTTATACTAACGAAGTAGAGATTGTCGGGGAACAAATGCACCCAGTGGTACTATTACGTCACACACCTCAGTGCATCTGTCCGTCCGTCACCGTAACGTAACGCCAGACCCCAGCGTAACGACGAAGTCGACAAGATCATTTAAAATGTTTAAAAAAAAAACTTTGTCAGGAGGAAACATGCGCTCGCTTTATCATATATACTAGAAACCCGACCCGGCTTCGCCCGGGAACAGTTATAAATGCATTACGTGTTAGGCGCTCTTTTTTTCCAATGCCAATGAATAACGACCAACATCCGTTTTACGTCTCGGCATGATGGGTTAAAATCACTGACTGGACTATTAATTATATTATCATGGAGATGCATGTGCAACAAATTCTTGTCGGACGTAATTTAGGAATGGTGAGGTGCATGAAACACAAATACCCCTTCCGTCCAATCTTAACTGGACTGTGAAGTTTGCGGAACGAAATGTTCACAGTCGAAATGAAGAAAAGCCGAGTTGCACTTCCACGGAAACTCCAAACACAACCACTCTTCTCTAAAGTTTTTAACTCAACACGACTCGACAGTTTGCTGCTGGCTGTATCTGGGGCAATAAGCTCGTCCGCACGCTAAGCTGTAAGTGGGGTGATAGACGCGCCCTTAGCTAGCTCGTAAACTGTCGCCTCAGTAACTGAATGGAGATTGTTGGAAGAAATGAAAACTTAAAAACTCTTATAGTAGGCGATGTATTGAATATGCTCTCCCGGGCTTTTTGTAGAACTTTTCATGCTGAACAATTCTTACACTCATAGTATATAGATATTTTTAACGGTTTGCCCAGCGTAAACTTAAAAAGCGCACGGAGGCCAGGTTTTTTTTTTCGACCTTTTCACTGAAATCGTTAGTGCTTGACTTCCTCTGGTCATAAATACATTATTTTCCACAGAAACATTCCTCGAGATATCCTTTACAGAATGGTGAAAACTGCATCAAAACCCATTTAATGGTTCTCGAGATTACCCATGACATCCAAGAATCGGGGACTTTGTTTTATTGTAAGTAGAGATTATACGCCAATCAGTATAATTAAATATAGTATAATACCCCTTCCGTACAATCTTAAATTGAAAAGTTCACAGGCGAAATGACAGTTGCACTTCCAGGGAATGGCGAGGTGAATGAAACTCAAATCCCCCTTCCGTCCAATCTTAACTTGACTGTGGTTCACAGGCGAAATGAAGAAAACACGAGTTGCAATTCCAGGACAACTCCAAACACAACCACCTTTCTCAGAAGTCATAACTCAACAAGACTCACAGGCTTGTTGCTGGCTGTATCTGGGGCAATAGGTTAGCCCGCTAGCTAGGCTGTAATAGGGATGATAGACTCGCCCTTAGCTATAACTCCTAATATGTCGCCTCAGTAGTTGAATGGACATGGTTGGAAGAAATTAAAATGTAAAAACACTTATAGTGTGCGATGTATTGAAGACAGACATATGCTCTCGCGGACTCTTTTGTAGAACTTTTCATGCTGAACAATTCTTATTTATTTATTTTTAACGGTTTGCCCAGCGTAGGCTTACAAGTTGCTCGGACGCCAGTTTTTTTTTTTTTTACTTTTCCACTGAAATCGTTACTGCTCGGCTTCCTTTGATCATAAAAATATTATTATCTTCAGAATTCATCCTCCAGATATACTTAACAGAACGGTGAATACCGCATCAAAATCCAACCAGTGGTTCTCGAGTTTACCAAGAATTCAAGAATCGGGGACTTAGTTTTATACTAAGTAGAGATTATCCCTCCTGCGGCGCTCACAAGTTACCGATCGCGACAAATGAGTATTCAAATGAAAGAGAATATACATTAGCAGTGACGAATTGCACTCTAATTTCATAAATATCTATAATTTCTTTAAAAAGAGACTTTAAAGAAATGCACGAAGTGTGTGATTTACAGATACTGTTGCTGTAGGAAAATACGCTCCATAATTGCTGTCCATTTCACATTTTTACCGCTGTGACGCCTTTTTCATGTCTTTTTAACATTCTGAGATCTTTCTTTATCATTTTGTATGGATTTCAGAACAGCCTAATTCAAAGGAATGAGTACTCAAATAGTATAATTTCATAAATATCGAATAAACGGTGAGTGTTATGATGATCCAATTTTCAGTGATTGCGTTCTTCAGTCAGGGAACGTAAAACTTGGAATTCTAACTGAAATGTAAGTATTGTTCTATAATCATTTGGTTGAAATAAAAACACCTTAAGTCTCTCATTATAAACCTATTAGGGAAACTGTGGTTTATGAACATGCGAGATTTCTCGCACGGGTCTGCTAGTCAACAACAATGTTGTGTAATGAGCAAATTGCACCATACTCGCACACAGTGGTTATTGCTTGGATACCGAAATAGCTTACACACTGCCATCTAGCTGCAGCGCTGGGAATTTATAGCTACAGTGTATGCGGCATCTGTACAGCAGCGGCATCTGTACCGTGTTTACCTTATGATGGCTGAACATACAGCAACATTATAGAAGTAGAATCCGTAGGACTAGATGACGAACGCTTGTTGTCATGGTAACCACCGGATATGCGTGTTAGTTTATAGTCCACGCCAATCACAGGTGGAACACCAGCCCTAAATTATATCCATGTTAAGAACTGGTCCTCAGTCAAAAGTGAATGTCCTGCACAATACTAGCGCTAAAGCCCTAGCGCGTTTCGTTACGGCTGCATGAGTTCAAGAGGTATATTTTACATCGAAGGAGTTTAATTGTATTCTTCCAGGCTCTTGGGATACATTACGGGATCTACCGTGAGTTTACTTCCGGATTCGTGCTTGATAACTTCAGAGAGGGTGCGTAAGTGTGACAGAATGCGAGATTCTCGCATTTAAATGTGTTCGATCACACTCCACTTGTTCCAGCAATATGGCGCTTTCAACAGATGGGACGTCACTCACTTTGCCGGAAGCGAATCCAGGAACAACAAATGAGAAGGGAGGGGGTGACGGGGGTGGGTGAGGATTGAGAGTTGAAGTCGCAGCTGTTATCTGATTGAATTGCTGGGCTCCAGATGTGAAGTTATACCATCTATATCCTTCCGTTTCTTGCTCTCACTGTCGCTGTGATAGACAGAAATTTGAAGATTTGAGAGACAATTTGTTGAGTGGTACAGCAAGTAAATTTGATTACAATTTTCACCTGCGTTTGTGGTCACATTTTGCGCTTCACGGTAATTTACTATGAAATGTGATTAGATTAAATATTAGAGTAGGGAAATTAGAGAGTGTTGCAGATATTCTGCTTCGTCTTGTGACGTGCGTGAAAACACGCGATAGACAAGACAAGAACCTAACAGATTTTGTTGAAGTTTAAATTCATGGCCATGAAAGCCAACATGGAAGATTTTTAGAAGCAGTCTAGATGATTATTAGAGGTGGCTAGTGTATGTTTGTTAAGAGGGTGGAAGAAGTTAACTGCATAAAATGGCACCATCTCTACTTAGTATAAAACGAAGTCCCTGATTGTTGGATGTAACGGGTAAACACGAGAACCACAGGATGGATTTTGATGCGATTTTCACCATTAAAAGGTAGCTTGTAGTTTAACGTGACCGTTAATCTCGAGGTCATGGGCCACGGGACCTCCTTTTTACGTGCAATCCGAACCACAGGACATGGCATTTCACTTCGAAAATCTCACATGCAATGACCGGTAATCGAACCCGGACCGCCTTGGTGAGAGGCATACAGCTAGACCGCTGAGCCACCACGCCCCCGATTTTCACCATTCTGTAAAGGATATCTCGAGGATGGTTTCTGTAGTTAATAATTTATTTATGATCAAAGGAAGCCGAGCAGTAACGATTTCAGTGGAAAAGTTGAAAAAAAAACCTGGCATCCGAGCGGTTTGTAAGCTTACGCTGGGCAAATCGTTAAAAATATCTAAATACTATGAGTGTAAGAATTGTTCAGCATGAAAAGTTCTACAAAAAAGTCCGGTAGAGCATATGTCTATCTTCAATACATCGCCCACTATAAGTGTTTTTACGTTGTAATTTCTTCCAACCATGTCCATTCAACTACTGAGGCGACAGTTTACGAGCTAGCTAAGGCCGAGTCTATCATCCCTGTTACAGCCTAGCTAGCGGGCGAACCTATTGCCCCAGATACAGCCAGCAGCAAACCGCCGAGTCGTGTTGAGTTAAGACCTCAGAGAAGGGTAGTTGTGTTTGGAGTTTCCTTGGAAGTGCAACTCGGTTTTTCTTCATTTCGCCTGTGAAACATAGTCAAGTTATGAATGGATGGAAGGGGGATTTGAGTTTCATTCACCTCGCCCCTGGAAGTGCAACACTCATTTCGCCTGTGAACTTTTCTTTCCGCAAAATTCACAGTCAATTTAAGATTGGACGGAAGGGGGATTATATTACATTAATTTATACTGATTGGCGTATAATATCTACTTAGTATAAAACAAAGTCCCCGATTCTTGGATGTCACGGGTAATCTCGAGAACCACTGAATGGAATTTGATGCGGTTTTCACCATTCTGTAAAGTATATCTCGAGGAAGGTTTCCGTAGAAAGTAATTTATGTATCACCAAAGGAAGTCAAACACTAACGATTTCAGTGAAAAGGTCGAAAAAAAACTGGCGTCCGTGCACTTTTTAAGCTTACGCTGGGCAAACCGTTAATAATATCTATATACTATGAGTGTAAGAATTGTGCAGCATGAAAAGTTCTACAAAATGCCCGGGAGAGCATATCTCTATCTTCAATACATCGCCTATTATAAGTGTTTTTACGTTTTCATTTCTTCCAACAATCTCCATTCAGTTACTGAGGCGACAGTTTACGAGCTAGCTTGGGGCGAGTCTATCACCCCAGTTACAGCTTTGCTAGCGGACAAGCGTATTGTCCCAGATACAGCCAGCAGCAAACTGTCGAGTCGTGTTGTTAAAAACTTTAGTGAAGAGTGGTTTTGTTTGGAGTTTCCCTGGAAGTGCAACTCGGCTTTTCTTCATTTCGACTGTGAACTTTTCGTTCCGCAAAATTCACAGTCAACTTAAGAATGGAGGGAAGGTGGATTAGTGTTTCATGCACCTCGCCATTCTTAAATTACGTCTGACAGTCCAGTCAGTGATTTTAACCCAACATGCCGAGACGTAAAACGGATATTGGTCGTTGTTCATTGACATGAAAAAAAAAAGCGCTTATCATGTAATGCATTCATAACTCTTCCCGGGCGAAGCCTGGTCGGGTTGCTAGTCTTAAATAAAACATACAATAAATTAGCCTACATCTAAATGCACAATTTTATTTCAAACATCCCTCTATAAAAACACGACCTTACTAAAGCTTTCTAATTATATTGAAAGTTTCAATCCACGGATAATATTACTTTCAAAATGAATATGAAATGAAAATCCACAGCCTGCTTCCAGTCTCCGACCGGGTCAGGAATGGAATGAATGAAGCCCCCATCCAGCGGCGAGGATATGAACTGTGCCGGCTGCCGAGGCCTGACGCACTCCTCTGGGGCAGTGATTAAATGAATGACAGATGAAATGAAATGATAGTGGAAAGTGTTGCTGGAATGAAATTGTGACAGGGAAAACCGGAGTACCAGGAGAAAAACCTATCTGCCTCCGTTTTGTCCAGCACAGATCACACATGGGGTGACCGGGATTTGAACCACGGACCCAGCGATGAGAGGCCGGCGTGCTGCCGCCTAAGCCACGGAGGCTTCTTCAAAATGAAGATAAATATTTTCAAAGCTCTGCTAGCGTAATGGTCTGGTAAGTGATTGAGTACGACGCCGCTAGATGGCATCTGCAACATGTTAGCCACACTACACGCATGTGCAAAACAAGGGGAGGATATTCTCCTCTTGCCGTTCATTTGGCTGCGTTAAAACTGTATTTCTTTCTCTGGTCGCCAGTGTGCCATTGTCTATGTGTATTAACTGCAGTACAGGGGGAAAGAATGGACTTTCCTCAGTACAACCAACCAGACTTTTCAAGTAGCACAAGAGCGCGCGTTGTTTAAAACCCGAGTAATCATGCTCATTTTATAGTCGAGAAATTAAAAATAATCCGATCTACAGGGTATTTATATTTGCTTGGCTAGGACATTCTCGCTCACACGCTCCGCCAGTGACTGCTCAGTTCCCGGCTGCCGCGCGCGCGTATGTTCGGCAGAATACAGTACTGAAAATCAGTATCATTCATTTTTACTCACTATGTTTACAGTAGATGCAGAAAATGTTCTCCATCCGCTGCCAAGCATAATCGGCATCGTCGTATGAAGTTTCTGGCTAATCCGGTTAATTTAGCTTCAGTAAGGAAATAACGACCTATTTTTATTGCTTACTGAACCTGTACGTTTGAATCTCAAATTAGCCAGTTGTTTTATTGTCCGATTTATAGGAATGGGTCTCCCTGGAAATTTCACTCGAAACTTCTTTCTTGTCCTAGCACACGATTTCCTTAATTGACAGACTCGCTGATGCCGTACGCAAGAGACTTGGGAAATTCTATGGCCCTATCTATAGAATGGGCAGCGACAGACTAACCAGAAGATTATTTAAAGTAATCAAGTCATTCATGAAGAGATTTTGGGAAGATAAGACAACGAAAACCATGAGGCCAACCAGTTCAAGTTCAAACGTGCTCTTTGAATTAGCATAAAGAAGGAGAAGAGGAGATCAACATCAATAATAATAATAATAATAATAATAATAATAATAATAATAATGCTGCAGAATGCCTACAGATGACAAACAAAGGTCCATTGAGAAAATTAGAACTTAAGGATCGGAAAATTCTAAGGAAAATATTAGGACCTGTTAATGATAATGGTACTTACAGAAGAAGACATAACAATGAATTATTTGAACATATAGCAGATTTGGTGAGTGTGATGAGAAAAAGGAGAATGTCTTTCCTTGGACATTTGGAACGGATGGAGCATCATCGACTTTCATATCGAATACACTCATCAGTCTCTAAAAAAAATTCCTATTGTAAATGGTTGATGCAAGTTAAAAAGGACCTAACAGAAGCTCGAATCAATCAAGCTCTGGTTTGGGATAGGAACCTGTTCAGAAAGGCGGTTAAATCAACCAGTAATCTACACCCTTTAACATCTGTGATGCCTCGCCCTCACTGCAAGTGGACGGAAGAAAGGAGAGCTGAACATTCGTCAAGAATGAAGATCTACTGGCAGACAAGAAAACAAGCATTACAGTGATCATATGAGTGAAGAACATCGTGGTCCATTGATGGCCGAAACGACTCAAAATAATAATAATAATTATAATAATAATAATAATAATAATAATAATAATCATAATAATAATAATAATAATAATAATTTTGGTTTAGAAAAATCTTCGGTAGAAGAAAGGGTACACAATATGGAAAGATCATATGGTATAACTAAGAATTTTTATAACAAAACTAGTTGAAACCCGTCAAAACATGACGGGCATTGGGAAAATATTTACGGATGGATTTTCTAATATGCATTCTTTGTATGATTACAGAGAAAGATCGACATTGCAACATATAACTTTCCATGACTGAAAACTTGATGAGGCAAATAGTGACCTACACGTTCCCGAGTTTCCCCTTGAGCTTTATTGATTGTAATAAACTGCCCATGACTGAAAACTTGATGAGGCAAATAGTGACCTACACGTTCCCGAGTTTCCCCTTGAGCTTTATTGATTGTAATAAACTGCCCATGACTGAAAACTTGATGAGGCAAATAGTGACCTACACGTTCCCGAGTTTCCCCTTGAGCTTTATTGATTGTAATAAACTGCCCATGACTGAAAACTTGATGAGGCAAATAGTGACCTACACGTTCCCGAGTTTCCCCTTGAGCTTTATTGATTGTAATAAACTGCCCATGACTGAAAACTTGATGAGGCAAATAGTGACCTACATGTTCCCGAGTTTCCCCTTGAGCTTTATTGATTGTAATAAATTATGCCAAGCGATTGGAAATTGGTGGCTTTTAAAAGAAAATGGGAGTATTTTTATGGCTTATATATATTGGATTTTTAAAGTGGCTTCGTATTTTTTCTGATTTCTCACTTTATTGCGTCAATTTGTAGTTTACATACGACCGGACAATGTTCCTTTTCGTCGAACGGGGTTTTATAGTAGTATTTCTCCCAAAATTAACGTCTTATTCGATAATACTATAGTGCCCTGCATCAATGGAGCCGCTAAATATTAAATGGCAAATAATACTCCCATTGCAAAAACAACAGTGTGGTTAGACTCATTGTTATGTACTCTAATCAAACAAAATCAATAAACAAATGGCTTATACAATGAAGTTCAACATGACCAGTGTATTCACCGTCCAGATACTTTCATACTAAGTTGGTTGCTGAGGAGAATGCGATGAGGCTGATCGCCAATAATAAAATCCTTATAATTATCCTTGCCAGCAACAATGTTTGCAATAGTTTGCAAATGCAGCTCAGGGCGATGTTCTTCATTTTGATATAAACAGCACAACGCTTCTCGAAAAAAGCAATTTCTATCGCCTGTTATAGGTACAATCCTTTGGGTTTCTATGACAGCAAACTATGCAGGGGAGCATAGAATCACTTCACCAATTACAGGATGAGCACACACTCACTTTGCCAGCCCCCGTAATGGAGGCAGTTTTAGAATTATATGTCCCGTGCATGTCAAAAAACGCATTAACATAGGGAAGCCCACTATTAAGACTATATTCTTGGCCATCACCCCAGAGATCCGGATTCATTTCCCTGCTCTGCCAAGTAATTTAATTCTGGCCTGAGGGCTGGAACTGGACGCACTCAGCCTCGTGAGGTAAAACTGAGGAGAGGTAGGATCGATTCCAACCTTAACTATCTTGGATGTGTTTCTCTTCGGTTTCCCACTTCCACTCCAGGGAAATACCGGGATGGTTCCTTACTTAAGGCCTCGGCGTTCTCCTTCCCAATCCTCACTTTAGTTACAGATACACACATTAATACAACCATCACAATAACACAGGTCGGTAACATAATTTTTTCTCTTAAAGACACTCTGCAAATCTACAGGCCAAGAGCTTTTGTCAGAGTGCTTTACGAAGTCGAAACATGATGGTCAATGGTAAAATAATTACCGAAGGATTTCCTTATATACGACATTCTTTGTACGACTACTTTTTGGCACTATTGAAACTTTAAGGGCGTCGAAAGATCGCACTCTTGACATTGCAACATATAACTGGCCATGACTGAAAACTTGCTGAGGTAAATACAGACCTACACGTTCGAGAGTGTCCCCTTGAGCTTTATTGATTGTGATACAGAATGCCAAGCGAATTGAAAAGTGACGTCTCTTAAAAGAAAATGGAAGGGTTTTGTCGGATGGTGTTAAATCAACTCGAGGGATTAGAGCTCTCTGCCCAATTTTATCTCCACTGATTATTTCCAAATCCAAGCAATGTTCATACGTATTCTTTACAAATAACCATGATCCGTTCAGGAGCTCTTGGGAAACGTTCAGATTTCGGAGAAGCATAACTATGGCTCCAACTTTTAGAGTAAGAATATGTGGAGGCAAACCACTTAATTCCAAGGAATTCAAGAATTCTGTAGGAAATTGAAGTAGCTGGCTTTCATCTTCAGTAATTAATCTGTTAACGCTGGTGTATGTTTTTGAACTACCGGGTATAAGTTCGATGCCTTTCAAATTAATTTCATTACAGTGTTCATTTTTAGGTAGATTTCTTTAGAAAGCTAACTATTGCAATGGGTCCCATGTTTCGACTTCCGGAAAATTTCGACATATCTTCGCGTTTCACATCCCCCAGACCCCAAAACCACCGTCAGTTCAAAAGTTTATATATAATTTATGTATATATGTATCTATCTATCTATCTATATATATATCAGTTTCTTGTGGACACGATAACTGCCGTAATTTTGCACCAATCACTTTGAATTTTTTACATAATATGTATCCCTATAAAATCTCGGTCGAGTTCGTTAATGGGCAAAATCGGTCAAAGGGAGTAAAAATGGGGGGCTTTTTTTCGAAAAAGTGAAATATAGCTATAACTCTCTTAATACATGAAATATCGAATCCCTTCAAAGTTCATAACATGTGTCGGATAAGTGCCAAAAATTTATGTCAAATAAGTTTTTTGATAGCACCAACCATTGACCAAAGGGGTGGGAAAAAGTGGGTTTTTCGGGAAACATTAATGATATCTCTCTTAATAGGCACAATATCAAAACCGCACAAAATGGACAATATTCCTCCAATAATTACCTAAAACTTTTGTCTGAAAGAATTTTTGATATGACCCACCATTACGCCACGGGGTGAACAAAATGATTTAAATTATAAGAAAATGCCAAGTGCCAAGAGAGGTTGCCATGACAACTTTACTTTTAATTGATAAGGGATGACCATCAGCTGTTGCTATGACAACGCCACTGCACGAGATCACATTCAGTTTTCATATGTCAGTGGGAAGCGACTTCGGTATCGGAACTGGTAGCATGCTGAACTTCTATGCCCAAGGTCGCGGGTTCAAACCCGGCTGAAGTCGTCGGATTTACTAAGAGCGCTAAAAAACCTGAGTTTGCTTTCCTTCGGAGGGGAAGTTCCAACGTTCGTTGCGAGTTGCTGATTGAGGTGGCATCTAGTAGCCAAGTTCACAGCTAGGCGTCGTTGACGGCAGTATTTTAGGTAGATTTCATTAGAAAGCTAACTATTGCAATGGGTACCATGTTTCGATTTCCGGAAAATTTCGACATATCTTCGCGTTTCACATCCCCCAGACCCTAAAACCACCGTCAGTTCAAAAGTTTATATATAATTTATGTAATATTTGTATATATGTATATCAGTTTCTTGTGGACACAATAACTGCCGTAATTTTGCACCAATCACTTTGAATTTTTTACCGAATATGTATACCCATAAAATATCGGACGAGTTCGTTACTGGGCTAAATCGGTCGAAGGGGATGAAAATGGGGGACTTTTTTTTTTCGAAAAAATGAAATATTGCTATAACTCTCTTAATATGTGAAATATCGAATCCGTTCAAAGTTCATACTATGTGTCGGATAAAGCTCAGAAATGTATGTTTGAAACGTTTTTTGATAGCACCAATCATTGACCAAAGGGGTGGGAAAAAGTGGGTTTTTCGGGAAACATTAATCATATCTCTGTTAATAGGCACAATATCAAAACCGTACAAAATGGACAATATTCCCCTAATAATTACCTAAAACGTTTGTCTGAAAGAATTTTTGATATGAGCCACCATTGCGCCAAGGGATGAGAAAAATGATTTCGGAATTATAAGAAAATGCCAAGAGCTATCAGTGGTTGACATGGCAACACTACTAAATTGATGAGGGATGAGCCATCAGACGTTGCCATGACAACGCACTTGCGCGAGATCAGATTCAGATTTCCATCTGACTAAGTGTGAAGCGGCTTCGGTGACGTAACTGGTAGCATGCTGAACTTCTATGCCCAAGGTCGCGGGTTCAAAGCCGGCCAAAGTCGTCGGATTTTCTAAGAGCGCTAAAAATCCCTCAGTAAGCTTTCCTTTGGAGGGGAAGTTCCAACGTTCGTTGCGAGTTGCTGATTGAGGTGGCATCCAGTAGCCAAGTTCACAGCTGGGTGGCGTTGACGTTAGTATCTGGTAGCAACATTAGGAACTACTGCTTGAAATTTAGCGTCTGCATTCCTTACCTGAATTACAGACTAATACAGCCATCACAATTCACACCGTTTATCAGACAGATTCTACACTCACCCAAAGTACACGGGGTTATATGACCGCGTTGTCGCAGCCCCTAAACTGAGGAACCAACCAACATCTCTGCGGGAGATATAATTTTGCGTGAAGAAGTAACAGACCGTTACATAGTTACACATCAGTGTCGAAACCTTGCATAAGGGCAGTGTGACCACAAGTATAACAAGTAGTTCCGTGAAGAACTGTACAGCCTATTTTCATATATCCTGCTCATGTTAATTGCCTCTATCAACATACAAAATTTCAGTTTAATTGCTGTAACAGATTCGTAGATATTGAGAACCGTCTAAATATTTCAGACGGTCGCCAGGTTGGATTTTTATTTTTGTACTATTATATTAAGATTATTGTGTAAGTGTGGTATTCAAACTTCAATCGCATGATAAGAACACAAGAAGTAAAAACGAGATGTTAAAATTACGCACAGCAGCCATTTTGTGATTATGCAAACAATTGAAATAAATTAGATGCCAGTGGATCAACATTTGTGCAAGCATTTAAAACGTGCAACGTTTCACGGCACTCGGATAGTTAATTCGCGAGAAACGACCATTTAAATAATTATACTTGGCGTCGCCGCCATGTTGGATTCGGGCTCACGAGGTTACTGAAAGTCCTATAGGTGAACATATGTTCATAGTCTCTATGAACAGTTTCCCGGTCAATGCATGTGAGATTTTCGATGTGAAATGCCATGTCCTGTGGTTCGGATTCCACGTAAAACGGAGGTCCCGTGGCTTATGATCGCGAGATTAACGGTCACGTTAAACTACAAGTTTCCTTTTTTCTCTATGAACATAAAAAATTCAGTTTGGTTGCTGTAAAAGATTCATATATATTCAGAACCGTCTAAATATTACGGAAGCTTGCCATTTAGGATTGTTATATGTATAGGCCATAGAGTTATGTACCATTCAAGGTCACTTATTGCCTAGGTTCATTATTCAAACTTTTACTTCGATCGCATGATTACGACACAAGAAATAAAAACTTAATTTTAAAATTTCGCACAGCCGCCATCTTGAGGTTATGTAAACAATTGAATTAAATTAGATGGCAGTACATTACAATCTGCAAAATCATTTACTGTACCACATTTCACTGCGCTCAGAGAGTTAACTCACGAGAAAAGTCTATTAAAATATTTCAAATTCGCTTGGTCGCCATGTTCGATTTGTACTTTACTGGTTTATGAATTATGCATAGGTAAACTTGTATCAGTACCCTTTATCACCGTACAAAATTGCAGGGAGATATCTCTAATAGTTTCGGGGATATAGAATGTCAGTGAAATATTTCGCACAGGCGCCATTTTGAGGTTATGTAAACAATTGAACTAAATTAGATTCCAGTGCATTGCAATGTGTATAAATATTTGCTGTACCAAGTTTCATTACGTTTGGATAGTTAAATCGCGAGAAAAGTCTATTTAAATGTCTCCACTTCGCTTGGCCGCCATGTTGGTTATGTAGTAACCAGGTTTTTGAAAGTTTCATAAGTGAACTTCTAGTAGTACCCTTTATCACCGTACACAATTTCAGGGCGATATCCGTTATAGTTTCGGAGATACTGAATGCTAGTGAAATATTTCGCACAGCCGCCATGTTGGATTGGTGAGACGTAACAAAATTCGATGGGCACGGTCGACGTCGCCGGGAATAGTGCTATGAACTTACCGAGTTTCACTGAAATCGCTCCAGCCGTTTAGATTTTATTAGGGGGGGACACACACCCACACCCATACATCACACACACACACACACACACACACACACGCACACACACACGGACAAAAGGTGATCTCATAAGCCTATTTTTTCAAAATTGAAAATAGGCTAAAAATGGACTCCAAATGACAAGAAGGTTACCGTCCCCGTAAGACAATAAAATGTTTAAAATATGTTTAAAATGAAGACAAACAAAGTTAATTAATCTCCAATTATAAAATACTTTCACGCGATAAATGAGGTCTGATCCTTCTACGAAAACCTGCATATTCTGCCTATTTTCGCCTATCTCCAAGTTTGTCCGGTGAAATCTACCTCTGCCTTCCGGCGTGCCGAGAGGACTTTTTTTGTGTTAGAATGCATACTTTCGAGAAATTGATTATATCTTTCGTATAAATGAATGTTTCGCCGTAAATCTCAGTCACGATATCATCATGCGCTAAAATTCTGGATGGTAGTTCAATAACATTTGATTCCTCACCATCTACAGAAGGGTAGTCACCGTTACCAATTTGTAACAAAGAAATCAGAAAAGTCAATTTCTTCTGGTTTCAACCGCATGTTTTTATGTAAGCAGCGTATTTTGAAGAAGGGCCAGAGAGGAGAGTATTAAATACAGCTTTGAATAATTGTTTGGCGAGAAGCGTGCGGCACAACAGGCAAAACCTGCCTAAAGTCTCCTCCAAGAACAGTAATTTTCCCACCAAATGGAATGTCATTACCCATAATATCTTTTAGAAGACGATTCACACACATTAATGAATGAATATTTGCCATTGCGGCTTCATCCCATATTATGAGCCATGCTAATCGAATATCGTCTGCTGCTTTGGAATTTAATTTTAATCCAGACACTGAACTCGCATTTAAATTTAGAGGAATTTTGAATGTACTGTGTACTGTTCGACCGTTGGGTAGCAAAACAGCGGCTATTCCGGCCCATGCTACTGATATAACATGGAGCCCTAAACTTCAGAACTTTTGTATTAAGCATCGGTAAATAAATGTTTTTCCTGTGCCCCCAGCACCGTCAAAAAAGAATGCGTTCGTGACAGTTGTGATGTTATTTTGAAGAACGCTAGTGATTTCATTAATAATTGAAAGTTGTTCCTGGTTTGCTAAGGACATCAGGTCAGCCAAATCAAAAGGGAACACTGGCTCATTAGTAATTTGATCGTTGGAGTGTGTACCAACAGGCAAGTTAAATGTTGGGAGAGAGAAACCATGCAATTGCAGAGTTTTATTAATATCTCTGAGAGATAGTTGATAAGCTGTATTTTCGTCTTCAGACTTTAAATAATCTTCACAGAGAGAGTTTTTGTGCATGTCCCATAAGTGACTGGCATTGCAAGGTTGATGAAATATGCATATGTAGGCAAATAACTGTCTCAGTTGAAAGGGCATTTGGAAAACCGATGCTTCCATCAAACAGCGTTGCCATTCTGAATCATCGATAAGCAAACCAAGCTTAATTGCCATATCCTTATAAGTTGGGCAGGTAACACTTTGATATGTTCGGAGATCCTCAAAGCTTGTGGCACCTACTATATGAAGTAAAAGTAAGCGCAGATGGTATCTTTCTGATTCAGATGGAGAAACATTGTACATCCGACCTATTACCTTTTCGAATCTAAGTCGTTTTTTCCAAATGCATTTGCATTTATCCCATACATAATGAACGGGTGTTTCAGGATACATATATGCACTCCTAGTTGTTGGATTTTGGTTCAGCTGAAACCATGCAGTGAGTTGTGTACTTTTAAACTGAGCCCGTATTAATGCTTTGGGAGCATCATCAACACGAAAAAATATATCTTGTTGGTCTGGTAAATGGACAATTTGGGACTGTTCGTGCATGTTGTAATAAGAAATCCTGTATGCAGCCTCACTTGACCCAACATGTCTAGCATTCAAATACGTAGAAACTTCGTCATGATGTAACATTCCATCGTTTGCCGTGGTTTTCAAGTTAGCGCAATCATGCCCCTTATAAACATATTTATGTATGTATTTGATGCTGTGTACACATGCACAGATTTCGACGTTAATATGGGCCTGAAAGTACATCAATAGATATCGATTGTATGGAACAATGAAGCGATTGTCGATTTCAACATTGGTGCCTTGTACTCGTTCAGTATATGATCTTCCATTCTGTCGCCTACGGTAAAGTGGATAGCCGTTCACATTCTCTTTAGTTTCTGGCACAAAGTCTTTTGGAAAACCCTTCTTACATCTTCCATCCTTCATGCAAATTGAATTGGGATTCAGAAGGCCGCATGGTCCATGTACCATGTGTGTCTTTACTAAGTTGTAAAATGTTGAATTGGAAGGATCTGGTATTTCTGCAGAAACTGTCATATCAATATCAGAGATTTC
Source organism: Meconema thalassinum (assembly GCA_946902985.2). Classification (NCBI taxonomy): domain Eukaryota; kingdom Metazoa; phylum Arthropoda; class Insecta; order Orthoptera; family Tettigoniidae; genus Meconema; species Meconema thalassinum. The sequence goes on from OX336388.2 coordinate 259,769,526, forward strand.
TCGTAATTTACCACTGTCTCGAAGACAAACCAGTAAGTGTATATGAGGTAAACCTCGCTTCTGGAACTCAACCGTTTACCGGTATAAGAAAGTTTGTACCTCGCCAAAAATTTGCTTTCGATTTATTAAACGCAAGAGTTCCTTCACTTTCGCATGAAAAACGCTAACAACGACATCAGGTCTATTGTTTGTATTTTCATAAGGTTGGAGGCTAGTAGTAATTTCAGGCCATGATGGGTTGCAAGTGAAAGTTATGAAGAGGTCTGGCTTGCCAAATTTTCTCACGATTGCCATTGCATCCTGATAATTTTGCAACATATTTCGGGGACTACCAATAAAAGTAGAAGGCAAAATAACTATGGGACCAGCTATTAAACTTTCATTTTCAGCTCTAAAGTGTAAAGCATCAGCAAGACCAACGTAGGTATCGACACGCAATTTCGTTTGTTGATTGCGAATATATTTTAGTCTATCTCCTTCTATTCGACAATAATAGTCAATTATTAATTGTTGGGTAAGTTTACCTGCATGAAGTAAAGGGTTGGAATCTCCTGCGGGAGGACAACCTCGAATCGACAGCCTATACAAAATATATTCACGCATTGTCATATTTCGCCTAACGTTCGTCTTACGTTTCCCTCCTGTTGGCAGTGAAATATGCCACCCTGTTTCTCCGCAAGGCCAGAATAAAAAGTAAGTTAATGGATCACAATGCATACTGTCAACATCAATTTCCTTTAAAACTCCCTGATTGGAAAATAAGGCTATGTGGCGGTGTGAAGCCGGAGCACCGTCTGGTGTTTCAAAAATAGCTGCAATCTCTGAGGAGGCTGGGTAATTGTAACGTCTAAGATCATCTTGAGGTTCATGGTAAAAGCGCATGACCAAATCTAACGGTTGACGTTTTTCTCTTAAAGCCAGTTCATTTTCTTTGCATATTTTTGAATGCATTGTCTTATACAGTTGATTGTAAGGGTTATTCTCTTGCAAAATATTATTTAGAATATGAAGTGTACCCTCCCTGATGCAAGAATTCGCTCGATTTGCTAGTATGATTTGATTAGCTTCTGAGCAGTCTAATATATACAACTGGCCGTAACAACTGTCGCTTATATTTTTGGAATATATGGAAGAAATGCAGTAGAAATGCCAAAGTAACCAAGCGTAGTTTTTTCGCAAGAGAAGAACAATGCAGAACAATGTTTACATTCGTTCGTCAAGGACCCAACGCTGTACGGCATAATATCTGGTATTGTTTCTGAAATGGCATATTTATATTGTATATTAAAAGTGGTTTCGCCTTTTCTCCGATTTCTCATTGTTTTGCGTCTATTTGTAGTTCTTTTTCGTCGAATGCGTCTATGTCGTATTCGATCACACTATAGTGTCCTGCATCAACGGAGCCGCTAAACAATTAATGACAAATAACACTTCCATTGCCATAATCTACAACGTGGTTAGTCTCATTGTTATGCACTCTAAACAAATAATCATTAAACAATTGGCTTATACAATGGAGTTCAACATGACCAGCATATTCACCGTTCAGAGACATAAGATTTTCATACTCAAGTTGGTTGTTGAGGGGAAGGCGATAAGACTCATCGCCAATAATAAAATCCTTATAAATATTCCAGTCAGCAACAATTTTTGTAACAGTTTGTAAACGCAACTCACTATGACGTTCTTCGTTTCGATATAAACAGTACGAAACTGCTCTAAATAAGCAATTTCCGTCACCTAATATTGGTACAATTCTTCGGATATCCATGACAGTAAATTATGAAGAGAAGCATAGAACCACTTCGCCAGTCACCTTAATAATGAAGTCAGTTTTATAATTATATTTCCTGTGCGTGTATTTACACAGGGAAGCCCACTATTAAAGCTGGCAATGAATTATCGAGACAAACCGGCCCAGTAATTCTGCGTAGTCACTTTCTAGTATGCCATAGTTATGGTATATAAAATGAAAGGTTTAACAAATGGTGGAAGCAGCGATATGTATTCTCGACATTCAACGACTGACCTGGACTGACCACCAAAGACTATACCACCAAAGACTATGTAACAGAAAGATCGGAAACACAATACAAATGGCGGTTCCAACATTCGACTGCAGCGGCATCTGCTACTGAAACATAGAAGTTAATTTGGAAAACAATGGAATCAAAAATAGGCCTACATTTGTAATATCAGAATTTCGACGTAGGCCTACTGTATATTATTGCCGTATAACTGGTAAAGGTGTCGCCTCCGTAGCGTAGCGGTCAGAATGGTTAGCTGCCGCCCCGGAGGTCCTGGGTTCGATTCCCGGCTCTGCCACGAAATTTGAAAAGTGGTATGAGGACTGGTACGGGGTCTACTCAGCCTCGTGTGTTCCAAATGAGTAGAGGGGGTTAGATTCCCACCTCAGCCATCCTCGAAGTGGTTTTCCGTGGTTTCCCACTTCGTCTTCGGGCAAATGCTGGGATGGTACCTTCTTCAAGGCCACGACCGCCTCCTTCCCTCTTCCTTGCTTATCCATCCTGACCATCCATTACCTTCCCTCATGAGGCCCCTGTTCGCTTTGCAGGTGAGGCCGCCTGGGCGAGGTGCCAATCACACCTCACCAGTTGTATCCACTCCGATTAGATGTTGCCCGTAGATGTGGTAGTGGTGAGTTCCCTCGCTGAGTCCGTGGGTTCCACCAACCTGGAGGGTAAACGACTAAGACAAGAAAGATGAAAAGAAAAAGTAACTGGTAAAGGTACAGTTCATTAGTGGATTTTAATGTAACAACATTTCGGATATGCCTTTTATGTTTATAAGGTAAAGAAAGAACCGAGGAAAACAAATGAGTACCGTAGCACATGGCGCCATTTGAAGACACTCGGAAGTAAGTCGCCCAGGCGGGTGGTTTCTAATGTGTTGGAATTCGTACAATCCTTGATTCACAGTCGGCTTAACAGTTATCCCATGTGCAACAATATGCCAAAACTTCTGTAGCAATAAAGATAAATAGCCTACCGGTATTGCAAATGTAATCTGTCGAATGTTGGAACTTATAAAGCGTTTCAATGAAATTACCATAGCGTTTTAACTTGAGATGGGAACGCAGAATTCCTTAGTTTACGGGAGTGCCAAAAGTTAAATATGTTTTGACAATATAATAGCAATTGCAAGAAAGGAAAATACGGAAATAAAAAAACCATACCGGAGGGGGGATTCGAACCCCTCTCATTGGGCGATGCATAAATTGAGAGAATTCTGCGCTGCCACCTGAGCTACCGAATTACTGGTAGTAGCGCAGAATATTAAGTTAGTTAAACATCATGCACACTCAAAATTTGATGTCAGTTTACGTTTTTCAACATTTTCCGTCTGGTATAATTATATTCCAGTGTATATTATGGAAATATCATAAACAATGTTCCCTTCCATTATAATTCTTATACATAACTATGAAATTAAAACGCGGTGGGCTTGTAACCGCCATGACTGTCGTGAGGCAAGGCGATTGTGCGCATGCGTGATAGGCAAGATTTCTGAATCTTTCTTTATTAATTTAAACATATTCTGTAACATATTTGTTTATTTTAAAGACACTGTGCGAATCTACATGCCAAAAGCTCTCGTTAGAATGCATTACGAAGTCAATCCATTAAGACGTTATCTCATTCTCGATGTAACAAAAATCGCCTTAGTGTTTTAAATATATAGATAATATCGTATGGCCTGGCGTGCCGGGTGCAAGCTTTGTTATTTGACACCCAAAGGGTAGCTTGCATGTCGAATTTCGTTGTTCTTTGAAGCACTAAGAAAGTCAAGAAGGTTAGATATCTAAGCTCCTTGAACACTATAGCGCTTTCTAGTAGATAAATACCGACAGCAGTGGCTACGCTGGCTAAAGCGCAGCATTAAGTCATGGGGCCAAGCTCTCTGCTGACTCGGTAGACGCGTGGGCTCGAGCCCCACCGTCGGCCGTCCTTGAAATGGTTTTTCGTGGTTTCCCCATTTTCAACACCAAACAAATGCTGGGACGGTACCTTCTGATAGGCCACGGCCGCTTTCTTCCACATCCTTGCCCAAATTCGTTCATTTTCATCCATTCCATCTCTCATCCCGACGCGCAGGTCACCCACGGGCGTCGACTAGAAAGACCTGCACTCGGCCTCTCAGGAGGCTACACGACAAAAAAAGTAGAGAAATGAGGAACTTTGTGTTGGCGGAAACTGCCGAGATTAATTTTGCCATTATGAACACGGCCTACTGAATTCAAATGGGTTCTTTGACATGCCAACATCGTATGAAATGGTGTCGTAATTTTTGTCGCCTTTCAAAAATCACTTACCACAGCCAGGAGCGACCCTGCATGCTTGGGGTTAGTAGACCGACACGTTGACCACTCACCCACCTTGGCAAGCAATCAACTTACGAAGGATACCTACATCAAAAAGGGTTTATCCTTTGGGGCTAAAATCCGAGAGATACTGTTGTCAGACCTGAATGTCTGTATTCAGCAGAAACACAAGGCATGATTGGGAAGGGCGGCCTCGAAGACATCCGGAGAGAGAAAGGAAAATGCTCCAAAAATTACAAGGCACAAATATCAAGGATGGAGAGAGGAGACGCAAACCTAACAAAGAGAGACAGGAGAAAAAGGAGAACACAGTTTTATGGACACTTGGTGAGGATGAACAGTGTCAGATTGACGAAGAGGATTTTTAATTCTTCAGGAAGAGGAAGTCGGAGCCGAAATGGTTTCGGGAAGTAAGATTGGACTTGGATCGGATGGGGGTGAAACAAGAGAGAGAGGGATTTTGACGACTAGTTAAGGAGTTTACAGGTTTCCAGGAGACAGGGGAGTTGTCAGTGTGGAAAGGTAGATCTTACATGGAGGAACAGAAGAAGGAAGTGGCAGAGAGGATGAAGAGATATTGGCAGAGAGTGAAGACAACAAATACGAGCCTTACAGTAGTCACATGTGATGTGTAACATCTGACATAGAAGAAACCTCACGTGAAATTGTTGATACTCCGGTATTTTATATTATTATTGGCACAAATATTAATCTATTGTAAAAGGGAGTGTTTTACAGATATTGTAGTTTATAATACGGAACTAATTTTATTAGATGATTTGTAGCTTCCACCAGCACTAGCCTAAATAAAGAATACGATATGGATCAACTAGATTAATAGACGTGACACCGCTCATAACCTTAAATTCCTTATAAACAGGTCCTCTTGATTCACAGACCAACACGTAATTTCATATGGATTCTGATAAAATGAGTCATATTGATATGGTAAATATCGTTTAAAATGATAATCTGGTAGCAAAAATATCTACCCCGCCCAGGATACGAATCCAATATCTCTAGATTCACAGTCATACGCAATAACGCCATGGCTATTTCGACTACGAAATTATTGTGCACAAGATGGTGACTTATTTCCACGTTCCAATAATACTGCATTACGGAATTAAGTTTCATTTATATTTTGCTTGTTTCGATTATGTTCCTGAGTGACATTGAGTTTAAAATGCCTTATGCCAATGCAATGCCGACTACTTACAATGTTTGATATTAAGGCATTTTACTATTTAAATACTGATACGAAGACTTCGACATGTACCATGTCATTCGTTTAAATCACTTGACACCAGAGTTCGATGAGCGTTTTCCGTTCAGTATGTCATATACATTCCACATGGCCGAGAGTGCGTCATGGTATCAATTTTCGACACCGCGCGCTGATTGTTTCTCTTACCAGTGCCAGCTGGATCCGCGATCGAGTTGGCAGTGCGTCTTATACTTCCGTTCGATCCACCACTGCTAGCTAGGGCACACTTCCATTCGATCGATCGAGCGGGAAGTGCATACTTCCGTTGTCCACCACTGCCAGCTAGTACACTTCCGATTGATCGATCGAGCGGACAGTGCATACTTCCGTTGTCCACCACTGCCAGCTAGTACACTTCCGTTTGATCAGTCGAGCGGGCAGTGCATACTTCCGTTTGATCCACCACTGCCAGCTCGATCATTCCGATCCACTTCCGTCCCCAATTTTCAAAATCGCTCCCACAAAACTATCCAGCAACCGAGCGGAAAGATGTTACACATCAAAAATAATGTAACAACTGTCAAACGTGGTCCATAGTTGGCCATAACGAATAAATAGAATAATACTAAAAGAGAGTAGTTCTTGAACATTACTTAAATTTACAATCCACACTCGCGTTACATTAATCAAGGAAATAAATAGTACGTCAAATAACTGATTTATGGCTTTCAGATTACTCAAAGCTAATATAGGCTACGTCCTTCCCAATCCTTTCGATATATTTTCTGAAACCTTATAACCCCTCACCTCAGCTTCAACTCAAGGAACAGAATCCGAAGAAAAGAAATCTCATTCTCTGTCTCCTCTCCCTTCGGCTTCGTTCTGAAGACTTTGAACAGAAATACGGTGCCTGCCTTCCTACAAGTCTATCCAGCTCGCGCCACACACAAATTGATGGGATATGTCACATGGATTCACGCATGAGGTGCTGCGGGAAGATTTTATTTTGATCAAGTAAATAAAGCTAGGGCATAAATCTAGTTTACCGACAGCCATAACCTAATACCAACCCTTCTTTAGAAAATACAGCAGGCTTATTTTAGACTCAGGATACACGTAACTTAGCTGCCGTCTAAAAATAGTCGGAGATTTCAGGGAAAGGAATATATTCCATCGTCGAAACTTAAACTCAATTTCTTTTTTAATTATCTCTCCCCTTTTTCATATCTTGTCAAATATCAGAGACGAAGATCGAGATTGTCACCAAGAGAAGTATAGACTAGATTAGTGACATGTGACATGTTAGCCCTGTTCCCTATTCACGAAGTATAATAAGTCCTGACTATTAAAAACCTTAGGTCAATATTAATTTGTACTTTATGTTCGACCCTGACTATTATATGTCAGAAAACTGTACTATAATCAGGCTCATTATAACACTATTTTTCATTATGAAACAGTTTCTCCCACCAATCAGAGCTCAAGAAACAGTTGTTCGACCAATTAGATAATTAGATGCGCTGAGTTCCACGGCCTTCTAATTTAAATTTCACTGCCTGGCCTAGTGTCATAGTAGGGTAATCGAGGAGTCCATGGTCAAATACAAGGCATTCTCTGCGTCTCATGCGCTCTGTTCAGTACATAAAACTGGCGAAATCTCGACAGATATTTATGAATATTTATGTTCGAACATAAACAGTCGTATGCAACTCGCCTATAATGATAATTAAGACACTCGTATGGGAATTATAGAACTCGCATGCGCTCGTTTTATAAACATACTCGTGTCTTAATTATTGCCATTATAGGCGCGTTGCATATTGTACCGGTTTCAGCCTCATTGTGGCCCTCCTCAGCGCAGAAGAGAAAAGCAGGACTTACAGTACATGAACAAGTTTACCATAAAGAAGGTTGTTCTCAAAACTATTTCTAAACAATTAATCATCTGAAAGCTAAAAAAAACTTTCACTAAAATTTAAAAAAACAGATCTATTACAAAAATATGTTAAATGTTAAGAAATAAATCTTGATATAAAACCAGCTTGAAGAAGGAACGGTGATGTGCTTGTTATGTAGACAAAAACTTTAGGTTAAGATTGAATTTGTCAGAATGGATATAATCATGTAAAATTGTGAAGAAGCTGTGGAATAATAGCTTATCGTTGAGATAAATATTCCAATCTGTAGATAGCCTATATTGCCCAAGTTATTTGCACTTGCAAATGCACATGCTAGTTGTATCATTTAAAGTCTGTTCGCCGAGTCGAGATAGTGCGCACAAATACTTGCACGTGGTCGCTTGACGGTCTGGACGGGCGGGCATCAATTCCGCTCGGGAATTCCAGTCAGGTAGCCAGGGTTACCTCAATTCCACTCCGTCTTCCAAGGGACCCAAAAATAAGTTCCTCAACTCCGCTCAGGCTTTGACAAGGGGTCGGCAAAGGGGTTATCCCCAAAGACGTAAACAAATGCCATAACCCTCCTGGTCGCATACCAAGGGCCGGGGTTATAGTTTGAAATTAAGTAAAGATTTATGTGATTTTAAGATGCTGATTTTTCTTATTTTATTAAATTTCCTGCCCATATTTTTATTTAACAACAGTGATTAATATCTAGCTCTTTATGTATTATGTTTATATCTGATTTAACGAATGAGCGGACTTGACTTCAGAGCACTTGACCGATGGCGTGGTGGTGTTCGCAAGACATTGTTGTGCCATTGGTCAATCGCTCTGATGTCAAGTCCGCGCATTCGTTAAATCAGTTATAAATTGTTTGGCACATTATAGCTTATATGGCAGAAAATACAAGTGATTTAAAATTAATCATAATATTATTTTAAATAAGTCTGCCATGTTTTCTATTTTTTCTACAAATTGTATACATTGTTTTTAACATGTGCATAATTAAATGTTTGTATGTTTTTTAACCTAGTCAGACATTATTAAATTAAATTTAGATAATAATAGGTGTATAATTTATACCTAAAAATACTTTCGATATCAGCTGCGGATGCTGGAAATACTACTTTCCAGCCTAGAACGGAAAAATCAGCTGCATTCAAGAATTCACTCATTCGCTGCAGAAGGCGTTTGACCCGGCCCTTGGTATGCGAGCAGGAGGGTTATGATATTTGTCTACGTCATTGGAGATAACCCCTTTGCCGACCCCTTGTCAAAGCCTGAGTGGAGTTGAGGAACTTATTTTTGGGTCCCTTGGAGGACCGAGTGGAATTAAGGAAAATCGAGTGGAATTGATGTTCGACCATCTGGACAGGGGTAGGCAAGAAGCTCCAAGATCATGTCTTGCCGTAGCCCTAGAAAATACAAGACTTGCTGCACTGTGTACTGTTGTCTATCATAAGCAGTTAAGAACTTCCTAATTAATTAATTAAATACATAAACGGAGAATAAATAAACCGCTCTGCAGCATGTAACCGATAAGTCAGCCCGCTTCACATGTAGGCTATACACAGCACAGAACAGACACAGCTCTATGCACCCCTTGCGGGCAGCCCTGCAATCGCGTGTACAACTGTGATTACTTCCACTGTCTCGACTCGGCGAACAGACTTTAGACGTAACTGGTAAATTATTGACTGCTTTAATTATTGAGAATCTTAATTCAATACCATTGCTTTCTGATAACACTATAAAGTACATATGAGTTGGTCATACTTTTGGTATTATGAGTTTCGCATAATACTTGTTTGTCATGATGCAGAGCGTATATGGGATTGTGAGCGAGGTCATTACATAAGAGACGTCAATCTGACAAATACTGCAGACTTTATTCATGTGTGAAAAGAAAATTATAAACAGGAAGACATTTGGCCTGTTAAACAGGGACTGATATGTGATGTAATCTTGCCATTCTGTGACGTTTCAATAAGGAACATGGCCACCACGGGCGTCCAGCAGGACTCATACTGGCCGGGGCACACCACAGATCAAGTTGTCCAGGTCTTCTTGAGGCAGGCGATCCCACTCTTCGATGGCAGCTTCCATGATCACTTGGCGGGTTATGGGAGGGCGTGGACACTGAGCAATAGCACGGTCCAGCACATCCCTGCATGTTCGATACAGTTCATGTCCGGCGACATCGCAGGCCATTCCAGTCGTGCCTTGGTGGACTCCTGGAGGAAGTTTTGTACCATCGCCGCTCGATGTAGTAAGTTTATGCAAAACGTGTTTTGATTTGTAAGTTATACTGTATTATAGATATGAAATTACCCATATCTGAAACAAATTGATCCGCGTTGACAAACTTTAATTGAAATCGAAATCGTGTTAAAATTGGTTGGTTGGTTCCTCAGTTTAGGGGCTCGACATGTAACCCCCTGTACTTTGGGTGTGTGTAGAATCTGTCTGATAACCGGGTTTAATTGCGATGACTGTATTAGTGTGCGTATCTGTTTTAATTCAAATAAGGACTGAAGTCATTTAATTTTATCAAGTAGTTCCTACTTTTGACGCCAAACGCCACCATCAACGACCATATAGTTCAGAACTTAGTTACCAGATGCCACCGCAGTCGGCTTTTGACGACGAACGTAGGAAATTAAGAACGTTAGTCAAATGTTTAACTTTAGCTTCACATAGGTGTAATTAGTGGAAGGTTCTTTAACATGCCATAAATTTATGATATGGGACCACTGGCTTTACTTCCCCTCCGATGAAAGGCATACTGAGGGATTTTAACGCTCTTAAAAATCCAACGACTTCGGCTGGGTTTGAACCCGCGATCTTGGGCATAGAAGCTCATCATGCTACCAACTACGCCACCGAAGCCACTTTGTTAAAATTGCTGATGATGACGACACTGTTGTCGAAACTAGTCGTAGTACATTGAGCAACTAATACAAAAATTACATTTATTGACTGTCAGTGGTTTTATTTTATACCATTACCCAAATTTACAAGAAAGTTAACCAAATCGTGTGGCCTATATAGTGTATAATATCTATTTTGTTGGCTGACTAAAACATTTAAACTTCATTTACTAAGGCAACATTGAAAAATGACTCCCAACACGTTTTGTTTTATCCTGTGACCTCCGGAGAGGCCGAGAGCAGGTCTTTCTAATTGACGCCCGTGGGTGACCTGCGCGTCGTTATGAGGATGAAGTGAGGATGAAGACGTTACATACACCCAGTCCCCGAACCACGGGAATGAATCCCAGGAGATTAAAATCCCTGATGGCTCGGCCACGCTAACCATTTAGCCACGGAGCATCCAACACGATTAAGTTAATATGTTAGAATGGGCAATCCGAGACTGACCAAAAGGATTCTCAACTTTGCTCTGTCAATCAAAGTTAAAAACACCTGGCTGCTTGAAGTTGGAAAGATCTTCATGAAATAGGCATCACAGATGGCATTGTACTAGACAGAGCTAAGTTCAGAGAATTAGTCGATAATCACCCCTTTGCAGACCATCCAAGCATTATCACCAACAAAACCTGGTCAGAAGATCGTAAGAGAAGCCACAGCGAGAAGTGAAGAGATTTTGGGAGAAGAGAAAGGCAATGCCATCAGCTAAATAAGTTCAATCGCGCTCCTTAGTCCGGCATGACGACGAACGAAAGAATTAATAGACACATTTTATAAATATGCCGGCCCCGTGGTGTTGGGAAAACGCGCCTGCCTCTCGCTCGGAGGCCCCGGTTTCGATTCCCGGCTCCGTCAGGGATTTTAGAAACTGACTTGAGGTCTGGAACGGTGTGCACTCAGCCTCGTGAGGACAATTGAGTAGCTGTCTGACAGTGAGGCAGCGCCCAGATCACGAATACTAAGATTAATGGTCGAGGGGAGCTGATGTGCTGATCACGCGTCACCCCAATATCTGCAGGCCAAATGGCTGGACAGCGGTCGCTTGGTAGGCCTAGGCCCTTCATGGGCTGTAGTGCCGGGGGTTATTATATTATTATTTATTTTATAAATATCCTTAAATTTAAAACCTTAATCACAACTGGGAATTGCATACATGTCTCAAAAACAAAATGTAGTATCAAGCTACCTTCCATTGTGCGGTGAAACAATCTAATTGTGAAAATATGTATAACTCGGCAAACTAGAGGCTATGGAAATAATCCCGAAGGAAACTGTCTTTCAGAATGGCACATAAAGTTTCCGTGGCTTGGATCAATAACTTACTAATAAATAAACAGCTCAATTAACCCTGAGCAGTAGAATAATATTTTCTCAATTAATCTAAATGTCTAGAAATACAGTATAGCAATACTCTGATATGAACTCAACATTCCTAACTAGGCTAACTACCTTGAGAATAACTGAAGATGACAGTCAATTGTCTTCGTTATCAAAGGATCCGCACTTTTATTCTGCCTCTCCGTGTTCTCTTTCTGCATTGAGGAAGACAAAAAGAAGAAGTTCATTAATTTCATTTGAAAAGACAAAGATGTAGGCAGTGAAGGGTGTTTATTCGTGCTTGCAATGGAGCAGAACCTGAATTATTAATTAGGCCTTACTTTGAATACATGTTTGGTATACAGCAAGCCTCCAGTAACACATGTGGTCTTCTAATTGGTCAAGTTTTGTGTACACTTACTTTTACATATTCATCATACAGTTACTTATAAGCCTCCGTGGCTTAGGCGGCAGCACGCCGGCCTCTCACCGCTGGGTCCGGTGGTTCAAATCCCGGTCACTCCATGTGAGATCTGTGCTGGACAAAACGGAGGCAGACAGGTTTTTCTCCGGGTACTCCGGTTTTCCCTGTCAACAGGGAACAGCAACACCCTCCACTGTTATTTCATTTCATCTGTCATTCATTTAATCATTGCCCCAGGGGAGAGCGACAGGCTTCGGCAGCCGGCACAGTTCATATCCTCGCCGCTGGATGGGGGCTTCATTCATTCCATTCCTGCCCCGGTATTCTTACATACCAAAAGCATTTCTCAAGTTATTATTAAACAAACGCGCACAAGTTGCGCATTAAGCATACAAATACATTTATACTTCACCTTGTTTCAGTCGTGTGGTTCTAAGCAGGTCTCGATTATTGGCTTGGATGGTTTTTATTATTTCAAATGATCTTGTCGACTTCACCGTTATGCGTTACGGTTACGGCGTGTATGACGTCATCATGTTGTTCAGTGCATATGCACCGAGTCTGAGTTTACTCCTGGGCTATGGCTTTACGCGATACGGAGACGGAGAACGCGTGACGTCATGCAGCAGAGTGCACCTCCCGCTCTCCGTTCCCCGAGCGGGAAGCCCAAGTTAATGGGTAATGGAGTCTGTTGGAAGAGTCCTGGGGCTTCGAGCGAAGCCTATCCTGCCTTTCTAACATGTGTAGCATTTGTAGCATGCGTCATCTCGCCTCGTAAGGGCTGCCACGGCCGGGTGCAGGACAAGAGGGGAACGCATGTACAGTTATACGATGAGAACACACTGCACAGCGCACGATCCAGCACGAATTATGCACACACACGACATGCGATGAAGTATCGCCGGTGACGACTGCACGTGGTTGAGCGAAGCGCATTGGTTCCGATTTCCGCCTCCAGCAACAATTCGCTGGTAGGATAGTACACAGCTGAATAGAACCAGATTCTCCATTGTTACAGAATCTCCAACAATGTATATATTTCCTGTATCCCGATGAGGAGAATTATGTTTTTATGGCATCCTAACCAGATCAGTCTTGGCCACCAATTGAGCTACGGCGGTTGGAAATTAATAAAATTAACTATTTTAATCGATCATTTGCTGTTAAAAGAATCCGTCTATTCTAAATATTTGTAGGCAATATACTACTCGTAATAATAGAAGAAACGGCGACAGATTGAGTTTTAGACAGGGTAAGTTCCGACAGCAGACATTTCACATTCTTAATAACTATTGCCTCATAGAAAATAAATAAGATACAAGCACTTTAAAGATGCATGCGTTAAAAATGCGTAATGTACACGATGTTGGTTCGAAAAATATCTCGTGTAGCACATTTGGTGAGTACAATCATGGCTAAATACAACCTGATTCAGATTCGAATAAAATCTTCCATTTTAATGAATTGTATCTTAATTTTCAATAAAGAATTTCTTCATAAATGAAAATAGGCTAAAATTAAAAACAAAACAACAAATTCTGTATAGGGACTCCACCCCATGGTCCTCGGATTACCGTTCTGTGCTCTTTCCGCTGCACCTAGCGCTGGCTGGAAACTACGTGTCTCAAGCCTCGCCCGACCCCGCTTGTCCATCCGCTGCTCCCACGTTTGTGCCAATATTTTCTGGTCAAGCCCTGCTTACACCATAGCCCACATATGGACGAAACTAGTGATGATGACGAGTAGGCGCGTGTCCGCTTGTTAGCGTGATAGTCATTTTTTCAGGGTGCCGGAATTACAGTATGCACCGTTATTACGTTTTAAAAATTAATAATGAAGTCTGACAGAATTGGCGGCCGTGGTGGACAGACTCTTTGCCCTGAAGTTGTTGTGTGTTTCATGCATAACCGCTTGGCACATTCTGTCCTCTAGACAAGAGTTTAGTGCTTTTCGTGTTGACCGACTGAAAAGCACTAAACTCTTGTTTACTAAGGCAACACTGAAAATATGGCTTCAAACACCACAACATCTGTCCTCTAGTTTCCGAAGAGTGGAGCATGACAAGCTCGTGGGAGAGACACTAGTCCAGTGGTCCCCAAACAGGGGGGTCGCGAGATGTATACAAATAATGGTGAACTATGTACTTAAACTTAGATGGCCATCGGGAGTTTTAAATTAAATAACTTTGTACATTTACAAAATATCAATATATTTTACAGATTTTGTCAAAACAAAACAGAAACATTTAATAATTTTGATATGTAATTGTTAATACATTTCTAAGTAAAAAAGACTTCTTTAGTGAGAAACATGGGCCTGTTTTTTGTCAACAAGTTTCTTAAAATTCGGCTTAGTTTTAGATACACATACAATAAGGTCGTTTTCTACGTCCAGTCGATTTCTTGCCTTGGTTTTAATGTTGACCAATGTAGAAAATCCGAGTTCACAGAGGTAGGATGTTGCAAAGGGCATGATGATTCTCAGAGCCACTGATGTTAAGCTTGGATACCCAGCTCTTCTTTGTAGCCAGAACTTGTCAACATGTAGGGTGCTGAAGGACAGTTGCAAAGTCATGTCACAGGATAGCTCGATGAGTTTGTCATGAATCAGTGGGTTTAAGTCTGCCTCGTTCACAGCCTGCTCGTTGAAGGGGTTAAGCACCCAGTTCCAACCGGTGTGTTGATCCTCGGGAATGTAGCTAAGGATCTGCTCTTGTAGATCTTGCAAGTGAGTAGTAACCAGTTTGGACAGGTTGTCAATGTCGGGATAATATTCATTGCTTCGATCAAGGGATGTGATAAGCTCATTTGTCAGTTCAAAGTTTTCAAATGTATTCTTCTCAACCCTGGTTGACCAAGTGACTAATTTCTTTAAAAACGAATTGACTTTGTCTTGTGCAAAAAGTATGGTTTTGTCTCTTCCCTGCAAGGAAACGTTGAGATCGTTCAGATGATAAAATATGTCCGCTAAATAAGCAAGTTTTAACAGCCATTCATTGTCACTCAAAAAACTGGCAAGGTCTTTGTTTGCAACTTGAAAAAATGTCTTAAGCTCAGAGGGCAAAGCGAACACTCGAGAAAACACCTTCCCTCGTGACAGCCACCTTGCCTCTGTGTGAAGGAAGAGGCATTTGTACTGTGCCTCCATTTCTTCGCATAACTGTGATAACGGTCGACACTGTAATGGCCGGCTTTTTACAAAATTAACCAACTTAACAGTTTCGTTCAACACTGCTTTTAGCTCAGTTGGCATGACTTTGGTAGCTAATGCCTGGCGATGCAGAAAACAATGAACCCAAGTGGCATTAGGCATGACATTTTTCATCCGTCTCACGAAACCGCTGTCTTTCCCAGTCATTGCTTTGGCACCATCACTGTAGATTGAAATACACTTTTGAAAGTCAATTTGAAGCGAATCGGTTGCAGACATGAACATTTTAAACATTTCCTCACCTGTTGCGTGGTCAGGCAAAGGTTTGCAAAATAAAAAGTCTTCTTCCACACTACCGTCACCCTCAAAACGAACAAAGCACATAAACTGCGCCAAACTCGACACATCCGTAGACTCGTCAACTTGAATGGAAAAGTACTCACTTTTCTGCAACTTTGTTTTCAACTGATCCTTTATGTCTTGAGCCATCTCGGTAATGCGCCTCCCCACCGAGTTGTTCGACAGAGGAATGGTGGAAAGCTTCTTAGCTGCATCTGGGCTGATCATAGTTGAAACCATATCCTGAGCAGCAGGTAGAATGAGCTCTTCAGCAATCGTGTGTGGTTTACCTTTCTTTACTATTCGTAAAGCCACTTGATACGATGCTAGCAAAGCACTTTTGCTCATATTATTTCCACTTAACTGAACTACTGCATTTTTCTGGTAATCTAAAGCAGTTAACTTACGTTCAAAAAAATCTGCCGGCTTATCTTTAAAACTGGGATGTTTACTTTCTAAATGGCGAATCATCTTGGAAGGTTTCATACTCTCGGCCGATAACAACTCGCTGCAAATAACACACTGTGGCCGATTTCCGAGCACCGTAAATCCATACTTAATATAACTGTCACTATACTTACTCACCTTTACCCTCTTCTGTTCATGATCATCATGAGAAGTAGAAGGCCCTGCACGCTTAACAAACTTATCCATAGTTAGAACAAAATCAAACAATACGCGAGCGAACAAAACACAAGAGACGTACAGTACAAGCCAGGCAGCTTGAAGCGCGGCTGACGCATGCGCATACGAGCCCTTCTCCCTCCACACGTCACTAACGTCACAACTACAGTCAAGTCAAGACAGTCGAGCTACTAGGTTCCTTTGTGACTATTTAAAAGCATTTATAAAAGTTAATAGCAGGTTATAGGCACTACTACTTTTCGTTTTTAAAATAATACCCTGGTAGTCTAAAAAGAATTACTACCATTTATTTAAATATCATTATACTATTGAACCGCCAAATATTATTTATTGTGTCATATTATTTTACATTTAAGTTTCTCAGTAAACATCAAACAGGTCAGTAACATCAGAATAAGTTTAAAATTTTAAAATCTGAACAAAATAAATAAATAAACATTTAAACGAATAACCTACCGGTCACTTCAGTTAAATTCCAAAGTAATTTTATCCCTCCACTTTGTCGCCCCCCCCCCCCCCCACCTCACAGACACCTGCGCTAAAACGGGGGTCGCGGCTAAAACGTATGGGCTAAAATGGGTCACGGAAAGAAAAAGTTTGGGAACCGCTGCACTAGTCAATAATGTTTTAATCGCAATAATACTTTGAACAATGTAAACTGTGTGCTACTAATCCTTGCTACAATAAGCACCATAACTCGCTGTGTAGTGAACCATAAATGCTCGGGTTTTACGCACGACAGTAAAATTGTGGTCGGTCTTCTTGTGGGAGTAGAACCTCCACAGCTGAGTTTATATTGATTCATAAACCATTTGTATTTTGGTGTTGTTGTTTGCTATTGCTCGATTTAGGTCGAGGGATTTTAGTCCGTTTGGCAAAGTCCTAAGGATAGCAACAAGAGTTTGAGTAAGGAAAAAGAAAAAAAAAGAGAAATAATTTAAATGACATAGTGACCAATATTTAATTTCGATAGCAATGCTAATAATAATCATCTCTGCTTAGTATAAAACAAAGACCCCGATTCTTGGAGTTCCGGGCAATCTCGAGATGCGGTTTTCACCATTCTGTAAGGATTCTCGGGGAAGGTTTCTGTAGAAAATTATTTATTTATGACCAAAGGAAGCCGTGCAGCATCAATATTTCAGTGAATCGAGTTGAAAAAAAAAGCTATCGTCCGTGCGCCTTTTAACCCGCGAGGACTGGCGCATGCGTATTTTTGACCCGAGAGTTAAATAATGCTCTTTATTTTCGTTGTGGGCAGCCCTTATTTCCTGTCGCTTACTGTACCTTCCTTCCTAGCCTTGAACTTCACCTTGCAAAAGAAACATGTCCATAGCTTTTTAAACACTCAAGGTATGTCTATACTATTTACGGTCGGGTGAGATTTACCCATGGCGCCAGTCCTCGCGTGACAATTTTCAGCTTTCGTTAGTCGGGACAATCTGTAAAATATAAGGGGAAAATTCATTATTTTTTTTGGTGCAGCACAATCACATACGTTGTTGTCCATCCATGTTTATTGCCTAGGGACACTTTGGTCATTAGCTCCTTTGTTCAAAAAAAATCAAAATGACTGCTTTATCGCCACGATCAAGGCCAATTATACTGTTACGAAAATTATTTTCATTTATATGCTTGTTAATTTTGAAAACTGTAAATAAACCCAATTTTATATTGGGAATAGTCCATAGGAAAACACCAGGTGTAAAATCACTTAATTAAATTCCGTACGACTACGACAAAAGGGGCCAGTCCTCATGTCATATTTTTTCTCGCCAGTTCTCAAGGGTTAAGCTTACGCTGGGTAAACATCTATAGAATTGTTCATCATGAAAAGTTCTACAAAAACGTCCGTGAAAGCATATCTCTATCTTCAATACATCGCCAACTTTAAGTGTTTATTTTTTACGTTTTCATTTGTTCCAAAAATGTCCATTCAATTA
Source organism: Meconema thalassinum (assembly GCA_946902985.2). Classification (NCBI taxonomy): domain Eukaryota; kingdom Metazoa; phylum Arthropoda; class Insecta; order Orthoptera; family Tettigoniidae; genus Meconema; species Meconema thalassinum. The sequence continues at coordinate 259,787,724 of OX336388.2, forward strand.
CTAGCTTCGGAGACAGATTACGAGCTAGCTATCGTGTGAGCCTATCACCCCACTTTCAGTCAAGTTTAGATTGGACGGGAGGGGGATTTGTGTTTCATGCACCTCACCATTCTTACATTACGTCTGACCAGAATTCGTTGCACATGCTATCTCCATGATAATGGATAAGTGATTTTAACCCAAGCTCAAGGAGAATATTTTCTGCATCCTCTGTGAAAAGGTAAGTTCTTTAATCATAATTTGCCGGTGAATTTACCATTAATTAAGGGACTCTGTTGTGGTTTCTACCTCTCGCAATCCGCGGAGCCGAGTTCGGTTGCCTGGGGGAGGGCTTTCGCGCACCTGGTAGCTGGCCGCTGGCCCGCTACAGCAAAAAATCACCCGTCTCTTAAGTTTCGGTCAAACAGGAAGCGGGCTGCCCGCACGGACCGAACGATCGCAGCCCGTCGCGGACTGGAGTGGTCAAATTGAATGCGGGCAAGTCAAGGCGAACCAGTATGAAAGAAATCGCGAAGAGTGCATATCACAGTGTTTTCTGTTAATTCAACATGTCCAGCAGTTCCTCGGACGAAGAAGAATTGCTTCTTCTTCGGTTCGCTTTGAATCAAGCGAGAGAAAAAAGAAAATGGTTGCATTATACTAATGAAAAAAATACAGGATTTAGGTGAGTATCGCAAACTATGCTGCGAGTTGAGGTCATTTCCTGACCGTTTTGTCGTATATTTTCGAATGACTGTACAGCAATTTGACAAATTACATACTCTCGTAGAACCTACAATATCAAAACTGACTACTAACTGGAGGAAAGACTAGCAATATGTCTGAGGTACGGTAAGTAAAGTATTTTATATTTTAATCAATTTGTTGCTCACTTGCCCACCGCCAACTAGATTTGTCCGCCGCGGGCAGCCCGCTTCCTGTTTGACCGAGCCTTCAATCAATTGTAAATTATTTCAGGTTATTGTTCACATATTCCAATCATTATTATTATTATTATTATTATTATTATTATTATTATTATTATTATTATCGTGTGGCCTCCGGAGAGGCCGAGTGCAGGTCTTTCTAGTTGACGCCTGTGGGCGACCTGCACGTCGTAATGAGGATCAAGTGATGATGAAGACGGCATATACACCCAGTCCCTGAGCCACGGGAATTAACGTTAGGAGATTAAAATCCCTGATGGCTCGGTCGGGAATGGAACCCGGGCCACTTTGGGCCAAAGCCTAGCGCGCTAACCATTTAGGCACGGAGCCGGACACATATTCCAGTAGTAGGGCCTAATTGAAATGACTTGTGTGGACCGACTGAAAACAATATTAATATTGTTAATAAGGCAACACTGAACAAGTAGTTCCGTAGAGAACTATACAGCCTATTTTCATATATCCTGCTTATGTTAATTGCCTCTATCAACATACAAAATTTCAGTTTAATTGTTGTGACAGATTCGTAGATATTGAGAACCGTCTAAATATTTCAGATGGTCGCCAGGTTGGATTTTTAGCCTACTTTCGATTTTTGCAAAAAATGAAAGTAGACTTATGAGATCAACACAGGGCGAAAAACGTGTGTCTGTGTGTGTGTGTGTGTGTGTGTGTGTCTGTGTGTGTGTGAGTGTGTGTACTCTGAATGTCTGTCCCCCCCCCCTATCAATTCGAACACGGTGAATGCGAATTGAACGAAATTTGGTACAAAGATAGCACTAGCAAAGGACACCTCAGTGTCATGTTTTATATCGCCGCCATCTTTACTAAAACTGAATGGCGGCCACTCAAACGTTCAAAACGTAAAATCAAATAACGACTAACCAAATCATCCGATCTCTACCAAATTTGCTAACAACATACCTTCGTATAGGATGCGTCTTGTGACCAAACTACAAGGTCGTCCGCCATACCATTTCAGGATGGCGGCCGTGCGAATTATGCAATCTTTATAATCCATATCATGGGACCCACCAGTTCCGATTATCGAGCCGAGAATCGTTTTAACTGTTCTAAAGGAAGAGGCACGTTTGAAATTAAAAGTTTATTTTGTAATACTATAGTGCAGACGTGATTTTAAAAAGCTGAGCCGATTCAGTAATAAGACAAGATGGCAGCGGATATCTTGTGCCTGACTTATATTTCACTAATTTGAGTATTGCATGCAATATAGCGTACTGATACAAAATAAATAAACTTTGTATGAAATGCTTTATATATAAATAATATACTACAGTGATGTAATCGTTTAGTATAAATCATTATTTGCTAACAAGTTCTATGTAAGTCATTTTATATAGAACGATATTCGTTGACACAATTAGCTCAGTGGTAGAGCGTTAGCCTATCGCTCAAATGCCTGTGGTTCAAACGCGATCAGAGCTAGGTTTTTTGCTTGAAATGTTATATGTTTATTGTTTTGTAATGACTCAGATGTTTTAAAATTAAGCGTTATATTGTGCTTATTATGGGAAGCCTCCGTGGCTTAGGCAGCAGCACGCCGGCCTCTCACCGCTGGGTCTGTGGTTCAAATCCCGGTCACTCCATGTGAGATCTGTGCTGGACAAAACGGAGGCAGACAGGTTTTTCTCCGGGTACTCCGGTTTTCCCTGTCAAAATTTCATTCCAGCAACACTCTCCACTATCATTTCATTTCATCTGTCATTCATTTAATCATTGCCCCAGAGGAGTGCGTCAGGCCTCGGCAGCCGGCACAGTTCATAACCTCGCCGCTAGATTGGGGCTTCATTCATTCCATTCCTGACCCGGTCGGAGACTGGAAGCAGGCTGTGGATTTTCATTTTCATATTGTGCATATTATGGTGTAAAATATATATTTAATTAAAACATAATTCGCCAGCAGATTTACTCGAGACATCTAGCTGCCAAAAAGGTAACTGCAAGCCGACCTACTTATTAACTTCCAGATTTTATTGAAAAGTTTCTTCTTCTGGCCGCTAGAATGCACTCGCTCTGTTAGGATTATATTGTTCGATATTTCACCACTAGATGTCACGACTAGTCTACGTGGGTCTCCATTGATTACTATACCATTGGCATTCTATGCGCATCGAATTTGAAGAATGACAAGATGATACTACGATACATTTCTACTTTTTATTTTAAAGGGTTTGTAATAGCCTATTGTGCGTTATTTGAAAATGTTAATTGAAGTAAAGAACAAAACGAGTTCACATAGTATCTGAACTCTACCGTTGGTGCTAGTTCAGGATATTAATTAAAACTTTTATTTCAGCCAAATAGCAATCGAAAATATCCACATAGTAGTTGGTATACACACGTCTCTGTAGGGTCATGGAAAGATTTGTTAATTCAATTAGGGTTGTGAAAGTCATACGCAGCCAGACGTGTAAAGACATGCCTCAACTCAAAGTTGGATGTTGCCCGCGTCAGGCCGATTATGTAATAATAATAATAATAATAATAATGTTATTGGTTTTACGTCCCTTTTAACTACTGTTGCTTTTAGAGACGCCGGAGTGGCAGAATTTTGTCCCGAAGGGGATATTTAACGTGCCAGTAAATCTACTAACACGGCTTCCTCGCATTTGTGCACCCTCAAATGCCAGCTGACTGCGCCAGGATACGAACCTGAAACATACGGTCCAGCAGGCGAGAACGTTACCGCTGAGCCACACCGCCAGTCCGGTCGATTATGTCTCCAGATCCATAACATTCTTTAGATACTTCTTATCTTTCTTTCTTCAATGATGGTAGCAGTTTTTATCTAGGTTGTGGCGTTTGGTAGAGGTAAATCGTTTCTAAGGTCTTCAACAAAGAATAGTTCTATTATACTCTTTGATAATAACAACGAGTTATAACTATACTCATACATTTAGGAGAAAGTAGGCTATATGTTCTTTACTGAACATCTTGTTATTTTTGTACTATTACATTAAGATTATTGTGTACGTGTGGTATTCAAACTTCAATCGCATGATTAGAACACAAGAAGTAAAAACGAGATTTTAAAATTACGCACAGCAGCCATCTTGTGATTATGCAAACAATTGAAATAAATTAGATGCCAGTGGATCAACATTTGTATAAGCATTTAACGTGCAACGTTTCACGGCATTCTGATAGTTAATTCGCGAGAAACGTCCATTTAAATATTTATACTTCGCGTCGCCGCCATGATGGATTTGTGCTCACCAGGTTACTGAAAGTCCTTTAGGTGAACATATGTTCATAGTCTCTATGAACATAAACAAATTCAGTTTGGTTGCTGTAAAAGATTCATAGATATTGAGAACAGTCTAAATATTTCGGAAGCTCGCCATTTAGGATTGTTATATGCATAGGCCATCGAGTTATGTACCATTCAAGGACAATTATTGCCTAGGTTCATTATTCAAACTTTCACCTCGATCGCATGATTACGACACAAGGAATAAAAACTTAATTTTAAAATTTCGCACAGCCGCCATCTTGAGGTTATGTAAATAATTGAATTAAATTAGATGGCAGTGCATTACAATCTGCAAAATCATTTACTGTAGCTCATTTCACTACGCTCAGAGAGTTAAATCACGAGAAAAGTCTATTAAAACATTTCAAATTCGCTTGGTCGCCATGTTCGTTTTGTACTTTACAGGTTTATGAAATATACATAGGTAAACTTGTATTAGTACCCTTTATCACCGTACAAAATTGCAGGGTGATATCTGTAATAGTTTCGGAGATATAGAGTGTCAGTGAAATATTTCGCACAGCCGCCATTTTGAGGTTATGTAAACAATTTAACTAAATTATACTCCAGTGCATTACAATGTGTATAAACATTTGCTGTACCAAGTTTCATTACGTTTGGATATTTAAATCGCGAGAAAAGTCTATTTAAAAGTCTCAACTTCGCTTGACCGCCATGTTGGTTTTGTAGTCACCAGGTTTTTGAAATTCTCATAGATGAACTTTTAGTAGTGCCCTTTATCACCGTACACAATTTCAGGGCGATATCGGTAATAGCTCCAGAGATATTGAATGCTAGTGAAATATTTC